>JBAMJR010000025.1:5362500-5697500 GCA_038501785.1 Myoxocephalus aenaeus
CACAATCCTTAAGATTTCAGCTGTGCTTGATTTACAATTTGTATTTGAGTCAATCTGAACATCTTACCCTCAAAAAGCAAAATATATTCCCAAATATATAACAAGAAAAAAAAAATCATCCAGCATCAGATTTTGTTCCGGTGGTCAGCTGGTAGGAACATGCAGGCTTTGTAAGGGCCATTTGGCCACAATCACAGAAACAGAAAGTGCATCTTTAAGTAGCCAGTGACTATGAGAGGTGGAGAAGGACACACACAGCAGGCTGCTAGAAAGACACAGTGGTGTATTGAGTGTGTAGAAGGCAGGCAGACATGTTTGTGGTAATGTGAGAGTCATTAGCATGTGAAAAGACAGCTCTGCGGATCAAGCTGGTTGGAACTTGTTGAGCTCGGGTGGGCTGGAGGGGTGAAAGTTCACACGAGAGAAAAGGGGTAAAATGGGGGGGGGTCACCCTTTTTCTTTTTAGAGGCCCCTGATTGGCACCTCCCACAACTCCTATATCATGCTACAACGGTTCAAATAGCAAGTAAAGCATTCAAATCCCCAATCATTTACACAACAGTAGAGCAAGGGAACATGTCAACACTGGTGGTGTTTGGTTCATGATGCCTTAAAGGGATCCTGGGATATGTGAAAGTTGAACATGCTTCTTGTGAATGTATTGTGTTCAGACGTAAAAGGGATGCAGCCTCTCCTCTAAGCACCGCACCTTGCTGAGTCAACTGTTTGACAAGACCTGAGGCAGCGTAACAATGACATTTAAAATGCTAAGATACACATTTTAATGATAGAGGTTTTTAATAAGACAGTAAAGTGATAATTATTCACTGAGAGTTGTATTTACCTTTTTGAGCACAAAAAAACTACAGTTACTGATTCGGTACATGGATTCTTAGATAACTAGCTGTGGTCACTTCTCTTTCAAAATGGAGACAGGAAGGTTGAGCTGGGAATCACAGTATTATAAAATACTCCCATAAGGAAAAAAGTTGCAAAAAAAAAATCTAATAATTGACGCCGTTAATAGTTTGCTGCTTCTTTTATTTATATTTATATATATATATACATTTATATATATATACATATATATATATACATTTATATATATATATATATATATATATATATATATATATATATATATATACACACATTTATATATATATATACACACATTTATATATACACACATTTATATATATATATATATATATATATATATATACACACATTTATATATACACACATTTATATATATATATATATATATATATATATATATATATATATATATATATATATATATATATATATACATACATACATACATACATATATATATATATACATACATATATATATATATATATATATATATATATATATATATATAATAATTCAGAAATTAAATGGATAAATATCAAATATAAATACTCCTTACTAAATTAAATTTAAAAGTTATGAAATAAATAAATAAGTGATAAATTGCGATAAATAATCATAAAACTCAACATAACTCTTGAAATGTTTCAAACTGGTCCATTTGCCATCTGAAATATACAAATTGCGAAGATTGGAAGGTGCACACGTGATTTTACGAAAAGCATAAAACTGTCAGTGACAATTTGTACTCAGGGATGAAATCTGTAAAACAAATTCAACCCATCCAGTATTTGCAGAGATATCTCAGTCTTGACCAAAGTGAAGAATGCACTGATTGACCATCCCTACAGCCATGCTGCTGGCAGTGACACATCACATGACCCAGTTTCTTTGAAGCATACCGAGGCCTTTTGAGCTCGAGATCAAAGATGACACAAACTATATCCCTTCCAGTCTTTCATGTTTGAACACCGTCAACATGGAGCATCTCTGAACCTGACTATTTGTTTGGATACCACCAGATGAAGGCGGCCATGTGTTAGATATTCACATCAGAAAGCTGCTTTTTTCTCAGCAGTCTACATCTGTTGAGTCAGATGACATCTGATTGGTCAACATGAACAAATCTCAACCTAATTGACAGACAAGAGGTGCTATGCTACTGCTGGAACAGCAGTGTGTATTAAGGATACAAGGTGTAGAGTTGCAACAGTGTGTGTGTGTGTGTGTGTGTGTGTGTGTGTGTGTGTGTGTGTGTGTGTGTGTGTGTGTGTGTGTGATAAATGTATGACATCCGTACATTCTTGTCATACATACATACATCATTCAAACACGTTCACAAAGCTGTACAGAGCCTGTCCTGTGACTGTCCTCTCAGTCCAAATGTGTTGACAACACAGATAAAATAGGGACCCTAGCGAAGTCTAGGAACTAGGAACTTTGTGACCATCAAAACAGACCAGACCAGAATGTTTCAGCACAGGGTAGATCACAGCAGTTTAGTGAAAACCACAATAAAAAGCCTTTTCAGGATGTCGGAGGACTGCAATCCTTGGTTGATCAGTCTTAATGCTGAAGCTTATGTTTTGCACTTAAATTATTAAAGGAGGTGTTCTTTGAAGGTACAATCATCTTGTAATGGACTTGTTCCAGTCTCAACTTGATTTACATGAATTCTCTGAATAGATCCACAGAGACTCGTTTGTAGCTCTTAGACGATGACTGGGAACTAACTTGTACAACCACGATGTCAATGGATGCTGGTGTCATAGTCCAAGGGTGCAAGTCTCTTATTTGATATTTCCTCACTTGAACTGGAAGTCCTTCTGGTCTGCCACCCTGAAGGTCGTCTCAAAGATACACGAGAGCAGCCTTCACAAAAGTCATTCAGCTCCTCAAATCTACATCTGGACAGTTTAAAGAAGATGGCTGAGAAAGTGTAATTCTGCGTTCACACCAAACGCGACACGATTTTTCGCGAAATTGCGCCGCAACAGAGGGGCCGTGGCTTATCGCCGTCGCGTCTCTCCATGAAAAAGAGTTTTCTTTTCCGCTATCGACCATGGAATAAATAACCATTATTTCTGCTTTATACTTGTTGTGGAAGTCCCAAAAACGTCAGAACGTCAAACGCCCTCGTGTTTGGGTTCATAACACCATCCGTAGCCGCACACAGCTCGGTGAATTTCACCGACTCCTCCAGGAACTGCGTCTGGCTTATCTCCGTAAAACGGATACCGCTTCCTTCATCCACCTTGGAAATAACCACCAGTTCTGCTTTATACTTGTTGTGTAAACTCCACATACGTGGGAACATCAAACTCCATGGTGTCTGGGTTCATAATATTATCCGTAGTCCCACAACAGCGTCTGAATGACGGCGGCTACCAGCGCTACTTCTGGCAGAGCAGCAGCAGTTTGATTCAGTGACAGCAAGACGGCGGTGATGACGGGCGGAGCTTCTCAACGCTGATTGGCTGACGCAACTATGACTCACAAGGTTTTTTTCGCCAGAGTTGGGATATTTCAACTCGCGCGAATCTGTTCGCGCCACCTCAAACACGTCTATCGCGCCGCCCGGCGGAAATTTTGCGTCTTCGCAACCTGTCGCGTCTGTGCATTGACTTTGCATGTAATCTACTCGCGCGAATAATTCGCGCCGTGTTTGGTGTGAACACGGCATAAGTGCCTGCTATGTTATTTTACGCTTAGAAATAGAATGTGAGTTGAATGGAACAGGCGTTTATTTCATCCACAACCCGTTAAGTTATGACATAACCACTTTCACATGTCTGTTTAATAACATGTAACGTTACGGCAATAACAAAAGTGGTTTTGACATATTGGCTGACATATTATGTTCAGTGGCTCATTTCAAGAACCAAACTGTCGCTGATGAAGGGTAAACCATACATGAAGCATCATTAATTGATCTACATGTAATGTGAGTGTGACATAGCTTAAGGTACTTCTTTACTGACACGTATGAAATATGTCTCATTTAACAGAGACGGACAAAGACAAAAAAATTATATTAAACACAGATCGTACAATGACCAACTCTTCACAGGAAAGAGGCATACAGCCCAACTATTTTACATCTGTTTTGACAATGTTACTTTGCTATATTGTGTATTAATCAATGCAATGTCACAATATCACCATTGTCCACGTACCCACTGTTTGTGTGTTGTAATTATTGTGTCGCTTATTGTAAGTAAGCTCTTCCCTTCACACATGGAAGACTCATGAATCAAATGACGTATGTGAAAATAATGCCGACCTGCAACTTCCTGATGTTGAACTCAGACAATGCTGAAGTTATTTTACTTGGCCAAGAACACCTCAGAAATCCATTATCTAATGATAGTTTCTCTTGATGGCATTGCTCTGGCGTCCACCACCACCGTAAGGAATCTCGGAGTTATTGTTGATCAGGATTTGTCCTTTAACTCCCACGTAAAACAAAACTCAAGGAGCCTTTTTTCACCTACGTAACATTTAAAAAAATAAAAATAAAAATCAGGCACATCTTGTTTCAAAGTGATGCAGAAAAATTGGTTCACACATTTGTTACTTCTAGACTGGATTATTGTTAATCCAGATCCAGAATGCTGCAGCTCGTGTAATAACAAAAACTAAGAAAAGAGATCACATTACACATTACTAAAAAATTTAAATTAAAAAAATAATCAAGAATCAAATTTAAAATCCTTCTCACCTACAAAGCCTTAACTGGTGATGCACCATCATATTTTAGGGATCTTATAGTACTGTAAGCTATTATATTGTGTACATAAACAACTCTCTAGGAAGCAATGTGCTGGTGTATGTTTCTGGGGGGTTTTATTGTGAAGGGGAAAACAGAGAGGAGGAAATGTTCTGGTGAAGTGTGAGAGGAGAATAAGGCCGTTTCTCAATAAGCGTTCTTCTCTGTACTTGTGTTCTCGTGGACTCGTGAAACGTCATCAGTCGCGGCCCAAGTACTGTTCCAATTCAAAAGTCCGCTTCTCGCCAAGCACGGTGAAAATGCCCGGATGTGACTTGATCCTCCCATTTTACCGGGGATGCATCAGAGCAGACTTCAGCGTACTTGAGAGAGCCAATGTCCCAGAATGCATTTCGGACCAGCAAACGGGGAACAATGGCGGATGAGAAAACTCACAACTGAAAGTTGACATTCTATAAATACTACCGTTGTTGAGTCACAAAATGTAATTTTAGGACGTTTTCAGGCGAGAAGTTATTTGTTTAAGGATCAAATCTGTGGTCGGTTGGTCCAGACTCATCTTATTTAAAAAGATACGCCGACGGGTTGAGGTCCTGCTGAGGGACCGTGATTCCCGTCAGCACCGGGCCGTCAGCGCTGTGCTGCCCGCCGACAGCAGCTTGATCTCGGCTGGACTTTTTGAAATGATCCGCTGGCTCCGATGTCTCCGTATCGATTAAACATGAGATATAAATCGACTTTGAGGATCTAACAAGCAATCTGTATTATTTATTCAGTCACATTAAATCAGTTTGACTGAGGGAAAGGTTACGATTTATAACTTAAGATTTTAATTTAACTTTTACTTTGAACTACATACAGTCTTATTACTTTTGACCGAATTGTTTGCAATTATATGTGTATCTATATAAATATATAAGTATATATATAAAATTTATAAACATATTATATATACAATTATGTGTATCTGTGTATATATATATATAATATATATTTATAAACACAATAATATATATGTACATACAATGATATGTGTATCTGTGTATATATATATATGCACACAATAAATATATATATATACAATGATATGTGTATGTCTGTGAAACCAGTGCAAAAAAAGCAGGGTTGTCATATTTTGTTTAACTGTAAAAATACTTTACAGTGAAGAATCACAGTAGCTCATGACAACGACAGCTGAGGTGGTGACGTCATCAAGTCAGCTGCTGTTCCAATTGCAGAAAGACCGTCCTGTGTCCTCCAGTCCTTGAGAGTCTGGACTCCCAAGTCCAAACTCCCAAGTCCAAACTCCAAAAGTTCACAAGTCTGGACTTAGCGTACTTGGTATTGAGAAACGGCCTAAAAGTGGTTGCTGTCTTGAGCAAACTAACGGAGCATCGTATTGTTGTTTTATCATTATTGTACAGTATAGGCGCAAGATAAATCCTCGGCTACAGTACCATATTACCCTACTAGAGAGCTGCGCTCACTGAATGCGGGGCTACTTGTGGTTCCCACAGTCTTCAGTTATCGGGCTCCTCTTCTGTGGAACCAGCTTCCACTTTCAGTCCGGTGGGCAGACACAGTCACCTCATTTAAGAGTAGACTAAAGACTTTCCTCTTTGATAGCGCTTATAGTTGGGCAGGTTTGCCCGGGTCCAGCCGCTAAATATGCTGCTATAGGCATAGACTGCTGGGGCACATTTTATGGACCCGTACTTGTATTTTTGTATACACTGAACTCCTCTCTCTTCTTCTATCTCCTTCTGTATGAATTAATGCATCATTACTAACTCTACTTCTTACTGCTTACAGGTTTACATGGATCGTGGTTTTATCTGGAACCTGGTCCTGCCCAACACCTACTGCCATTATTATTATTATTAGTTGCATTGCAACTAGCATTGCCAATACAATTCCTGCTTTTATTGTCATTATTATTCTACTATATCCATGGTTTCTGCTATTTTTGGTAACTTTTTCATCATACCTACTACAATGACATCTATTGTACTTCTGTCCATCATGATAGAGGGATCCTCCTCTGGTGCTCTCCCTTAGGTTTCTTCCCATTTTCTCCAGGTGAAAGGTTTTTTTGGGGGACTTCACAGATGGTTGTGTGTAACAAACCATCTGGCAGGTCAGGTTAGCGAAGGGCTGCAATATTTCTCCACTACTGTGTGCACCAGGCTGCAGGCCTGGGACAATGAAAGGCCTGGGACACCACACTCTAAATTAAGCAGTGTGCCAGCCTCGTGTGTTCTTTAAAGGTAGATTCCTCAATAGGGCCTCCGTGGACTGTGACACCAGCCTGCAGTGAGTCATGAGGTTCTTCTGACCATCAAAGATGGAAACTCAGAATGGTAAATGGACTCTACTTGAATATCTCTTTCCTCGTCTTCAGACCACTCAAAGCGCTTCTACACCACTTGTCATCGTTCACCCATTCATACACTGATGACAGGGGCTACCATGAACGGTGCCACCTGCTCACCAGAACTTTCTCACCATTCATACACCACAGTAACAGCCTACGGGAGCAATTATGTTTGGGTTAAGTGCCTTGCCCAAGGACACATCAACGTGGACTAGCGGAGCTGGGGATCAAACCGCCGATCCTCTGATTAAAGGATGACCCTGCCCTACCACTGAGCCACAGTTGCCCCAAAGGACTGGCACAAATGGCTTGAGCTGTGCATGTGTTGGTTCAGTGTCCAACTCTAGCAAACAGCAGCCTTGTGTCAGCCTTGAATGCTGCCGCTAGTTTGTCAACACAAGGTTTAAGAATGCCTTTTATCTGTTTCTGCAAGTAGCTCTTCATTTATAGACTTTATTCCGGCCAGCATCAAATGATAACAACGTAAAAGACCCAAGCTGTTGCCTAGCAACACAAATCCTTTGAGATGTACTAAAATGGAGAGTTTCAGAATGCAGGTATGATAAATATGTGTTTTTTTTAACATTAAAGCATGAAAACATGGTCTAGTAGAAACCCAAAATACAAGAATTATCCTGAAAATGAGCATGATATTTACCCTTTAAGCCATCTGAGGCCAAACACAACCAAACGCTTGACTGGCCTCACACACCCAGACTCCTCCTCAAACACACATGGTATACAGCTGCTTTACAGCAGCTTAGTACACCAAGTCTGAGGAGTCTCATTCCAAAATCAGGGATTAAAAAAGGCTTAAAAGTCAGTTCAACCAAATAACACAAAATATTCTGACAAACTGTGGCTAGCCCTAAACTCTGTCACAGTTCAGCTTCCCTTCTCTCCTGCCATTCTATCTCTCACCTCATCAGCTCATTCAGTGCACCTGCTAGTCGCTCTCACCTGTCAGACCCATCTCATCAGCTCAATCACTCTCACTACTCCCTTTAGTATTTAAACCCCAGTCTCTCACACACACACTCACTGACAGATCGGTCTCCGTTATTATTCAGCCTTCTGTCCCCGACCACGAAAATAGCTTCTGCTTACTCTAGTTTCTGTATCGGCTCTGCCGGTTCCGACCCTGAGCCGAGACAGTTTGCCCGTGTGTCTCTGGCAGGAATAAAGCTTTCCTCAACGATTCACTGTGTCCGTTATAGGTGCTGTGGAATAAGATTTTGGCCATATTGTCCAACTCTAGTCCAGTTAAATCACATGATAGTTCACCTCACAATGTGTAGCAATGATGTGCATCAAGTGGGTGGTTGACAGAAAAATAAGTTTCGCCGAGTACTCTTCACTACACTGCTTAGATGACAAGCTAAACGTTACCTCACTAGTTGGGAAAGTTGTTTTACTGTGGGGCGAAAAGTTTGACTAACCCGACAACGTCACAGACAAAACTGATTCAACGGGCAAAAGGTCCAGAAGAACCTGAACAAAAGGCAAAAAGGAAATTTGTGAAAGGTAAAGTATCTAGGCCTTTTTGAGCCGGACCGAAAATTATACTGCAAAGCATGAATGTATGACATGTATACATGTCACGTCATTATTAATCCAACATAACTGCATATATCGTACAGTAATTACTGAAAATACTGTATAAGGAGAGTAAAATGGCAACCACATGTTCAGTTTTGGCACCTAAAAGCTGATAAATGTTAGTGAGCCCTGACATTTATAATGGCAAGTGTGTGTGTGTGGACTAAAATAGCCACAGCAGGCCCAGGACTGCAGGGGCCCAGCCCTTCTAAACCAGGGCAGGCCTTTGGATCATCCCACTGGTCAGGAGTGTGTGTGAAAAGAGAGAGGATGTCAAATCGTGAGAATGGATGCAAGTGTGTGTGAGAGAAAAAAACAGGGCAAGATAGTGAGGGTAAAATACATTTGGTGCTTGTGTGAGTGTAGCTGCCCTGAGCATAACTCAGCAGACAGAGAAAAGGGAGGAGCTATGATCGCATTACAGGAGAGGAGCCTCCATTACATCAGCGTGTGTGAGAGAGAGCGAGAGAACAGAGACAGAGAGAGAGAGACGTCCGGCTGCCAGAGGCTGCAGCTCAGCGAGGGTTAAGGAGTTCACAACCTCAGCATGTGCAGCTTTACATGCAGAGAGCATTCCAGAGCACTCGAGGGAGGAGAGGAGCTGTATTTCAGAGGTAAACATGAGTAAAACTCGAATGGGATCATATTTCTTGTGTGAGCAGGATCATTTGAATTACTGATAACAGATAGCCACAGTGTATGTATCTACATAGAGCATAAACTGCACAACATGGAGTGACATTGATCCAAAGAATAATGAAAATTCAACGTCCATAATCCTTGAGTGAGTACTAACAACAGTTAAATTGAAATGTGAAAATAGAGGGAGTGAATAACACATTTCAACAGTAGGAGCCTCAATATGAATTGATCAGAGATCCAACACAGACACAGAAGACCTGCGCCATCCAGCTGCCTGACGTCCTGCAACACTTCCTCAACCTGAGCCTGAAGCAGGAGGAAGTCCCGGTGCTGTGGAAGACGTCGTGCCTGGTCCCTGTACCAAAGAAGACAACTCCATCTGGCCTCAACGACTATGTGATGAAGGTGCTGGAGAGGCTGGTCTTGGCCCTCACTGGACCCTCTGCAGTTTGCTTACCAGCCTCATGTGGGAGTGGACGACGCCATCATCTACCTGCTGCAACGAGCTCAGTCGCACCTGGATGGAACCGGTGTCTCTGTGAGAGTCACTTTCTTTGACTTCTCCAGTGCATTCAACACCATCCAACCACTGCTGCTGAGTGAGGAGCTGCGGGTGGTGGGGGTAGACTCGTCCACCGTCTCCTGGATCACTGACTACCTCACAGGTAGACCACAGTTTGTCAGAATGGGCCGTGTGCTGTCTGAAACGGTGGTCAGTGATGTTGGAGCCCCACAGGGAACTGTTCTGTCACCCTTCCTGTTCACCTTGTACACCACTGACTTCCAGTACAACTCGGGGTCATGCCATCTGCAGAAGTACTCTCTGCAGTGGTCGGGTGTATTAGGGATGGACGGGAGGAGGAGTACAGGGCAGGAGTGGATGACTTTGTGGAGTGGGCCGGTGAGAATCACCTGAACGTGACCAAGACCAGAGAGATGGTGGTGGACTTCAGGAGGAAGACGACGGCTCCACAACCGCTGAGAGTTCTGGGAGAGGACGTGGACATGGTGGAGGAGTACAGGTACCTGGGCGACTCCATTGACAGCAGATGTTCTACCAGTCTGTTGTGGCCAGTGCGCTGTACTTCTCCATCGTCTGCTGGGGGAGCAGCATTAACACCAACAGACTTAACAAACTGGTTAAGAAGGCCGGCTCCATCATTGGCTGCAAACTGGACCGTCTGGAGAAGGTGGTGACATGTTTATCCATATTGGACAACCCGGACCACCCTCTCCACCGTTGTCACAAGGACAGATACAGGAGATCATTCCTGCAATAACACTTTACAATGAATCACCTCTGGCCACATCCATTACTCTATATTACTATAACACCGTTACACTGTTGTTTGTTTGGCTACATCTTTGCACTACTATTTATTATAATTTTTTTAGTTAATTTAATATTATTATTACTTTAGTATATACTGTGCATTTTTTTAATTATTCTATTGTTTTAATATATTGTGCATTTTATTGCTTACCTGTGTGTATTAAGACTGCTGTAGCGTTTCGGGATTAATAAAGTAACTATCTAATATTGTAAGAAGTCAAAGATGAATAGCAGTCTCTGAGACTTGGCCTTGTGATGTGCCAAATTTAGAGGTATGAGATGTTTTTTATTAAAATTACTGTGAGGAACCTTTATGAAACAGTCTCAATGTAATACTGATGCCTATATGACCTCCATCAGTAAATAGGACCATCAGTTAGAAGATTGTTTAATTCTATATAATTATTCTTAATGCGTATCATCGGTGCCATCGGGTCTGTTGGAGACCTCTAGCAGAGACCAGGCCACCGTGGACAGACCCAGATCCAGCTACACTTTACAGAAGGAGAGCCCAGCATCCAGCAGCAGTGTCCTCCTCCAAGCCAGTGGCAGGGCTTCACATCTCTGCTCCACTTCTCCTCTCTGGGAGCCAACACCGACGCCACGCTGCTGGAGACCCAGGCCCTATTGCCGGCCCTGCAGGAGGGAAGGGAGGCACTGGAGAACCAGAACCAAAGTGCAGACGGTCAGACCAGGGACTGGTTTCTGGAAACACTACCTCTTTCGTCCACACGGACCACCAAAATCAACACAAAATGAAAGTTCCTCTTAGTAACTTAAAAGATTAAGAAAAAGGGCAGAGGAGCTGCTTTATATACAGAGATCACTGTAGTATAAGTAGATGTATACACTTCAAAACTTATTTTCAAGAGCCAACCAACCGTTGATGAAACTACCTGGAAGTATCCAAAAGGTGTTTAAAATGAGTAAATATGAGGAATGTGGAATGGGCACACGCCCACTGTGTCCCAGTGTCTACTACGAAGAAGTCAAAGGTCATGGACAGGGTTGCAATACGTTTTGAGGAATCAATAACTGACCCCAGCCTTTCAGAGAATATGAAGTGTCAGCATGTAGTGAATAGGATGACCACCTAAATGTAGAGCACACACATGCACCATTGAACAGATTATACAGCAAAGAGAAATCCACGAACCACAGAGCTAAAAGAAGGAACAGAAGGGTGACAGGAATAAAGGATAAAGGAGTGGACTCCCACACACTGATACAGAAGGAGAGCATTAGCAATCGCACACTGAACAGCAGCTATCACTACAATAAGTACTGAGCCTCATTCAGTTTGTCATATAGCCCAACATCACAAATACAAATTTGCCTCGGAGGGCTTTACAATCTGTACACATAACATCTGTCCTGGGACCTCACATCGGATCAGGAAAAACTCCCAAATAAAAGATAGTAAAAACCCTTTCACATGGAAAAAAGGGACGAAACCGTCAGGAGAGCAACAGAGGAGGATCCCTCTCCCCGGATGGACAGAAGCAATAGATTTGCACTTGATTCCTCCCACTGAGTAAGTTGGCCAAACTACCCAACAACCATTGGTAATATGAAATAAAATGTGCCCTTCTAAATACTACCACTTCCATGTTTGCACTGTGATACCGCCTCACTGTACAACAAAATTGTAACAAAATGGTCCAACTTTTTGTGACTCCTCCATCTGTGCTTTTTCAAATAATAATAGAATAAAGAAAATGGCAATCCTTTCAAGTAAACCAGATTGTTCCATCAGACAGAAACTAATAACATCTGCAATCACTTTGTTAGAACAATGCAAATAAAGTTCTATCTGTGCAATAACTAATATTTGGCAAAAAAAATTACTTATTGTGGCTGCAAATAACCTGTTTTGCACTGAATATATTTTCAAGATAATAACAATAACGTTCAACCTGTGCAAAACAAAATGAGTGAGATGTGCGAGCATCACATTGTATCAGTATTAGTGGCTGCAGTGAGCAGTTTCCTCTACAAATATTTTTTAAACGGGGTTGTAGATTTGATACGGCCGCTCTCAATTCATGCTCAATGTTGAGCTGAGATCTATTTTCTGTTTTGAGAGACGCAACAGCAGAAAAGACCTCATGGAGATCTCACAGAGGCTTTTAGCAAAACGCCAAGAATCGGTGATGCGTCAGCGTAACCTGTTAACGCCGTAACAAACATTTTCATGAAAGTACAGGCATTTCTCCATGTATTTATTAATGACGTTTTATGTCCGTGTACTTTGTACTATGTAAAGTTATCATGTTCATGGGGAGTGGTCGTCCTGAAACCACAAGTTAACCGGTTCATCCCTGTTCTCCATAGTTTCATGTTGAAGTGTCCTTGAGCAAGACACTGAAGCCCCAGTGCTACACAGCAGCACACTGCTCCTTAATTACTAAGGATGGGTCAAATGCAGAGAATAATTTCCTGACTGTGGGATTAATAAAGGATTTTATTTAAAAAAAAAATATATATATTTTTGTATTTTCATATATTTTTCAAAAACACCAACTGACATTTTCTTACAGCTCTGATGCAATGTAGCCTAGACATGTCCCGCACAGTTACAGATCTCACACTCTGGGAAAAATGTAATAAGCTTGAAAGAGTTGTTGAAAAGTCAAGGAGCACATGTTAGTATATCTGCACACTGGACATACACACCAGCCAGAGGACCAGCAGCCCCCCTCCACTGTCCAAACAGAGGTCAATTGTTGAGTGTGCATGAATAAGAGCCACCAGCTTTAGGATGCATGCAGTCTCTCCCACTGAGAGTTGTTGGTTCTATTCCAAGTACCCTTCATGAGGTTCCTATGAGACCAGAGAAAGCGTTGGGAGTATGCTGCTCAGCTCCACTCCATTTGTGAAAGCAATCTGACAGAAATATCCCCTTCAAAACCAAAAAGCTACCCCCGCCCACTGTCTCCCTCTCAACCGCTACCAACTACAGGGATTTGACTTCTGACATAAATACACAGGAGTCAACCCATGGTACAGAAAGCAGGTCCACCTGAAAGGTAAGTGAGCCGGATGGTTGGGGCTGCCAACTTCAGGGCTATTTATTGTAATCATGTATTGATGTAATCATATATAGAGACATGGTGACAGACAAATACATCATCTAAATTGAATGATGTTCATTTTGCACTAAAGCTCGTAATTAAATGAGAAAATACTCAGTACTTTTCATTTGTCAAGTATTGAATTCACACAGGAGTATTCCATAATATGTTTTACCAGGTTGTTATCTCATAGTATAATTATTTAATAAATTACTCAAAAACAAGCTATATCATGATAGACATTGTTATCAATATGAAATGACCGACATCGGGATAGAAGCTTCTGGCCTCTCTCTCTCACGTTATGATAGGCTCACATTATGATGGCTATGATGGGCTCACATTATGATGGCTATGATGGGCTCACGTTATGATGGACTCACGTTATGATGGCTATGATGGGCTCACGTTATGATGGGCTCACGTTATGATGGCTATGATATAGGGTGACCAAATTTGAGTTTGTGAAAAAGAGGACACTTCGTTCCGGGGGGTGGAGGTGGAGAGAGAGAGAGAGAGAGGAGGACACTTCGTCGCGGGGGGGGTAGCAGTAGTGTGTAGCATGCCGTGAACTTACATTTACGTTGAGATCGGTCGACCAATGACAGTTCTCTCTACAGTCAGAGCTTGCGCAAGAAGGTGGAACGTGAGGGAGATACCATTTCCAAAACTTGTAAGGGGGTAATAACTGTTTTCCCCGACGTAGCAAAATCCCGGACGTTTTTGGAATCCCTGCCGGACGCTTTTTTTTAGGTCTCGAAAAGAGGACATGTCCGGGAAAAAGAGGACGTCTGGTCACCCTATATGAGAGGCTCACATTATGATGGACTCACGTTATGATGGGCTATCATGGGCTCATGTTACGGTGGTGCACGTCAGCTACGTGGTACACACGTTTACACTATGGGACCCGGGCCATTACTTACAACTGAGGTGACGGGATGGCGTGTGCCATCCCGTCCTGAGACCTCTAGTTAGTGACTAGCTTGTGTCATTTGCAAGTGCCTGCATCATTTCAAGTGTTGATTGTAAAAAAAAAAAGATAAATGGGTCTCAGGAGCTCTAGTTAGTGACTAGCTTGCTAGCGGGCTAGCTAACAAGCTAGTCACAGCTTGCTAGCTGGCTAGATACTCATAATCAATCATACATGCCAGCAAACTAAGAAACATACTCACCAGTAACCAAATGTGTATCCCACTATGAGTACATTGTTTGCATCTATTAATGGTCTTTATTACTTTGTGTCTTTTTCTGTTGAGAAGATAACTGAGACTTGTGTTAGCTTTGAAGCACTGCTGGCCTTTCAATGTCATTTATAAATGTGTTGTAAGGCATAGATAGTCCTCACTTTAGATGGGGTCACATAAAATACTTAACTGTTATAGTTGTCCCGTTAGGGTCATAATAAGATGCAATCTTATAACCAGAGCTCAAATAGTTAGTCAATCTATAAAAAAATTATCAGCAACTATTTGTTCATGGTAAATGGACCTGTACTTGCGCTTTTCTAGTCTTCCGACCACTCAAAATTCTTTCACTACTTGTCATCATTCACCCATTCACACCAATTCATTCACTGATGGGAGGGGCTATCATGCTAGGTGCAACCTGCCCATCAGGACTATCTAACATTGATACACCGTAGGCACAGCCTGCGGGGGCAATTGGGTTAAGTGTCTTGCCCAAGGACACATCGGCATGGACTAGCGGAGCCGGGGATCGAACCGCCGATCCTTTGATTGAAGGACGACCCTGCTCTACCACTGAGTCACAGTTGCACACACGATGAAATAATCAATTAAACATTTCATTATTTTTGCCAAAAGGGTCCATCATTTCCCTGTTCCCATACTGCCACTGTGGCTGGTGGATTCCAAAATCTAAACAAAATCCCAGACCAGTATTTGACTTCATCCAATAAATGAGTATCAGTGATTTATCCTCCGATAAACTCCAGGGGAGAGGGGGAAACTAGTCGGTGTTTGGACACAAGGACACAGAGTCAATGATGATGAACACGGTCAATAGCATCAAAGAGCACAACCACAGCAGCGGCAGTTTAACAACTGTAATTCCAGCTATCTGTAAGAAAAGTCCAAGTGCTGCCTGGATTTCCCTTCTCTAAATATGTGCACTTTAAGAGGTTTGGAGAGCAAAACATGGATAACAATAGCTTTAAAACCATGTTAGTGGGCATTGGCAGAAATGATCTGCCAAGCAGTAATACATGTGAATTAGGTTAAATATTGCAAAGAATGATCCACACCACAATCTGTCAATACAGAAGAAAAATGATCACAAATCATCTGAAAATGAATGTTGCCAATGTAAAAACAAATTCCCACCACTCTCTCACGCTCTGTATTCACTGTCTCATGTGTATCAAATATAATTTAATAACATGATATACACCTTATTTCTTTCTTTTGTGTTTGAGTTTTCACCATTTTGGATTTGAATTATAGAAATGCATCTTAAACAGCACATAAACGTAAGCAAAATGTATTTTCAATAACAAATTTGTACAATAATACTATATTATTACACTAGAATTATGCTTGAAGTTTTTTTAGTTTGAGCCTATAGGTTCCACTGTATAAACCAAAAAACATATATTATTTGGTAATTTTGGAATTGGATCAGTTGAGGTTTTGTTTGTGTTGAACAGCATAATGATAATCCTATCCTGTGCACAGTGGGCAGCACCTGCTCTTCCTCTCTCATCTCCATCACTTTCTCTCAGTCTCAACTCGTCACGCATCTCTTCCTTTCCCAAAGCCAAGCTTTGATTGACTGTCGTTTCATTTTTGTTTGTCTCTGTCTCAGTGAAGAAAGTAAACACATGCAACAAAGTAGATGGTTTTCAGAGGGTACTGTTCATTTGTTTTTTCGTCCCATTTTATTCAAATCAACACTTTTATTGTCAGCACGACTCATACAATTTTGACAGTGCTATTCACAGCAATGTTCTGCATTTGTTTCAAACTATGAAGGAAAGTGACACCCATGACCTTAGTAGAGAATTCTGAGGATGATCCTAAAGACCCTCTTGACTGTACTAGTTTATTTAACATACTCTTCAGTGTACTCAGTTGCGTTTCTTTACTATACTCGTTATTGTACCCTAATGCATTTCTTAACTATTCTCTGGTGTGTTTCTTTCACTTGACTGTTTCTTTACTGTACTCTGAGTTATGTCCACTGTAGCCGGCTATTGTTGCAGTGTTGCTCTCCTTTACAACAGCTGGGCTCTACAGTGGAGAATTTCACTGCACAGGATTGAACCGTGTGTGAAAGTGAATATCTGTGCCTGGTGGTCCACGCCACTCTGAATTCTGACGCCCAGCCTCGTAAAATAGCATTACATGGATTTGCTTATCTCCAACTTTCCTATTTGCAAAGGTCAGTAGCAGCTTCTCCTTTCTAGTAGGTGCTGACCGCCACAGACACTGGTCAAATATGTAAGCGAAAAGTCATATCAGCTGTCACTAATTAACATTCATTCTGAGAAACTTGATGACAAAACAAAATTAAACTTGATGTCAGGTTTGTGTGCCCTCTGAAGAAGGTCTTTTGTGAGGGAAGAAGCTCCTCTCTGACACGCTGCTGTACTATCACTGGGTTGTTGTGGTTTCAACACCAACAGAGTGATACATCCTCCCTTAGATGATGGCCGCGCGACAATTTCAGGAGTCCCATTCTCCAGTTAAACTTTTTCTCACCAAAGCAATAATTGAAGCAAACTAACTGAAAATGTTTAAGTATTAGGATCAAGTTACTTGTGAAGTATACGTTTGATGAAATGTAGAAGTCTACAGCTGTGATGCATCACATACATATTTAAAATCAACCTTTAGGTATATACTGATTATATCTGACTCGGCCAATAACCAATGTTCAATGACTCAGATTTGGGGCCACAGAAGAGACATCCGTACATTTGAGTAAGCAGCACATTTAAAGAAACACCACACATCACCTTCATTCCAGTCAAGGTAACCAGAATATGTAATGAACTGGCGCACATGTTGGTGGTTAGAGTTACCCTACCATAACCATGGAGACCAATAAGTATCCATGGCAACAACAACCATCATGTCCCTTAGCCAAGTAGCTGGCTGTGAACACGGAAGTAGGGAACTTCTAAACTATCTACTCTATCGACTATTTTCTTTTTTTAAATCTATGGTACCGATGCAGATACTCAGTAATCATGTTTGACATCAAAATGAAATTTCAAAAAGGACAATCACCAGTTCATTTTATCTTTCACTGACAGCCCTGACCACACTTGTATAGTTTTAAACATTCACACCTGAAGCTGCCCGTAACAGCCACAGTCTGACCTGATGGTCACTGAGCAGCTCCACAAAGCACTTTGGGTATAGTGCCTTGCTCAAGTGCACCTCAGTGGTGGTAGTGTTGGATTCAAGGTTTTGGAAACTCAAAAGTCAGTATTTTTCAGACACTATTGGACAAATTTTGACTATTTAAAAAAAAATTGTCCCCTTACTTTAAGTAGAACAATAAATCACTGGAGTAATCTTAAATATAATAATTTCACATACTACACAGACACTTTCAGTGCCACTATTTAAGTGGAATTCATATGTAAATAATGGTAAAGGGACCTCTCTAATCAGACATTAACTTGTGAAAACAATGCTGTTATGCAGCCAGTGTCAGAGCTTCCCACAGCATGTCTCAGTCAAACCACTGTAAAGCCATTGTGTAACAGTGAGACCTGGGTGGTGCTTCCATCTGTGCAGTTGTACAGTACCTGTGTGTATGTAAGCAGGCGGACTCTGACACAGATACTGTGGAGGGTAGTGGTTCCTCTTGCTGTGTTTGTGGATTCTGTAGTCCTTGTCGCTGCGTGAGCGTCGGCTCCTTTGCGGCTCTACAGAGGCTGCTGGTGGCAGCAGGCGCTCCAACAGTTCAGAGCTTGGCCATGGCCGCCTGAGCGTGCGGCTGCTTGTCTTCTTCATCCTCACCGCGATGGGTGGCCGACAGATAACAGATCTATCTACAAGTCAAAATAGTTTTCCCCACAGGCAAACGTTTGAATATTTGAGCCAAATGGTTGACCCAAGGCTGCAAGTCCCCCGTTCCTCACGTAAATTCCATCCTGGAACGTCCGTGGTAATAAATCCACTAATAAAAATCAAATAATCACCATGTTGTGAAATAAAGAAATCCAGTCCCACTTTTGCAAGACTTTCTCATGGTCATGTTACGGTCACCTCCAGCTGCCTACACACTTCTCCTTCCTGCTGCTGCCGTCCTTCTCAGGTCACACCAAATCCACGATGGAATGACTGGTCAACTCTCAGCTAATGCTTCTGCTGTGATGTCTGAATTCACACACACACACACACACACACACACACACACACACACCACACACCACACACACACACACACTTAGCAGAGACAAGCTGAGGTGTTAGCCCTGCCTGGTGCCTTTGCTCGGCATCAGACCCGTTTGGTCTAAGATGAGGGGACGGCACTTTGAGTCGGTCAAAAGGGGGTAGGGAGGGCGGTAAAAAGACAAGCCTGGACCACTGTCAGATAGACAAAAACCTAAGGAGCGAAGGGAAGGGAAGGAAGAAAGAAAAGAGGGAGTGAGGGAGGGGGCGCTAATACAAAAGAAAACGAGAGGAGAGAGGCGGCTCAGCCAGCAGAAGGAGGAGAGAGAACAACAAAATCTCCATGGGAAAAGAAGACACACTCCTCCCTTCTACCTCCATCCATCCACGACTGTTCCTCCAGGACTCCGTTCACACACACCAGTAGTTGATCCTCTGGGAAAAAAACTGTGTGTATGCGTGTGTGTGAGAGAGAGAGACATTGTACCACGGTTGAGCGCAGGGATGATGGAAGACGTGTAAAAGGGAGAAATCCACAAAGAGCAACATTTAGTGTGGAGAAAGGGTTAATCCAGAGCAGAGCGGCACTGATTCTGCTTCTCCTTTGTCTTCTCCTTCGTCCGATCGCTCCTCTCTCTTTCTGCCTGCTGCTCGCCTGTCTGCTCTCACTCTGTCGCTCACCGTGTTGTTGTTGGAGAGGAGGGAGAAGAGGGAGGAGGCAGCGGGAGGGGAGGGCGAGAATCGTGTCAGCGTGCACACACACACACACACACACACACTTATAGAAAACACACTTATATCCTACAGCCGAATGCTACTCAGTGAGGGACCTGCTAAGACCTGTGTGTGTGTGTGTGTGTGTGTGTGTTCAAAGTCTTCTAGTTAGAGGGAAGCAGAGTCCACGAGCCAGCCAATCAGGATGGAGCTCTCAGGTTGACTCTTTAGTTAGCAGCACACTGACCAAATGCTGCAACACACAGCAACTCAGGCAATAGACAGCGTTTAGAATTCGTATTGTGCTGCCGCTGAGTGTCAACACCACTAACACACAGCCGAAATGTCCAGGCATCGTCCCACTCCCTCTTATTCTCCTTGCAGTTAACACACACACACACACACACACACACACGGTTCATTGTTTTCTTCCAGTTCCTTGATTTTTTTTATTATACCTTTTTTCTTTTGACTCTCATTATTACTTTGGCAGTATTGTCCTTGTTACATTTGTGTCAATAAAGCATATTAAATGGATTGGAACCAAAGTTAACGTTAAATTCAGCCACTGCTATTTTCCTTTTGTAATTTCTTTGCTGTGACACCGGGTGTTTTTGCAACTTCAGCATAGAGCATTGTGATGTTTGTTGCTACTTCAGCAGAATCTGCTGCCTTCGATGCACCCACAGCTCCACACTCGTTTACCGGAGCATTTTTATTCTATCCAAACACAGGTCCAGTTACTGGAGTGGAGCACTGAACCCCAGCTGAGCAACTCCCAACTAACTCTGGTCAGGTGAAGACAACCATCGCTCCACAATCACTTTCATTTCAGAAGACCTGTATCAGTGGCCTTACCCAGTCCTAATATTGTTCTCAACTACTGGAGATTAGGGCTGCAACAACGAATCGATAAAAATCGATTATCAAAAGTGTTGGCAACGAATTTCATTATCGATCCGTTGTGTCGCGCGATTATTACGGCAGTCAATAAGTTGCGGAGAAAAAAAAAAGAAAAAAGAGTGAGACACGAGAAAATCTGATGTCGTGATCTTAGTGTCGAGTCTTGGCCAATCAGCGTTAAGATGTCTCCAGCGTCTTCATTTCCCTCAAACTTGTTTTTAATGGAAGCTAGTCAGCTTGCTATCACGTTAGCTAACGTGTTTGGGTTGTGTTTTGTCGTTAAAGTTACTTTATGTTCCGTTACAGTTCAGTCTTGCTTGTAAAAAACCTTAACGTGATGAAACATGCCGTAACCCCCCGGTCTGGTTCAGTTCACGCTGTCACTCGTTAACGTTAAACCGGCACACCGGAGGATCTGGCTGCAGGTTTTTGTTTTTTTTATGTTTTACTCAAAGTAGAATGAATCAAATCACGTAGTTGGGCTTAGCCAACAACGTGACGTCGTGTTCATAAGAGGCCCAGATATTGATCAGATGATGTGAATGAAAGAGTTTAAGGAAGAGGACGCTCTATATGTAGCGCAGCTTGATGCAGAGCTGAGATGAGGTGGAGCTGGAGGTGAAAACAGACGTGAGACGAGCATTACAGCTTCCCACTGTCCCAGTATTTCATACATATTGATAAAGCAGGGTATGTAAATGAAGCCTCTGCTCCAAGGAGATCAATTACAGTAAAAAGGGCTCACATTTAGCAGATGTAAAGCATACATGTGTATGTTTTTAGTGTTAGTCCATTTTATTTAAATGTTTTTAATTAACAGCTCAGGGATGTTCAAGGAGCAACCTGTTAGTGCAAAACATGTTCAGAAAGTGCATTGTCAGTTCTGTTTTTGAATAAAGGGTTGGAAAGTAATGCTTTTTGGATTATTTATTTTTTATCCGATTCATCGATTAATCGAAAAAATAATCAACCGATGAATGGATTATTAAATTATTATTATAATCGTTAGTTGCAGCCCTAGTTCCTACACCGTTCACCTGATTTGGATGTAAATACCCTCAAATTAAAGCTGAAAGTCTGCATTTTTTCATTTAAACTCCATTGTTGTGGTGTACAGAGCCAAAATAATGAAAAATGTGTCAATATCCAAATATTTATGGACCTGACTGTACAATAAGAAGTTGTCACGGTTTGGGTTTTTCTGGGTTCCTGTTTTATTGTGAAGTCCTTGGGTGCATCCCAAGTCTCTAAATTGCATCCCCGTTTCCCTCACTTGCGTCCTTTCCTTGCGTCTTAGTCCCTCCCACCAGGGATGCATGGAGAGACGCAAGGAAACCAAGCGAGGAGAGAAGACGCGAGGAAATATGTTTTAAGAGACATGAGACGTCCTTTCCTCTGAAGCGTCACGTGAAGCGACGTCGGTTTATGATGACTGCAGCCGCCTGAAGCTGATCACATCTGATCACAGCTGATCAGCTGTCAGTCGCTTTAACAGCTGATGAGTTTTGTCCTGAGAGTTTTTAGCGAACATTCCAATAAAAATACACTTAAAATATTGATAAAAATGATCGTATGTTTTCAGTTGATTTAATGGTGTTAAACTACTACTTATATTAATAAAGACAAAGTGATCATGAGTGTCAGAGTGGAGATGTTTTCTCTGTCGTCTGTTACCGTTTAATAAACTGCATTGAGTATTTATATACTCTGATGTGTCCTGCTTATACGCGCAGGATCCATTTCTACCAGCGGAATGCGTCTTATTTATTTATTTATTATTTACGTCGGTATGTTTTGAAATTCTGATTGTGACATCATTATAAAATAACCCACAATATAAATATAGTTTCTCTTCATTACGTGTTGTAAACAAGTGTTTCCTCTCTCCAGCTCTCTCTGATTTTAATTACATATATAATAAAAGTTATTGAGGGAAACAACAGATCAAATCTTTGAAGACAGTTGTTTGTGGTCCTTTTGTTGTTCAGACCTACTATGAACATATTTTAACCAGATGGTGAATAAGAAAACAGATATGATATATAGCTTGAGTTTAATCTGTGATCGTCTTCACTCTGGTGTTAAACTCCAGCATCAGTCCGCTCAGCTGCAGCGTCCAATCACATAACAGATGAACAGTGAGGGGGCGTGTCCAGCGTTAAAACACTTCCTGGAAGCCCGCTCTCGGGGCTCCTCGATCATGGCTCCTCCGATTTCCCTCCTCGCTCCTCCGAGCCGAATAAGAGCTTTGGGACGGCCGTCAAGATGGCGGCGCAGAACCACTTCCGGTTCAATCGAGGAGCGAGGAGACGACAATTTAGAGACTTGGGATGCACCCCTTGTCTTGTGTGTCCTCTGTGTTCCTGCACTTCCTCCCCTGTGATTGTCCGTGATTGTCTGTCTGCCCTGTTCCCTGATTGTGTATTCCCTTCACCTGTGCTGCCCTCATTGTTTACCACCTGTGCCTCGTTACCTTCCTCTTGTATTTAAACCCTGTCTGTCTTCTGCCCCAGTGTCAGATCGTATTGTGTAAAACTGTGTGTTAGTCGGTGTGTTCCCTGTTTGTTCCTGTGCCCTTTTCATTTCAACTCCATTGTTGTGGTGTACAGAGCCAAAATAATGAAAAATGTGTCAATGTCCAAATATTTATGGACCTGACTGTAGTTGGGAATCAGAGGGGTGCTGTTGACCGTCATGACTGAATGTGGTTTGACACCAGACGGCCCAACATTTTATGGCTGCTCCATCCCATATTTCTATGTTTAAACAGGATATTGGTCTAGGTTTGAAGTAACAGGACAATTTTGAAAATAAGTCTTTTGTTGTTTCTTGGAGGGAAATGTGAGGGTTCTGAAGGAACAGCAGCCTAATACAGCCTAAGCTGTGTGTTCCCAAGCTGATCTCCTGTAATGTAGAGCTTTTGACTAATAGCACAAGGAAGTGGTTCAAAGAATATCGCAGATACCAACTGAGAGTGGCCATCCTTGTCTTGTGCTGTTGTGTAGCTTGAATTGTATGGCCTTTAACCCATTTCTGATGACTGTGGGAGATGTGCTTAATGTCCAAATTATTAATACATCTCTTCAAACTACAGATTATTTTGTCTGGTTAAAGAACCCCTACAGGGTTCGACATTAATGCTTGACCGCTTGCCCCAGACATGTCAACTCTGTGTTTGGGCAACTCAACAACTTCATGAAACATTCCTTCATGAAGTTGTTGAGTTAGTGGGGAGAAAAGGAGATCTTCATCATGGATGCCAACCGTCGATTGTCGACTGTACACCCCCACCCCTAATCAATGCAGGTTTAACAATAATTACAGATAGACAAACTGGCATTGCAAATGTAAGTAAGGAAATGTATTTAATCAAAAAAGAAAAGAAAAAAAAGTTTACTTACTTACTAAATATTTCTATTGGTTTGGCACAATGGCAAAGCCAAGCTAAACTAGTATGAGAAGAGTTTGTAAAGATACACTGACTATAACAGAAAACATGCAGTAACAGTGACAAATAACTAGTAGGTTTGCTCTGACATGTCACTGACTGATCCCGCTCTATGAGCAGAGAAACGGGCAGACAGACACAACAGTGGGATTTATTTCCTTGACGGTACATCAAGTCTTCTTTTGTGGGTATTTATAAGTTACTTCTATGTGATGCTTTGAGCAGTGTTCACAGACACCAGCAGTGAGGAAGTACAGAGGCTGACATCTAGTGGACTAACAGGGTTACAGCATTAAACAGGATGTAAAGGTGCCATCTTCAGGTTCCAAAATCATCGGCTCACAAATGATTGATTATGAGATAACCAAAAACCCAACCTGCTGTAGTAGAATTCTACAGGTCCCAATTGTCCCCCTCTTGACATGAAGAGTCAGATATAGCGACTAGAAAATGATATGCTATCAACCAACAACAGAGGAAGCCAATCTTGACATAAATGTAGACTGTACAGTCTACATTTATATCAAGATCGGCTTCCTGCATTTCACAGCAAACTGAGCCCCCCCTCACAGTTTTTTTGGGCTCATTCTGGTCACACTCAGTGGACAGCTGTAAAAATAAGATACATCCACATCAGCCATGAATAGCAAGGGAGACAACTGTGATCTAATTGTGATAATGTGATGAAAGCTCAAGCTGTACTGTAACATATTTGAGGAGCAACTGAGTCTGTATTAACCCTATGCTAACGTCCCAAAACATCTCGCTCACCTGACAATATTTCTTCCAGCTTTGCTTTTTTTAGCTGTTTTGATAGAGCCAGAGCAGCAGAAAGTCTATTTACAGTTGGGTTGTTGATGCAGCTGTTGTGTTTTTGCTTTGGTAACACACAAAATTCATGTCCTGTCAGCACACAGCTTTTATTTCAAATTAAATGAATTAAAAAGGTAACAAAAATGGGAGTCAGACAAACTAGAGGGCAGGGAGAAAGATGGCACGAGTTAAAGGGCCAGGAAACTCCATGCCTGCAGGCACGCACAGCTGGCACCCCAACACACACACACACACACACACACACACACACACACACACAGTCATTTCCTCCTGATGAAAGGCTCAGCTCAATTACCTTCAAAATTCACTTCATCTGTCTGTACACGATCAGGTGTGTGCAGGTGTGTGTGTGTGCGTCTATAGAGACACAGAAAGCTGTGCGGTCACCACATAGTTGTTGAAACTAGATCTTCTGGCGACTAGCAGCTCCACTGTTCACTGCAGCACGCATAGGCCTAGCTGTCTGAATGCCCCTGAGCCAAACAGACAGCCCACGAGACAGGCGGGCTCTTATTAATACTGCTGAGGAGAGCTGTACAGACAATATTCTATATTGTTCTTATTGTCAACAAATCCCCTGTGAAAAGCCTCAAAGCCGCTTTGCCAGAGACCTCCAAACATGTATAACTCCAGAGCTTTGTACAGTCCAAAAGTCAACATGTTATTGAAAAAAATATGGATGTAATCATTTCCTAAATTCCCATATTCATCCAACGAAATATTCTGCTTCAATGCATATTTATTAGAGTTTATCCTTTCAAAAACGTTTTCACTGTGGTCAAAAAAAACATTCTGCTCTCCTGCCTGCTGCACACAAAGGGAGGCAGGACTGGAGAGTTATGTTTATTCAAGGAAGTTGATTTCATACAAATACACTCAGTTATGTCACCTGTGATGTTTGCGGTGACGCATACACAATGCTCACAATGAGTCAAAAACAAATGATGCATTGGAATACTAAGCTGGACGTTGATTACCATGGCAACGGCCGAAGCGTCGGGTCAGCCTAGTTAAGAGTCACGCACGTGGGGTCAGGGTCAGGGTTAGGGTGCACAGGAGGCATACAAACAAATTATATATTAAGAAAAGTATCAGTCTGTATTTTAGCAGCACTCAGATTGGAGTGATTAGCAGCAGTCAGACTAGTATTAGGAGTATTAGATTTAAAATGTGCGAGCTTTTGTACCCAAATGGTGTTGCTAGTGGATGCCACTATGTCATGGCAGGTGTATTGCTCAGGATCCAAGGAAGCACAGTGTTGAATGTGAAGTTGTTCGCTCGGCCAAAGGCTCTTTCCAGACAATCAGCCTAGCACTAGTTATTCTGAAACAGAAGAAGTTTGGAACAACCAGGACTCTTTCTAGAGTTAAACCGCTTGGCCAGACTCAGCAATCAGGGGAGAAGAACTATACAGTCTATACACATTTTTAGCAATTATTTTCTACGTATATTGTGTTCACAAATAAATCTCTTATTTTTCTATTTTTACTTGAAATGAATCGATTTCTTTCCCCACTTTGCACGGCTAATGCTGGAGGAAATGGTTTCGGTCATGTGCATTTTCTGTCTTTTCACATAATCCCAGTTTTATACAACAAAAAGGGTTAACCCCTTCATTTTAATCAGCAGGTGGCAAACAAGACACAGGAGCTTGGCTTGGGTCTTGAGGAGTTGTAGTAATTATTCAGCCACAAATAAACTGCACGCGCACACGCACACACACACACACACACACACACTTCATACTCAATCGTTTTGGTTGTTTGGTGCTCAGATCAGCAGCAGGCAGAACATAGTGCCTAAAACCAAATGGTAAATGGACTGTACTTGTTGCGCTTTTCTAGTCTTCCGGCACATCGACATGGGTGCCGAGGATCAAACCGCCGATCTTCAGATTGAAAGAAAGCTCTACCTCTGAGCAACGGCCATCAGTAAAACCTCATCAGCTCTAGACCTGCCTTCACAATATAAAACTAAAGCTTCACACATTCAGTTTATTATTATGTGGTTTCATTAAAATGTTCTGGTCATGTGATGATAAACAAATGGGAAATCTGAAGTCATATTTGAGGTGAGACAGAAAATCATAGACAACAAAGATTCACACATCCAACTGACAGACTCACCACATACTCAGAAAGCTTCTGTTGCTCAACCGGTACAACATGAAAACTTCAGAGGATGTAAAGTAAAGAAGGGTCTCTGACCTATTACATATTAAAAAAGGAAAACAAATCTGAGTGTATTTGGCTATTACGTTATTTTATAGCAAAAGTATTGAAATTGTGGATAACCTTATTTGTTAGCTTTCACATAATCATAGAACCATAATATTGTGCTTAAATCTTGAAAAAGGGAGAGGTGGTCATCCAACTTGGGTCAAATGTGAGGGCCCTGTTTAATCCAACAATGTTCTAACTCTATCTCACATAGGTTAACATGCAGGAAAACATTTTCTCAAATAGTAAAGTGTAAGGTCAGACGGATGGATGTCTGATGTCCCTTGATCTGAAGGTGTGCAAGTGCAAAAACACACTGTAAGAAAAACTAACTAAACCAAATGATTTCGATTTGTTAAAAGTTATACACTGCAAGACCATTACATTTCATATCCACCTCAATGACAGTTATAGTCAAGTTTCTTAAAATGTGCAATCTTGCCTCTGAAGGTTCTGACAGAAACGAGCCTGAATGCAACAGAGACGTAGTCCAATACGCTATGGTGATAGGCACAATTATGTCTCGTGCTGAATTGTGTCAATGGAAACACAAAAAAACCTGAAAATGAGTCGGCCTTAACCTGAGCAGACAGGGGTGGCTGTATGGGCCTTACCTAGGTATTTGATGGTGAATCCCCGTGGCGGATTGAGGGACCTCCGCATCCATCCCTCCCTCAGCACCTCCAGATGGTCCTCCTTGCCTTGGATCAGCAGCACATGCTCGTCTATCCATCCCAGGAAGAAGGTCTCGGACACAGCCTCGGTAATCCTCTGGTTCCACACGTGTTGCTGGGTATTTTCGGCTTTGAAATCGGCAAATATCTCATAGCCGGTGTGGTGTCTCGGCAACGCGTCGCTCTCTGACACCCCGGCCGCCCCCACCGCCTCCCCAGCCCCGACCCTGGACAGCACTATGGCCAGGGAATGGGGAGCGATCTGCAGGAAAGACTCCATTGTCGCGTCGGCCTTCTAGCTGACTATCGAATACAGTATTATCATTGTATTTATCTATCTGACACACAGTGAGGCGTAATGGGAAACAAACACTCCATTTTAGCTAGCAGGGTGTGTAGCTACACGCTACGCTCTGCAGCAGCCGCATAGCCTACAACTGGATTCCCATGAAGCTAGCCTGCTAGCTCCCGTTAGCTTCCTAGACTTACATGACACCCATTCCTACACCTTTAGGTCCGTCCTCTTCTACGGACGTAAGATATCGCACCGTAACCGAAACCGGTATTTACTGAAGAGTCATGTCGAGCGCTGTCCACGCGAAACGAGAGATGACATTCGTGGTTTTCGGTGTAATTTACACCTCGTAGTGTTAGGTACCTTGGTATAAGGCTAGCTAGCTGGATGCTAACGTGTTAATGAATTCACCCAGGCAACAGATGCGGAGAGCCCCCCTCCTCCTCTTCCTAGGCGCCAGGTAGCAGTCGTATTTCGCGGGACACTTTATCTTTTTTTCCGGCAGTCGTGACGGTTATCGGGGAGGTAAACTCTCTCCAGCCGCCGGTGAATATTGTCCTGTCTCGCGCCTGACACGCTTCGTTACGGTGTGCGAGAACACAGCTGGATGCAGGACCGTCTCATCCAGGTACAGTGATGCAGGCATCGTTACGGAGCTGCGTAAAGGCAGCGTTGACGCGACTGAATACACTATCTTCCGGCCACATTTTCAAATTAAGACGCATAACGCAACAGGTCGTTTTGGAACTCGTACACTAAGCAGTGCACCATTCATATGCAGTCAGCAGGGCAAGTATACAAACCCTTAAAGCCAATAATATAAAAGAGGTTTTAATGCACTGCCTCTGGAACGAAGTATTTTTCAAGTAGGCCTAGTATTACTGTAAGAA
Source organism: Myoxocephalus aenaeus (assembly GCA_038501785.1). Lineage (NCBI taxonomy): Eukaryota > Metazoa > Chordata > Actinopteri > Perciformes > Cottidae > Myoxocephalus > Myoxocephalus aenaeus. The sequence continues at coordinate 5,391,481 of JBAMJR010000025.1, forward strand.
GAGAATGTAGCTATAGAAACTTGAGTGGTGTTCTGCTCTTTGAACAATTCCAAACTTCAATTCAGTACAGAATATATATTTCATGAATGTGGACACATCTTTCCTCTGTTAAAAAAACAGAAAGCTAAAATGCTATCAAATGCTTTCAACATTTGTCTGAATCCACTTTGTCACAAGTCTAAATTAATTGGGAAATAGCACCCTGTTCTTCAGAATCAGAATCAGAATCAGAAACCGTTTATTGCCAGGAATGTTTACACAAACGAGGAATTTTTCTTGGTGGAAGGTGCATAACATTAGACATGAGACGTTAGACGAGACAAACAACAATCAACAATCAACGACAACAACAGTGCAATGGGTAATTAAAATAAGTATAAAATAAAGTGCTCAGACTAACAGATACGTTAATGTAAGTGTACGTTAAAGTGACGTGTGTTTAAGTTAAAAAGTGTATGTTAAGTGGCATGAGTGTTTAAATATGAAGTGTGCAGAGGAGTGACCGGTAAGAAGAAAGAAGAAATAAAATAAAAATAGTCCTGGGGGTTCTTCCCCCCCTTTGTAAATTGTACATCCAGAAAATGGAATATTTAATGGAGGCCCAGGTGTGCGCTGTAGTAATCTGATTCCCCAGAAATGTCTTCACGTTATTAGTAATAAATGGTCTGGGGTCATCAAGGCAGGTGCCTTCTTTGGCTGGTCAGTAATCCAGCATGTTGTAGTAACATTAATATAGAGTAACATGTTGTTTGAAGTGGTGTCATCTTTGCTGCACTCAGCATGCAACATGCTGTAAAACACATTTACAATATGTGCTGAGAGCAGATTGTGACGGAACCTATAACTAAGACCTTTCATCTTTCTCGGTTGCCTTCACGTTGCGCCTTCAACAGCCTGTGGACTGACTTCTGTGTAAAGGACTCAGCCCACAGTGCCTAACTAATGTAGCAAAATACTGTCTTAAGTGGATAACTTCAGTGAATAGGCTATACGCACACTCACTTCTGCATTTCGAGTAAGCCAGCTATGTCCCTTCCGACAGCTTGCTCTATCTCCACCAGGATGGTCAACAACGTTATTGAAGCATTGTCCACGTTAGCAACTTAAAACAAGAGCTTCAAACTATACGATTCAAGCTGGATCACATACAATACACATACACATACATACACATATGCATATACATAGAGCCATGCATACACATGCATATACCTTCATACATGTAGAAACCTAAATGTCAGCTAAATGAAATTGTAATGTAATGTACATACATATACAGATGTACACAAAAAAGAATATTAATGAGGGGAATAAAATGCAAATGTATATATTATACTGTATATAGAGGGAGAGAGGGAGAGAAAGAGATCATACAATTACAAAGTTAAAAGTTAATTCAATTAAATATATAAATGGAAATAACATTGTATTAAAAAATTAGCATGTTCCTTGATATTTTAAATGAGTAAAATTTGATAATTATTAAGGATTTGGCTTCAATTTTAGCTCATAAGCATTACTTAGTGTGGCGTTATATGAATTTGTTTAATATTTGTAGAAAAATATTTTCCATTGCTGCCCCCTGCTCGCTGATGACTGGTGTGGTTGGTGTTTCATTTCATTTATTTTTGTTTCTCTTTTTTTTTCTTGTCTTTTTTTGTATTATTATAATATCACTGAATAAATCATTTTCTCTAGTCATTTGTCTTTGTTTCTAATTATCATTTCAACCATAAAAGCTCATGTTTGTAGTTAAATCATACATCTAAAACTAAATCCAACTCTGTGTCTAAGGATAGTAATTGTTATATATATATATATATTGTACTTATATATTGTCTATTGTCATGCATCAGCTGGTAGTTTGCAAGTGATTGAAATGAGAAGAGAGTTGAACAAACATCCAGCAGGTGGCGGTATGAACTCAAAATACATAGTTATGCATGTCATGTTATTGTGAAGGACAGCATTGATGTTAGTTGGACCACTGATGGAATGAAATATGGCTACTCAAGTACTGTACTTATATACAATTTTGAGGCACTTGTACTTGATATGCTTCGGTATACCTTATACGTCTTTATGCTACACCACTACACTAAATATTGTACTTTTGCTCCACTACATTTATTTGACTGCTGTACTTATGTACCAGACACTTATGTACCAGGCATGGCATGGGCAGTCCGGGGGGCGGGCCCCAGACGGGCAGATGCGCTCCAGGGGGCGGGGTGGCGGACGGCCACCGGACGGGGAGAAACAGTCCGGGGGCATGGCCGGAGGCGGCCACCAGGCGCACAGACACGCCTGGGCTCTGGAGAGCGGGGGTCCGGAGGCTGCTGGGGCTCCGTAGAGCGGGAAGGGGGCTCCCTAGAGCTGGACGGGGGAACCGGACGGAGACTCTGAGGGGGAGCCGGCGGATCCTGAAGGGGACCGGGACGCTGAAGGGGACTGGGACCCTGAGACAGACTCTGGGACAGGTCGGGGCGATGGTGGGGAACCCGGCGTCGGCAGCAGGGCGGTAGCGGGGACTTGGGACGGCTGCAAGGCGGCCGCTGGGGCAGGCTGCAAGGCGTCAGCGGGGACAGCTGCGAGGAGGCAGCGGGCACACTGGACAGCTGCGAGGAGGCAGCGGGCACACTGGACAGCTGCGAGGAGGCAGCGGGCACACTGGACGGCTGCGAGGAGGCAGCGGGCACACTGGACGGCTGCGAGGAGGCAGCGAGGAGGCAGCGGAGACACTGGACGGCTGCGAGGAGGCAGCGAGGCGGCAGCGGAGACACTGGACGGCTGCGAGGAGGCAGCGAGGCGGCAGCGGAGACAGCGAGGCGGCAGCGGAGACACTGGACGGCTGCGAGGAGGCAGCGAGGCGGCAGCGGAGACACTGGACGGCTGCGAGGAGGCAGCGAGGCGGCAGCGGAGACACTGGACGGCTGCGAGGAGGCAGCGAGGCGGCAGCGGAGACACTGGACGGCTGCGAGGAGGCAGCGAGGAGGCAGCGAGGCGGCAGCGGAGACACTGGACGGCTGCGAGGAGGCAGCGAGGCGGCAGCGGAGACACTGGACGGCTGCGAGGAGGCAGCGAGGCAGCAGCGGAGACACTGGACGGCTGCGAGGAGGCAGCGAGGCGGCAGCGGAGACACTGGACGGGAGCGAGGCGGCAGCGAGGCGGCAGCGGAGACACTGGACGGCTGCGAGGAGGCAGCGGGGGCACTAGAAGGCTGCGAGGAAGCAGCGGGGGCACTAGAAGGCTGCGAGGAGGCAGCGGGGCACTAGCCTCGGGGAAACTAGTCTCAGGGGTGCCGGGAACAGGCCGGGGAGCCGTCAGGACACGGGGGGCCGGAGTCGGCAGGACACGGGGGGCCGGAGTCAGCAGGACACGGGGCAGAAGTAGTCCGGGCAGCGGCACCGTGGCGGGAGCCGGGACTGGGGCTGGCAGCGGCACCGTGGCGGGAGCCGGGACTGCAGGAATTGCGCTGGGGAGTCCAGAGGCGGAGGCTTGGGAGAGGAGGGAGCCGGTGCGGGAGCAGACTGCTGTGTCAGAGCTAGTTCCCGCACGATGCGACCAACCTGAGAAATCTCCGCTGCAAAGGATCTCTGCGCTAGAAGCATCCCCTTGAGCATCTGGTGGTGCTCCTCCAGCTGCGTGCCATGCTCGGCCAGCTTAGCTGACCCTGTGGTCGCTGGGGGAAACTTTGGCTGCAGCACGGGGATGCCAGTGGGAACCGGCCTGGACGGTGGCATGGAGGCGGCAGCGGGAACCGACTTGGGCCGTGGCGTGGAGGCGACGACCAGAACCGGCATGGCCCAGCCAGCATGTCCATGTGGGGCCCATAAGGTTTAAATTTGGGCTGCCGATAAGGGTCCCAAGTGGGTTTGTCCGCAGTTTCCACGGTGGCCTCACCTGTGTTTGCCCATACTGGGCAGACACAGGTGAGGCCAATTTGTAGCCAATTTGGGTCCCACTTAAAGCCCAATCAGATCCCTCTTAAAGTCGGTGAATAAACCGGTGAATAAACCCAGTATGGGCAAACACAGGTGAGGCCACCGTGGAAACTGCGGACAAACCCACTTGGGACCCTTATCTGCAGCCCAAATGTAAACCTTATGGGCCCCACATGGACATGCTGGCTGGGGGGCTGCGGCGCGGAGGCGGCAGCGGAAAACCAGCGCCGACGTTGCCGTGGCCCGGAGGTTCAGACCCCCAACTCAGGCACTGGGGAGGAAGGGACCCTCCCAGACAAAGGAGAACCTCACAGGGCGGCAGTGATGACTACCGGGGTTGAAGACATAACAGACTGACAATCCAGGTCTGCAGGACCAGGGTTGATATACTGCAGGTGACGAGTCAGATTGTCTGCAGCTGTGTGCCAATCAAGGGTGCGACCATGGGAGGTCTCAGGAGGCGGGACCGAGAACACAAACACATGGCACACAAAACAACCAGGGCAAAGACAGACACAAGAGGAGAGGAGATTTGGAGGAAACAGGTTTAACACACAAAGGGTCAGACAGGGATCCTGACAGAAAGTCTACACTTTAACCACATATTGACTGCTGTATTTAAAATCCATTGCAGTCATGTAAATCTCTCTCTGTAAAATTGGCAAAATTGTGTCAGTCCAAATGCTTATGTCCCTGACTATATATTCCAATTGACTCCATCACCATGGCAATAGTGACTTTACAGACATGTATTCAAATTAAATCTTCAAGATTGCCACTTTACGTAAGATGCTTCGTATTTTTGCCACACCATAACCACCTGAAATATTGTGATGTATACATTAATGCATCGATAACTATAATATAGTAATGTATATTATTCTGAAATGAACCATTCTGAATAATGACAGCTCAAACTCGAGCGAAATGTTCAAAAGGGATGCAGGTGCTTGGAAACACATAACAGAGGCCTCCAAAATCAACACAAAATGAAAGTTCCTTGTAGTAGTTTTAAGTATATTTGGATTCTAATACTTTTGAACTTTTACTCAAGTAACATTTTGAATGCAAGACTTACTTGTAAGATTTTTACGCTTTGGTGAATTCTCTACTAAGTCCGCAACTGATTTGGGCGACCAAGGATCAACTTGATACCCCCGGAAAAACCAGCATTGCCCAGTGTTTACAGCGGGGAGATTAGTGTGTGGTTTGAACGGTCTGAGCCAGGCTAAGGTTATCACATGGCTAATTCACCCACGTTAGCGTCCTTATGCCAAACTGGTAAAGTCAAAAATAAAGTATATGATTAGAATAGAGAGGGCCATGTTCCAGGATGAAGTTATGTAGTACAGAGGGATTCAGACAGCATGCTTCAAAGCATGGGTGCAGTATCAGGCATGTTACAGTATGTCTGGTCTGGGGTTGAGGTTCTCCACCAAGGCCCACAAGGCATTCACCTCCCTCATAGCAGCTGGGGCCATGCGCTGGCTTTTCCCACACAAGCACACCTATCAAAGTAAAAGTATCTATCTATCTATCTATCTATGTAGATGGACTCAGAAACAGCCAAAAGACATTAAACAAATCAGGTCATAGAAGAAAAGCAAAAAGCAAACTGACGAATAAAACATGTCTGCATTCTGATGTCTGTGCCAGACAGTCAGATTCAGACGCGCTCACATTCACATTCACATGATGAGGGAGGAAGAACCTGGAGAGCCACACTGACACGGCGAGAACAAGGCAGACACCATGAACACTTCCTGTGGAGATTTCTCAAAATAAACAGATCATAGTGTTCTTGTGTCTTGTTGTGTTGCTGTAAAGGGTTCTGTAGCACCCCTCAGAGGGGAGAAGCTGAAACAGGTTGTCTCCACGGTGAGGAGGGTCTGCAGTGATGTTTTCAGACTCTGGAGGTGGATGAGTCCTGGATGGAGGGCATGCTGGCACCAAGGATTTTCTCTGCAGTCCTGACTGTCCTGCTTGATCCAAACTACACAGTGGTGACTGTGGCTCAGTGGTGAGCAGGGTCATCCTTCAATCAGAGGATTGGTGGTTCGATCCCCGGCTCCGCTAGCCCGTGTTGATGTGTCCTTGAGCAAGACACTTAACCCGAAATTGCTCCTGTAGCTGCGCCTACGGTGTATGAATGGTTGATAATCCTGATGTGGCCCCTTGCATGGTAGCTCCCTCATCAGTGGGTGAATGATGTCATGTAGTGTTAAAGCGCTTTGAGTGGTCGGAAGACTAGAAAAGTGCTGTAAGGGTCCATTTACAGTGAAGGGCAGGTTGAACTCCTGTTTTGACAATGTCTTTTATACCTTGTACATTTGAGCTCCACTTTGGCAGTGTGCTTTGCTGTATGTAAAAACAATAAAGAAATGATAATGTTTATATGTCCTTTTCTATCAATTTTACCCCCACGATAGCGACATCACACCTACAAATCTTTGCAGGTGTGTAGTTGAGATAAAAAAGAAGTTCCAAGATGGGTGTGAGGAGGGGCTATTAGGTTTACAAATATTTAAACAAAATCAAACTTCCAAACATTTAATTCTAAATTATACTCATATATATTATGCCTTATTAACCCTTGTGTTACGATGGTTCAAAAAAGTATTAATAATAACTACTACTATGTAATAACTAAGTTCTTAATTCCTCATTTTAAACATAACAATTCCTCACTAATTTCAAACAATTGACGTTGTGCCTGACTTTCGACTCTATGTATAGTGAGGTCTCGGTCTGAACAGGTTGTACGAGAACTACTCCAGGAACGAGTGGAAAATTCCTACTCCTTTAGCTGTTTCTGGTTTAAAAGGCGGAAAACAGTTTGAAGTAGATTCTGAAACTAAACGACTTGTTCAGATAATTAGTTTATAACTGAACTCACCAGAAACAGAGAGCAGCAGAGCAGAGCAGAACATCACAGTCAGCTTCATGACTTCCAGGTTGTTGACGTGTCTCTGAGGGTAGCAGGTGTGTGTTTCACACTTTGTTTGCCTTGCAAGCACAACCTGTTGAGCAGACTGGAGCTGTCCTCTGATTGGCTGCATTGCAAATGCCAGTTGGCACACCTGATCATTTGTGTCACAAGATAACACCATTCGGTCAAAGAAATAACAGCCAGGAAAAACAGATTACTTTGTCACAGTACTGAATACAGTATTAACAGTATAGAGGTACAAACTAATTATGTAGTATAATTGAATCATACAATTATGGTCATGGTCATATGATTACTGTTTTAGGAATACATATTCGATACAAATATATTTCCATGTATGTACTGAGGTTTCAGGATACTATACTAACCTCAATTAAACTAACCAAACTATACTTTACTATAGGCTATTATGATATACTATGTGTCATGCACTGTACTATATTCCATAATATAGTATATTATAATGTAGTATTATATAGTATACTACACTGTATAATAATATACTATTTTAAACTCTACTGTAATATACTATAATATACTGTACTTTAATATATAATATTATACTGTACTATAGGCATATAGTGCCATACCATGAAATACTATACTATACTGCACTATACAATACTGAGACTACATCTCCCACAATGCATGTCGACTTTGTGACCTGCAAATGAACGGCATCCTACCGCGAGAAAGCAGTGTTTCCATATCGCCGTTTAACTAAAGACAAGTGATTACATTTTAAAAAATTGACAAATAATCCCAAAATGTCCAAGAAGAGAGAGATTGATGCAGAGGGTAGGCCATTTAAAGAAGATGGGAAAGTGAATACGTGTTTGTGTCGGTGATGAAGGAATACAATTCACGTAGTACACAAAATTTAGCCTCCAAGAAAAACATAGTTGAAAAACATAGTTGTCCAAGGTGTGCCCCATGCCATAAAGGTATGTGAGCAGGTGTGCCCCATGCCACATAAAGGTATGTGAGCAGGTGTGCCCCATGCCACATAAAGGTATGTGAGCCCCATGCCACATAAAGGTATGTGAGCAGGTGTGCCCCATGCCACATAAAGGTATGTGAGCCCCATGCCACATAAAGGTATGTGAGCAGGTGAGCCCCAGACCACATAAAGGTATGTGAGCAGGTGTGCCCGATGCCACACCTGCTCACATGTTCTGACAGCTCACAATCATTTGTTGGACCAGTTATGTCCTTCTCAACTGTGACAAAAAATCTTTGAACAAAGTTAATGTAATAACGTGCATTTGATCTTTGTCTTTATTCTCTTTTTTGAAAGGTTGATCTTTGATAGAGTAATATGGGTTTCTTAACCCTAAATAAAATGGATTTATGTTGTTATAGAGAAATTTGCTTACTTATATTTTTACATTTATATAAATGCATGTACAATATTTTTACACTTGAATAAACAATAATCAAATGCAAAGACAGATATTTAACAATATGTTAGGGAGTAGTTTATACAGTGTTAGTTACAATCGGCCCTTTGAAGGCAACCATAATGCTGATGTGGCCCGGGGTGAAAATTAGTTTGACACCCCTGCCTTATATGGCACCATGGACATGTATATCTGTTTGTGATTAACAATGTTTTTTCAACTCTTAGTTATTGTGTATTTGTTGATCTGGGTGATTTTAAATGCTCTTACACAGTTATGAAGTTGTATTGACTTGAACTGAATTAAATGTATTAAATTATACAATTACTGAATCACTGTAGTGTATTTTCCCTTCCCATTATATTAAGAGTGTGTTGTGGAAAAAGGATCAGCATTAGGTGGTGCTAGTGGACTGGATAATACCTTATTTAAACAACTGAAGGAGGCAGCGGCTAGAGAGAACTGAGCAGTGCAGCACAGGGTTTGACACTGGAGACAACTCACAGTCTCTATGAGAACAACACTTGGGAGTGTGACAGGGTATTGTTTTTTTTCAGAAGAAATTAATCTGTGTAGTGAACATCAGTGCCATCATCTTATTGGCGTAAACATAAGGAAGCCTCATAGAACGAAATCCAGACATTGACTTTACCCTTATTTAGTAAAATATACATTGATTTAACAAAGCGAACCACCACAAAAAAAAAAAAGGGCACAGGAACAAACAGGGAACACACCAACTAACACACAGTTTTACACAGTACGATCTGACACTGGGGCAGAAGACAGACAGGGTTTAAATACAAGAGGAAGGTAACGAGGCACAGGTGGTAAACAATGAGGGCAGCACAGGTGAAGGGAATACACAATCAGGGAACAGGGCAGACAGACAATGGGTCAATCCCAATTCCACCCTAAACCCTCAAACCCTGAACCCTCAGGGATTTACTGACGTCAGCTGCTAAGTGGCTGAGTGTGAGAGGCTGTGAGGGCTTGAACTGGTGTGAATATGAATGGGACAGCACTTTGCTGCAACATATCACGTGACTACATAAAAAATATTGTGTATTTATTTTACACTTTTTATTCATTGATTGATTCACGAGATGAGAAGTCATTTTAGATGATATATTTACTTGTTTTTGTCAAAACGAAATCTTTGATGAATGTAAACAAAATATTTATAAATATATTTTCTGATTGCATTCCTCTGATGTCATGTGTTTTTATGTTCCATCTTTAATCAGTAATGTTGTAGTGTAAATGTATTTTATCGGGCTGAACGCCCACGTGTCTCTTTGTTTACCTTTTTTATTTTTTTATGTCTCCATGGTTCCATTGGGAACTGCGTGTTTAACGTCACATTGCTATGAACTGTGGGTAATTCCCTTAGGCAAAGTCAGCATCTAATGCGGATTTACGGAAAGGGATCATAAAGGGCTCAAAATGTCTGCCAGAGAGCCCTCAAGCACTCTACGATGTGACAATGGGACACCCCTAAACCCTCACGGACTTTGCGGGAGCGCGCCTCAAAGTCCGTAAGGGTGGAGATTGCAATTGACCCAATCACGGACAATCACAGGGGAGGAAGTGCAGGAACACAGAGGACACACAAGACAAGGACTTCACAATAAAACAGGAACCCAGAAAAAAACAAACCGTGACAACTTCTTATTGTACAGTCAGGTCCATAAATGAAAAAGTGCAGACTTTCAGCTTTAAGTTGAGGGTATTTACATCCAAATCAGGTGAACGGTGTAGGAACTACAACAAATGTATAAGTGGCCACCCCGTTTTTAAGGGACCAAAAGTAATTGGACAAATTAATAGAATCATAAATCTAATTGTCACTTTTAATACTTTGTTGAAAATCCTTTGCAGTCAATGACAGCCTGAAGTCTGGATTCCATAGACATCACCAGACGCTGGGTTTCGTCCCTGGTGATGCTCTGCCAGGCCTCTACTGCAACCGTCTTCAGTTCCTGCTGCTTCTTGGGGCATTTTCCCTTCAGTTTTGTCTTCAGCAAGTGAAATGCATGCTCAATTGGATTCAGGTCAGGTGATTGACTTGGCCATTGCAGAACATTCCACTTCTTTGCCTTAAAAAACTCCTTGGTTGCTTTCGCAGTATGCTTCGGGTCATTGTCCATCTGCACTGTGAAGCGCCGTCCAATGAGTTCTGAAGCATTTGGCTGAATATGAGCAGATAATATTGCCCGAAACACTTCCGAATTCATCCTGCTGCTTTTGTCAGCAGTCACATCATCAATAAATACAAGGGAACCAGTTCCATTGGCAGCCATACATGCCCACGCCATAACACTACCTCCACCATGCTCCACTGATGAGGTGGTATGCTTTGGATCATGAGCAGTTCCTTTCCTTCTCCGTACTCTTCTCTTCCCATCATTCTGGTACAAGTTTATCTTTGTCTCATCTGTCCATAGGATGTTCTTCCAGAACTGTACAGGCTCTTTTAGATGTTTTTTGGCAAACTCTAATCTGGTCTTCCTGTTTGAGGCTCACCAATGGTTTACATCTTGTGGTGGACTGTTGTGAAGGGGTTTTTCTTCACCAGGGAAATGATTCTTCTGTCATCCACCACAGTTGTCTTCTGTGGTCTTCCGGGTCTTTTGGTGTTGCTGAGCTCACCAGTGCGTTCTTTCTTCTTAAGAATGTACCAAACAGTTGATTTGGCCACACCTAATGTGTTTGCTATCTCTCTGATGGTTTTGTTTTTTGATTTTTCATCCTAATGATGGCTTGCTTCACTGATAGTGACAGCTCTTTGGACTTCATATTGAGAGTTGACCGCAACAGATTCCAAACACAAATAGCACAACTGAAATGAACTCTAGACCTTTTAGCTACTCCTTGTAAATGAAATAACGAGGGAATTACACACACATGACCTTGGAACAGCTGAGCAGCCAATTGTCCAATTACTTTTGGTCCCTTAAAAAGAGGGTGGCCACATTTGAATTTGTTGTAGTTCCTACACTGTTCACCTGATTTGGATGTAAATACCCTCAAATTAAAGCTGAAAGTCTGCACTAATTTTTTCATTTCAACTCCATTGTTGTGGTGTACAGAGCCAAAATAATGAAAAATGTGTCAATGTCCAAATATTTATGGACCTGACTGTATATAGCCAGGGTGTTTGAAAGAGGGATCACACAAAGGAGGTCAGGGTGTAAATTAACTTTGTGATATATTTACCAGAATTGATATCATGTTTCATGAGCTGAGTAAACATACACAGGAAACATGTTTCAGTATGCAACTTTATTGCAAAAGCAAGAGAATATATGGATCATACAGATGAATGGATATGATATGCCAATTTCACGGATGTCTGACAGGGCACTCCCCTTTGCTTGCCACTGTCACATTCTTCTTTTTCTCTCTGTAAGAAAAAAACATTAGAAATTACAGGATTTTGGTTTGCTGTATGTGCGTGTGCATATGTGTATGTGTATGGGGGTGTTATTTTCTGTTTCTGTGAACAAATGTATATCATATAACATTAGATGCTGCAGGAAACAACCATGTCACTAATAACTCAGTAAAGTGAAAGCATCATGCACATTTCACTACATTTTCAGTCAGCAACCTGCACAGATGTGTAAGGGCAGAGTTAGATTTGAGCTTGAGGGAGGACGGAAGGGTGAGCGCAAGAGATGAGTTTAACATGCGAGAGGAATTGTGTCACCAAATTTGAGACAGTAAAAGAGATTCTCATGCTCGTTGTGACCAAAGTGGTCAACGTGCTCACTTTTGAGAGAATTCCCCTGAGAGCAAACTGACACGCAGAGCAACAAATCACCTGTTCAATTTAACTTCTCTATTGTCTGTTTATTTACACTTCACTTCACATACAAACTTTGCATTTTTGCACTTCTCTATTTTTTAAGTTTAATTTAATTTCCTAAATAATACTCTCTGCGCTGTACATATCTTTCATCCCTGCTATTTATATTTTATTTTTATTTTTGTATATATCTCTCATCCCTGTTGTTGTTTTAAATATGTTGTTTTTAGTCTGTAAATTGCTGCTACTCTGACAACAAATTTCCCCTTGGGGATTAATAAAGTATATATTCATTCATTTAGCCTGCAAGTGAAGTTTCATCCTGCTAGACCATGGATGTATAAAGACATCTGGATACAGGAACACATCCAGTGCTTGGAAGACAATTTTACATGGTGGAATTGCAAAGTCCGTCATGGGATACCATTCAGCCCCAGAAAGTTTATATATTGTGAAAGAGTTGTCTGTAAATCAGCTGATATATTTTCAGAGGTAAATAAAATACAAGTTACATGCCTGTTTATGTTGCAGAGAACACATTTGGTGCTGTATGTCTCTCCATCACTGCCACATACTGGATCCAACTCCCTGGTGCAGGAGGTTGTAACATTGACACAGTCAGACTGGACACAAACACATAGTTACAGGATTATTGATTACTACATAGACATGTTGAGAGCTGTTCAAATATCAGTATTGGTATTGGTGCATGTTGGAGCCATAATGTAGTTTTGTTGTTTTTGTAACGTCCAGACCTATGTAGTTTTGTTGTCACTGTCAGGTTGTCTGTTGTGTTATCTGTCACTCACCTTGTCTCTCGTTTCAAGCACCTGCCTCCCCGTGTGCCCTTCTCCTGTGTGATTGCAAGCCCCACCCTGATTGTTGTCTCCCATGCCTCGTTATATGATCTGTGTCAATTCTTTGTTCTGTGCCAGTTTGTCTGAGTCTGTACCAGTGAACTTAACACCGATTCCCCAGTGTGTTTTTGAGAAACAGCGAGTGTGATTACTGACGGTGGCAAGTATGTGACAAGCATGTGACAAGCATGTGGCAAGTCTGTGGCAGGCGTCCATCAGGTGCCAGGACAGCGGCAAGCGAACGTCACTCGTTCGGCACCCCTGGCATGTTAGTTTAAATGAGCCCCCGTTCTCTGCATACATCCTTCGAGCAACCTCGTTGTACTTTACTGTTTATCATTCAATTTATTTATGTATGATTTCGCTGGTTTTGAAACAAAAAGGAACAAAGTATACTCTTTCCAAATAATTACTTTTATAGTCATTTACAACAATTGGCTAAAATAATGAAAATAAATCATCCTTTTTACTATAATTTAAAACTATTTATCAAAATGTTTTAAAATACAAGTTGAATAATATCTCCACTTGTCCTCTCATTATATGTAGTTAGGTGTCGGTAGGTGCCACGAGCTGCCAGTGCCAATAGTCACAGGAGTGCCACGACTAGTCAGAGACTTGCCACCAGTAGTCAGAGACGTGCCACCACTATGGGTCAGACTATTGCCACTATTCAGAGAAGTGCCAGTAGTTGTCACAGGAGTACAACGACTAGTCAGAGACATGTCACAGACTTGCCACTGTCCTGACACCTGACTGACGCTTGCCACTGTGGTGCCAGTGCCACAAGGAGGAGATTGGCCTTGCTGGAGTTTTCTCCGTGCCTCGACCAGTTTTTGTGTTCCAGCGAGTTTTTGCCTGCCGTCTGACTGACTACCCATGTACCGAACCTTGTGTAGCAGAAGGACGCTTTTGTTATTTGCTGGGTCGCGGCGCCTCCCTTTAATCACAAGCGCCTCGCTGGCCAATCACGGTGGGTGGGCATCACATAAAGGTTACGGGGATTCCCGTGGTTCCCTCCCTGCCGTCAAACGCGTATCCAGCTTCCGTCTTGCTGGACTTCCGCCACAGTCGCAGCCGATCTCTGGGGCTCCCCTCTTCCTGCACCGGAGACGCACCTGCGGATCTGTGTCGGTGAGTTCCGTGTAGCTCCAGATTTATAGTCCTATGGCGTCATGATAGTAACCGCGTCTTGCTCATATAGCCGCTGGTGGCAGCATTACACGGCCTCCTCCCCCCCTTCAGGAGCAGACGACTATTGCCTGATCGGTAGGTGGTTCCCCTTCGTTAGTTTATATAATTTAGTTTATTATTATTCTATTAATTTGATGTCATCCCTTACCACAGGGGACTGTTGGCTGGCTCCAGCGGAACATCGCCACAAAGTGGCTACCGCTAACCGCTCACAGTGAAAGAGCGCTGCTGTTTTGCCTAACCAGCGTTTGATCCCCGCTGTGTTAGCATGTCGAGTGGTCATGGAGACAAATGAGCCGATCCTGAGTCAAAAGCCGTGAGGTTGCAACTTCATTTTTATTTGCTCTTCTCGTTCAGTAGTCGCACCAACATCAGCCAGTCTCTACTGGTCTCCACACGTCTCTTCGCAAACAAATTGAGCCCCTTATATACACCCCTGGTGACTAATTACATCAGACCTACCATCGAGAGGTCAGTCTCTCTATAACAAATAAGTGCACTAAATATTTACATGATTTTACCAACCCCCAAAATACCCCTAGTAATTTACTCTTATTTATAACTCCTATAAATAAAATAAATTATAAATCCATATAGTTTTATTTAACTAAACACCGCAACACATATCTTCACTTCCCCCTACCCGCTTCCTCCAGTTGGTATTTCCCGGAACTATAATTGGATGCTCAGGCCCCCGGGGAAGTCTTTTGCCCGAACACCCAGGGAAGAGGAAACAGTAAGTTGTTGCACTAAATATATCCACACCAATGTTCTGCCACTTTACATTTATCCCAATTTCAGTTCAAGCTATCACTCATATAACCACTATACACTATCAGTGGTCTGGTAACGCGTCGGACTAACAGTGCCGGGCTACCGGATCCGACGCAGAACTGAACCACACTGCGACCCAGCTTCGTGTTGGGTGACATCATCAGCCTGGTTTTAATGACAACTTCTTTTTAGCATTGAGCCATTTTACTGTGCTTGACGAGGGATATTAAGCTCCCCTCTGACCTCGAGTATTATTGTGGTTGTTTTGTTTTTTCTTTTTCTTTTGTTTGATTTATCCTTTTGTTTGAGAACCAGAGCCTGGGTAAATTGTGTTCTTTGTTGGTGGTGAGGCTGGTGCCGCCGGGTGTTGGGGTCTCTCCTTGTGCGCTGTGTTGTTTCGGTTTCCCCTGGTTCCGACCCTCACGTGTGGCTGTGAGTGTGGTGTGCACACGTGATCGGGGTGCCTCTTGTCTTTTTGGGACCCTCACCTGCACTGGTTCACCTCTCGCCACTGGTAAGTTGCAGCCCTACGCTCCTTTTACAAATAACGGCTCTTTTAGTATTATTTCGTATTTAATATTGTCTGTAAACCTCTGTGGTAAAATTAAAGATTGTTTTTGTACTGGAACCACGCCTACATTCCGTATAATGAACCTGAGTGTCCTCTGAGTCCTGAAAACGATGGGCAACCTTAATCTTTAGGTGTAATTCCTGAGGTAGCGTTGTCTCGCTCTGACGTTTAGTTAATATTCAAACCTTAAAACTACGTATGTTCCACCTCTCGCCACACATGCTTCAGTAAAACATTGTTTTTGGACCTGACAACTGAGTCCTGAGTCAACTTTTGAGCCCTGCTCCTTTTGGTCCCAGTCTTAACAGTTTTGAGGGAGACACAAAGTGAATTTACACCTGCAGTTCTCACATTGAACAGAGGGTGGCGCATTAACGTGAAAGTGCATATAGGTATGTGCCTGGTAATGAGACTACGGTGTGTGGAGAAAAAGCACCTGTCCTGTAAACCATCAGTCCATAGAAGATACAGAACAACATCCCCCAGCAGTCTCACCTTTGTGGGTTCAGGCTGGGCTGTCACATTGCTGACTGGAGTGTCATCCTCCTGGGACACGACTACACACACACACACACACACACACACATACACACAGGGATATTAACTTCTATACTTGTGAGAACCCTCATTGACATACCACGACTTAACCTAAACTTAAATGACCCTTTACCAAAGAGAAGCAGACAGAAGTGTCTACAATATGTGTTTGAAGGATAAATTCTGGATGTCAAACTGATTCAGCAGTAAAAACAGATCAGTGTTAAAGTGAACCACCACATCACCTGGTGATCGAGACCGAAGACGATGTAAACAACCCTGTTCCGTTAATGCTGGGTAGGTCTTTCATAAGATCATACAAATGTTGTTAATTATGTACACATGACATCAGGGATCCTCCTCTGTTGCTCTTTTTAAACCAAGTCTGAACCCTCAAAGAGCCCTTTGAAGAAATACAAACTGGACCAAATGTCCTCAGTTTGTAAAAATGCTCTTATTCCCAATATGCACATACTGTACTCAAACAAAACAAGTCTAACTATGTCACCATCTAACTATGTCACCATCTCTTTCTCCAGAGGAATGTCACCCAGCCAAGTCTCACAATCCTTCATCTTCTTTGTTTTGTGGTTCTTTGTGTTTTGCTTCTGTTGTTCATGGAAACAATGTTGAAACCGAACATGCAACCTTTTGAGAATTTTTTTTGTGCTTTCTCATCCGCATGCCAGATCACCTCTTTCACAGGTATGGGCAGCTGGTTATTTACAGTAGTCTGATGGGATGTTAAAAAAAATATTTTTGGTTGTTCTAAATATTGCTGTGCACATTGTCTATATGGATGGAATCAAATGATAAACCCATTGGAGATTCAGTTTTAATGAGGTGTCATAATTCAACTTAATGTTTACGTCCATGTTGATATAGTACACTGAACAAGAACATTTAAAAATGGCGCTTTGTATAAAAAGGTTGCCGAGCCCTTTCACTATTAGGTTTACAAATATTTAAACAAAATCAAACTTCCAAACATTTAATACTAAATTATACTCATATATATGCTTGTCGCCTTATTAAAAAAAGTATTAATAATAACTACTACTATGTAATAACTAAGTTCTTAATTACTCATTTTAAACATAACAATTCCTCACTAATTTAAAACAATTGACGTTGTGCCTGACTTTCGACTCTATGTATAGTGAGTCTCGGTCTGAACAGGTTGTACGGGAACTACTCCAGGAACGAGTGGAAAATTCCTACTCTTTTAGCTGTTTCTGGTTTAAAAGGCGGAAAACAGTTTGAAGTAGATTCTGAAACTAAACGACTTGTTCAGATAATTAGTTTATAACTGAACTCACCAGAAACAGAGAGCAGCAGAGCAGAGCAGAACATCACAGTCAGCTTCATGACTTCCAGGTTGTTGACGTGTCTCTGAGGGTAGCAGGTGTGTGTTTCACACTTTGTTTGCCTTGCAAGCACAACCTGTTGAGCAGACTGGAGCTGTCCTCTGATTGGCTGCATTGCAAATGCCAGTTGGCACACCTGATCATTTGTCTCACAAGATAACACCATTCGGTCAAAGAAATAACAGCCAGGAAAAACAGATTACTTTGTCACAGTACTGAATACAGTATTAACAGTATAGAGGTACAAACTAATTATGTAGTATAATTGAATCATACAATTATGATCATGGTCATATGATTACTGTTTTAGGAATACATATTCGATACAAATATATTTCCATGTATGTACTGAGGTTTCAGGATACTATACTAACCTCAATTAAACTAACCAAACTATACTTTACTATAGGCTATTATGATATACTATGTGTCATGCACTGTACTATATTCCATAATATAGTATATTATAATGTAGTATTATATAGTATACTACACTGTACAATAATATACTATTTTAAACTCTACTGTAATATACTATAATATACTGTACTTTAATATATAATATTATACTGTACTATAGGCATATAGTGCCATACCATGAAATACTATACTGCACTATACTATACAAAACGGTACTATATTTAAATATACTATAATGTATGTACTGTATTATACTGTACTGCCATATATTATACTGTACAAAAACATACTCTACTACAATACACTATATTATACTCTATTGTGGACGCGGCCGCTAGGAGTTGTGGTCAGAAGGTCATCGGTGCCTGTCGTGGTGGCAACCCGAAAACCCGGTGGTGGACACCAAGGGTGAGGGAAGCGGTCAAGAGGCGAGAGGGGCTGCGGTGATCGCAGTGGGGGTGGGGGGAGCTGCTGGCCCGGTCGGGTGACATCGTAGGGCGGTGGAAAGAGCACATTGAAGAACTCCTAAACCTGGCCAACATGTCCCCTGGAGAGGAGGCAGCGCCTGGAGCCTGGGGGGGGGGGGGGGGGGTCACACCCATATCCCTGGCTGGAGGCCACTAAGTCAAAAAGCTCCTCGGTAGCAAGGCTACCAAGAGTGTGTTTGTTGAACCTCAGTTTAAGAGTTTGGAACAGTGGACCAGCTCTTTACCCTTACAAGCAGTGGTGGCTGGTGGCAATTTTTTTTGGTAGGGCCATCTAATCAATTTCAGCAAACATCCCTGTGTCATTCAATGCAGTTAAATATTTAACATGTATTCCAACACTTTGACATAATAAGGACATCTTATTCATACAATTCAGTATGTTAATGTATGTGTATATATATGTGTATATATGTGTGTGTGTGTGTGTGTGTGTGTGTGTGTGTGTATATATATATTTCTATCATGTCGCATACCCCTCCGAAAGATAGTCCTGCACTTGACTGATGATTTCAAATGTATTGATAAATTCCCCAAACCAACGTAAGAGCAGTGTACAAAGGCACAAAAATGATAATTGTGTTTGCTTTCTCCTCGTTTCTAATTTGTATTAAAAAAATCATATTTTCCGTAGCTTTTGACATACAATGCGACTTCCTTTTTAACTTCGCGAGCCGCCTTCAAAATAAAAGCATCTCATCTTAAAACAGGAAACGAGCTTGAATGGATTTATTGCCAAGTACAGGGAGGATGATGTTTTCCCCGACTTCCTTAATTACCACTGCATAATACACCAACAAGCATTATGCGCTACAATGCTAAAGGAAAGAGATCATGGATGTGGCAACGAAGATCGCCTGTTCTGTTTGAGCGAGAGCTCTTCAAAGACGGCTGTTCCGTGCGCATCCGGAGAAGGCCGACTGTATAATAATATTGTAAAAATATTAAGTCCAAACAGCGTTCCACCATGACTGATGACCATTTGGTCTGCCTGAGGTTGGCTACCAGCAGCTACTGTCCGGACTATGCAACCCTGCTGGTTCCATTCAGTGCAGTCATCAGAGTAAAATGTAATGACCAAAAATGTACAGAATTGTATTGTGTCATAAGGGTTCATGCAGTTATGCAAGGTACACCAATATTGTAAATATAAAATATACTCGAGATATATATATATATATATATATATATATATATACATATGTATTTACCATTATTAATGTAAGTAGATCTTTTTGACTTGGTCATTTTAAAAGTAGCTCGCGAGCCAAAAAAGTGTGGGCACCCCTGGTCTAAGCTAAACACTGGAATAATTGTTCTACCATGTACGTGTCAGAGACTTGCCACCAGTAGTCAGACAGGTGCCACCACGAGAGGGCCCGTAGTCAGAGAGGTGCCACTACTCGCCAAAGAAGTGCCAGTAGGTGTCAGATGATTGCCACTACTCAGAAAAGTGTGCCATCCTCATTTATTCAACTTTCTTCAGAAATTGAAAACACAATTCCACTGACATTTGATCAAACCACTTTTTTTATTAATGTAACTGCAGTGTCATTTTTCAAAATATTTTTTTTAATTTATTGGGTTTCATTCTGTCAGCTGAGCATTTTGTCTTGTTCATCTCAGACTGCCACAGAGTGCCAGGTTGTGACTATCAGTAGTGACAGGGTGGATTTACGACAGCTTAATTCTTCCAATGAGGGATAATGGTTATTAAGGTGGTTTACAAATGTCTCTGTTAAAACTCTTCTGGTACGGACCCTGCCGCCGGCGACAGGAAGTGACATGCAGATTTGAAATTACCATAACTCATGGAAATTTGGCTATCAACGTAATTCCAATGTATTCTGAACGCCAAGACGCGAAGCTTGCCAATGGTATGCAGTTAGATTACTGTAATAATTTAGCCAAAGGACATTTTCTGAAACATTTATTGATTTTAAAAAAAGAAGACAAAAAGGACCAGGCGGACTGTCATAATTACAGATGTAATACTTAATATTTAAACCTCTACTACTACTACTACTACTAAATGCATTGTCAATACCTAAGTGTCTTGTGAAATAAAAAAAATATTCAATAAAACATTGAGAGCCACTTTTTTGTCTTTTTGCGATTATAACATATTTCTATAAACATTCACAAAGTTACACATAAACTTTTTTAATTTTATTTGCTTGGTCTTTACGGACTATAGCGTATACTATTTTAGCGGAGGGAATGCAATACACAGGAATATAGTTTATTAAGCTTTACATGTCCAATGCCAACAAAGTGTACTCACCTCAAACATTGCCTCTAATTCACTCTATGGGTTTTATTGTGAAACTCCTAAATTATTTTAGGAGCACTTTTCATTGAAAGCAGAATAAAACAGAACCTAACTCGAGCATCACAGAACCTTACAAATTTGTTTTCTCCAAATAAACTCGGACATCTAGTGGCAGTCCTGTGGATGCTTGGCACTTCTCTGATTATTCAATTCAAATTAGTTATTATAGCCCAAATTCAGAAATTACAAATTTGCCTAAGAGGGCTTTACAATATGTACACATACGACATCCTCTGACCTTTGACCCTCACATCGGTTCAGGAAAAACTAAATAACTAATAATAATAATAATAATAATGTTAATAGCAGTAGGTGTTGGGCCGGACCAGGATCCAGATATAACCACGGTCCACATAAACCATGGTTGCAGTTGTCTGACAACTACTGGCACTTCTCTGAGCACTGTCACACTCAAGAGAGGTGTGCATGTTCAGGTTTACCTGGTGGAAAAAATATTCCAGTGTTTAGCTTAGACCAACAGTGCCGTCTCCTCAAAGTAGTCTCATAATGGTGGTATAACAGTATGACATGACATGGTAAAATATATATTTTTTTTTTATAAAAAAAAAGGCGGGTATATTATACATATTATGGTATATAAGTGTAATATATTATGAAGTGAAATGTAGTAGTAGCAAAACAATATTCAATATAGTACATCAGTATTATACAGAAATATCTTAACACACATAAAAAACTCACTCTATCTATCTATCTATCTATCTAGCAAAAAAAAAAAACTGCAGGTCCTCCATTCTATGATCATAAAACTGATTTACGGCAGCTGACCTGTTGGAAATGTGGCTCCACCCACTCAGCTTTTCAGCTTCTCGACAAGTGACGCTCGCTTGCCGCTGTTGAACGGCGACTCGCCGCAGACACGTCGCAAACTCGTCACGCCTGCGCTGAAACGCCGCAGACACGCCGCAGACTCGCCGGCTGGCTGACGAGTGACCGACGCCTGCCGCACGCTTGCCACTGGGTGCCGGTACCACAAGGAGGAGCTCGGCCTTACTGCCGAGGAGTCAGTCTCGTCATGCAAGGCCAACTCAAAAGCCCCACAAAACTTCACACAATCAATTATTTTGGATAAAATGTGCCCGTTTTTATCCGTTTGTATGTCAGTCATTTATATATTTAATCAGTGATTCGCTAAACTGCTTATTAGACCCGTCTTTCTTATGCCAAATGGACCTGGCCCCAGCATGTGCACAGCACAGTAGAGACGTGCACGTGCACGGGGGCAGCTGAGAGGTGCACTAGCGGAGAGGACAAGCAAGAAAAGCATATATTTTGCGCAGATATCCTATTTTACAAATATTACTGGGTATATTCCATATCTCAAAAACACAAATATCGACAATTTGTATAATTCATTTATAATTTTTATAATTAATAATATTATAAATATATTCTTTTTTTTCTCTTTTATTTTGGTGGCTCAAGGTGGGGCCAGGCCCCATGGCCCTCTATTGGCCGGCCG
This sequence comes from Myoxocephalus aenaeus, assembly GCA_038501785.1. Classification (NCBI taxonomy): domain Eukaryota; kingdom Metazoa; phylum Chordata; class Actinopteri; order Perciformes; family Cottidae; genus Myoxocephalus; species Myoxocephalus aenaeus. Next base: position 5,413,606 of record JBAMJR010000025.1, read on the forward strand.
CCACTGCTCACAAGACTACAGGAGGGGTCCTGGGAGTTTGCCCAACCAGTCTACATGTGCTTTGTGGACTTGGGGAAGGCTTTCAACCGGGTCCCTCTGGGGGATTTTGTGGGGGGTGCTGCGGGAGTATGGGGTGCCGGACCCGTTGCAACGGGCCATCCAGTCTCTGTACGACTACTATAGGAGCTGTGTTCGTATCCTCAGCAATAAGTCAGACAAGTTCCTGGTGGGGGTTGGCTGCCCTTTATCACCGGTCCTGTTAATGATTTTCACGGACAGGATACCTAGGCGCAGTCGGGGGGTGGAGAACATCAGGTTCGAGGGTCATCTCGGGGTGAGGGTAAGATAGAGCAAGAGATCAATAGGTGGATTGGTGCGGCTGCAGCAGTAAAACTGCTGGGCCTGCTGCCACCGCGACCCGACCCCAGATAAGCGGATGACAATGGATGGATGGATATATTATACAGTACTATAATTTATATTAATCAATTAAAATAGATAATGCATATTCTGTACTAAATATGAATAATGTTCATAATTTAAAATATATTATATATGATTTTTTTTCTTGAATTTGTTCTTGAGAAAGGTCCCGGGAAAAGTTAATGTCAAATTTGTGATGTCATAATTGTTCTTAAACCGCAGAACATTTTGTACCTTGTGCCAATTCCCTTAAAAAGGCATGACACTGCAGGCCGTGTGCACACACGGAAACCAAAGAGAGAATAAAATCTAGAACGCCCAAAAGTCTAAAGTACGAAGCACCAATGTTTATATTTGGTAATCCTTGGTTTTTCCTGAGGAAGCTTCGATCCTTTAATGTGTGCAGCAAGATGCTGGAGATGTTCTACCAGTCGGTTGTGGCCAGCGCCCTGTACTTCTCCATCGTCTGCTGGGGGAGCAGCATTGGAGCCGGGGACACCAACAGACTTAACAAGATAGTTAAGAAAGCCGGCTCCATCATTGGCTGCAGGCAGGAGTTTCTGGAACAGGTGGTGGAGAGGAGGACGCTGAAGAAACTTTTGTCCATATTGGACAACCCGGACCACCCTCTCCACCACCTGCTGCAGGGTCAGCGGAGCACTTTCTCGAGGAGATTCCTCACGCTCCACTGCAACAAGGACAGATACAGGAGAACATTCCTGCCAACGGCATTACGGATTTATAATAAATCACCGCTTGCCAGATCCTCTGACTAACAACATGTATATATATATTTTTGCACAATCCCAGCTATTTCTATTTCTATTTTATTCTATTTTATTATTATTATTATTATTATTATTGTATATATCTTTTATCTTTCGTCCTGCTGTTTTTGTTTATTTTGTTGTAAGTTGCTGCTACCCCGACACCAAATTTCCCCTCGGGGATTAATAAAGTATATATTCATTCATTCATTCATTCATTCAATCAAATTATTAAAATTCAAATTCAGTAAAAAATTATGATAAATTATGTTGAAATAGAAAACCTGTATAAAATGACTTTCTGGGCAAGACAATTGATAATAAACTATGTTGGAAAGCACACATTAATAATGTAAAAGCAAAAGATTGAAATGTTACTCGATCAGGTTATTACGAAGAACTAATTTATGAATTAACATGCTTTGAAATGTAGTACAGATAATTTAAAGCACAACTTTTACTTTACATTTCATTCAACTTCATCTGCTTCCTAACTGTATGCAGATGTTATTTTAAATGAGTGACAGCCAACATGAATTCAGAATCAGAATCAGCTTTAATGGCCATGTAAGTTTGCACATACATGGAATTTGACTCCGGTTTCACTTTGCTCTTCGTACTTTTACACACACGATATACAGTAAACAAAAGTTAAAAAGACATTAAAGACAGTAGTTAAAAAAAGTGCAGATAGTGCAGATGAAGAGTCTGATTCAACAGAGTGACGGCCAGTGGGAAGAAGCTGTTCCTGTGTCTGGTGGTTTTGGTGTACAGTGCTCTGTAGCGCCTTCCAGAGGGGAGGAGTTGAAACAGCTTGTGTCCAGGGTGTGAGGGGTCTGCAGGGTGTGAGGGGTCTGCAGGGTGTGAGGGGTCTGAAGTGATCTTTCCAGCCCGCTTCCTGACTCTGGCGGTGTGCAAGTCCAGGATGGAGGGCAGGCTGGAACCAATGGTTCTCTCTGCAGACCTGACGATCCGTTGTAGTCTGACTCTTAGGTGACTAGGAACATATAAGATTGTTCACTTTACAAATCTAAAACAATATTAAAAGGAAAGGTACACATACAAAACTGAGGTATGATAATTACATTTAAACCTTGTAGTGAAAGTGACCTATTGGGTATATAAACATGTGTTGGCTGAACCTGACTATAGATCACTTCAGTAGTGAATATACTAGCGTATATAGTGTAAGGGTAATGTTCATATTGTTTAAAGACCACAATGCTTTGTAAAGTAATAAAAGATGATTATTGTAATGGTATGGATTATTTTTTGTCATTTTAAACCTCTGTTATTCAAGCATGACTGAGGAAAACACAATAACCATTTCCTTTTCACAAACATGCCAGCACTCACATGTGCATATGTGCTCTTAAGTGTGGGTAGATTAAGCTCTATACCTAAGAAGAAATCCTAGATAAGAAAACATCGGTGAATGTCAGAAATTTTGGGAAAACTGTGTATGTGGATTTTAGGAAGACATTTCCTAAATTATTTAAATTTTACAATCAATCTTTGTATCCCTGATTTTACTATATATATATATATATATATATATATATATATATATATATATATATATACTGACTGTTGTATTATACAATCTTCTATGATGTAATACCATATATATATCCCTTATATGGCACCATGGACATGTATATCTGTTTGTGATTAACAATGTTTTTTCAACTCTTAGTTATTGTGTATTTGTTGATCTGGGTGCTTTTAAATGCCCTTACACGGTTATGAAGTTGTATTGACTTGAACTGAATTAAATGTATTAAATTATACAATTACTGAATCACTGTAGTGTATTTTCCCTTCCCATTATATTAAGAGTGTGTTGTGGAAAAAGGATCAGCATTAGGTGGTGCTAGTGGACTGGATAATACCTTATTTAAACAACTGAAGGCGGCAGCGGCTAGAGAGAACTGAGCAGTGCAGCACAGGGTTTGACACGGGAGACAACTCACAGTCTCTATGAGAACAACACTTGGGAGTGTGACAGGGTATTGTCTTTTTTCAGAAGAAATTAATCTGTGTAGTGAACATCAGTGCCATCATCTTATTGGCGTAAACATGCGGAAGCCTCATAGAACGAAATCCAGACAATGACGTGACCCTTATTTAGTAAAACATACATTTTAACAAAGCGAACCACCACACAAAAAAGCCCTGCTATGTTACCCTTTATTAAAACAACTTCCTTTCTAATATTTGTTGGAAAACATGTTATAATGAATAACCCACAATTGATTTTATTAAAACAATTTTAGCCTTCCTGTGACTACTCCACAAAATGTAATACTAAAGAGTCTATTTGTTTTTTTGTGAAAAATATGCAAATAACATTTGGAACATTTTGGGGGAATTAAAGACAGCGCTTGCGAGAAAGAATCACATTACACTTTATGCATGCATTGTGTAAGTGGTGTATACTGTACATCATTACACTCCACTGTACATACCAGTACAACTACCTTGTCATACCAGTAGGCAACAGCAGCAAACACACATCAGCATATGCCAACATCGTACCACTAGGAATTACCGCTTTACAGTGTGTTTGAGGTTCTGAATATGGCTCTATGCCTTATTGCTCCTGGAAATAGCTGCATCAAGCAAACGTGCCCTCATTCATTTCAGTTAGCGAATGACACCCTTCAGTATATTTTCTGTAAATTTGGGAGTTTTAGGGGGAGTTGTGTTCTACAATGGCACAATATGTTTCATTCCGTATAAAATCGTCAGAATAAGGAAATCAATGAGTCAGTATTTCCCCACCAGAAATGTATACTTGCAGTGTGGCGAAGGCTTTGAAACAGCTTTGTTTAGACCTTTTTGTTTTGACATAAAATGCCCAATTTAACCAGATTATTCTTTGTATGTGTTTTTTTTCTTTCTGGATACGGTTTTTTCCTTGCTCTAATTGGTACCCAGCAACATGGTATCAAAAACCCTTGAACTGTGTTTTGGTGCGGATCTAATGCTCAAACAGGACTTTCCGCATTTCATTTGATTTTCTCACCTGTACCTGAAGCAGCATGCCCACACCAATATGGTCCCCACCCTTGTGCTGCATTCAAGCACCGTCGTCAGAATGGGAAGAAGAAAAGTTAGAAATTATTAAAACATCTAAATTAGCTTTTGTTGTGTTACACGGTTACACGGTTAACGAACCGTGGTTATCACGGTTCGTTAACAATTATACATTATAAATAAGCTCAATTCAGTCTAGACTATTAGTGTCAACATTAAGAATGTATTCACACTGCCAGTGATTGTAGCTTTGTAACCCATTTGCTTCTGGTTTGCTGAAATTGTAGTCGTTTCCACAAATCGGAACTATAGTAATTGTTAAATACCTTTAACTAGGGGGCACGTGAGCCGGTTCTGCATCTCGGTCGATATGAAAGAAATCCGGCATTGTCCTATTCTTCGATTACTTATCTGATTGAAGACACGTATGAATATGAAAGAGTATAACACATTATTTTCATATCAGATACATAAAATGACAAGAGTAAAATGCCCTTTATGTTGTTATGCTGCAATTGTGTTAAAAAACAAAGCAGTGGATGTTGATATGTATGTTTTCAAAGGTTCACTTTAAAGACGAAATGATAAGGTAATTGAGAGAACGTGAAAAAGAGCAGAAAACTATACAAGTTTAAGAAAGTTCAACACAATGTGGCTGGAAAAGGTTGAAGATGTACTGCTTCTGCTGAGGCATATATTTACATATAAAATTGATGTGTTCACATATTAGAGGGTCTCCAGCTGCTATATGGTCGCTTCGTTTACATTTGACAATACAATATGATGCACACAAAAAACCCTGGGCACAAAAGTACACACACGAAAGTAAAGACGAAATACACACAAATGATTATTTAGCATACATTAACATTATATTGACAATACAATGGTTACATAACACATCTCTCTTTAACTTTTTAGTTTTTGGCTGAGGCATCATATATAATAGCTTCCCTTTATCTGTCACAACTATGTATCACTTTGATATACTCATATAGACATCATATACAGCCATAGACAGGACCATGTCATGAGACTTGATATATTATTTCCGATAGCACCTAAAGGGGTCATGAGATATCTAACCTTAGCTAATCGCCTCCAACGGAAACCAGCTGAGAGAAAGGGTAGAGAAGACAAGATGGCGGAGTGAGTGGGTTGCGCTTTCTACAGACGGTTGCGACCCTTGAAGTTTGCTGAAAACGCCCTTAAAGGACTAACACAATTGAAAAAGCAACATTACCATCGGAAGCGTAATTAGAAGGGCTGTTTTTTGCTACTCAGCACGGAGGAGGTCCGGACATTTCCCCGCGGCGGTCCTTGCGACAGCGTTAGCTTGATGCTAACGCTAGCCAACGTTCGTTTTCACTAACTGCTACTACGAGCTAGCCGGGTGGTTGTTGAAGGCCGTAAGCTTTTTCGGATTTAGTTTTGGATGTATATACTTCGATAGTGACACGGCATTCCGTGTTTCTTGGAGGTTTTATTCGAACGAAGATCCATTGTATCCGGTAGCCTATGAATAAAGCGAACAAAGTCGGGAGAAATCCACTTTTCAACTTGCTTGTCACGTTAATAGGCGAACAAAATCTTCGGAGTACCATTTACAGCTAGTCCATATTTGCCCTCATCAACGACCACTGGACATACAGGACTCTGTATGTTCTGCTGACAATCGACTAGACTGCCGCAGAGTTTTCTAAAGTGAATCGGGTGGAGATTGTCATTTTGTGGATATTATGGCGAGCAGCAGTGGCTCCAAGGCCGAATTCATAGTCGGTGGAAAATACAAGCTTGTCAGAAAAATTGGATCAGGATCTTTCGGTGACATATATCTGGCCATCAACATCACAAATGGAGAGGTAATGCACTGCTTCAACATCTAACATTATATTTATCTAACCTATATTGTTGGAAGTTCGATAGGCAATGTTCCTTCTCAACACAACCGTGACTGAGTCAAACGTATGAGTCAACTTGATGCATATCTTTGTAATGCTTCACGATGCATGCATTGACTTTATTCATTTCACAGCGTATGCCAATATATTTGTCTTTTCTGTGACCAATATAGTGACCGACAACCGAGTTGGAGATATGAATGTTGTATTTTGTGTCATCTTCAGGAGGTAGCTGTAAAATTGGAATCACAGAAAGCCAGACATCCACAGCTGTTATACGAAAGCAAGCTGTACAAAATCCTACAAGGTGGTGTCGGGATTCCACACATCAGGTAAGGGGAGTAGTTATTACGTTATATCTTAGTAACTTTCGTTACGGACAATAAAGTTACACTTAATTTTTAAAATATCTTTTCATTTAGCTACACTGTTGGGTCTACGGTGGAAACAAAATACAACTAACGATAATGTTAGAGAGGCAGCAACCTGGTTGGCATTAGGCCTGCTAATCTGCACAAAGTTACTTGGTCTATTCTAAGAACGATATATTTTTCACGATCGCTGAAACGCCGCGTCGGGTTTACGTTGCACTAGTTGCTTTGTCTCAGTTCTGTTTCTGTGCCCTTTTTTATTGTGAATTACAGCGGTTGAGGGAAACCAACTATGTGGTTGGAAATGGCCGCTCCTCTTTTGTTGTTAGCTCCCAACATGTCTTCCCTAACTCTGTTAGAAAATGGCGGCGGAGCACAGAAGCGAAAACAACAACCCAAGACCCACGTTAGAAGTGTGTTTTCGCCGCGTGATTTCAGCCCTAAACGTCGAGTTACCTGTAATGGGTCACTCGATATGTTGTGTTGAATTAGCCGTTAAGATTGGGATGGAGCGTTAGCTGTACAGAGCATGTGGTGACGTTTTAGAGACACAAGCGGTGCCCCATAGTTCCACACTGTACTACAACTATAGACTATATACTATGCCATGTTACTCACGTGGCTGTTTTACCTTTGCGTTACTATTCTGAATGGACATGTGAATTTGACTCGTTACTGCAGAGCAGTTGTTGACAACTTTGGCACCTGAGGTATCCGTTTGTATATTGGCTTGAAGGACAAGTTTGTGTGTGACGCTATTGAGGATGAGAGTAATTCCGGCCACTGCATGTACAAAAGTGGAAGTACAATGAGCAAATGAATATAGTTCTGTGCACACAACAGCAATAGTATACTAATGTCTCGCATGTGAGGAGAAGTCTGTTGTCCAGTATGAAACAAAGATAGTAAATTGTTGATATGTATTTGATTGACCACGGCAGCAAGGTTGTTTGGTATACTAATGTTTAGTGTGAGATACATCAAGACTGTGTGCTTGACTCTGAATTCTTTTTGTTTTTTATTTATTTAGTTAACTTGTCCCAATTCAGTTAACTCTGTCCTTTATTACTCCATGGTTTTAATGTTTTCTGCCTCAAAGTTAAACAGAAACTGATCATGGCATTCGGTTACGGATTTGCGTAACGGTGACAGGAGAAGCGTGTTATCAATCAAATGATGGAGCAGGTTTCCACAATGAGGATTCATCAAGTTTTCTAATCTAATTCCACTTCAAGGAAAGTCCATTGGACATGTATCATTAATATTGGTTCATACATTTAAGTAGTGAACTTGGTCTTGTTGGTTTCCATTGCTCTTGTGTTGATGAGGGAATAATGCTTTATCTGTTCTATCTTGTGCATAATTAGTTTGAAATATGGACATTATAGGCTTTGCAGTCTTTGCATACTTGCAGCATACCCCCAAACTACAATGTCTGCATCTAGTGTGTGCGTGTAGACTGTAGCTGTTCACCAGTCCTTTTTTACACCGACCATGTCCCCTATTCTGCTGTCTCCGTACCTTTTACACAGAAGGAACAGGCTATGTGATTGGGGCTGTTGGGACTTAAATAAAAAGCACACTTGAGTAAATGTGTGCTTGGACTGACCTGAAAAAACATTGCATCGCTGTTGGTACCTATAGTGATCCACAGACCTTGGATTGGCTCAGGGTGATTTTGATTAGTGAAGATACTGATACATTATTTAATTTTTTTTTATCTATAACATTTACTTTTACATTTCTGACAACCTTTTATAGATTAGTTTATGCACTGAAAATAACCTTTTCATTAAGCATTGCTACTTTTTTAGGACAAAGTGTCTGCCTGTGTATCAATATCAACATTTAACTGTTGATTTTCCTTCCCCTGTTCCATATCTGGCTAACATGCACTGCCTTAAGCTGTGAAATGGCTGAAAAGAGCCATTATGGCGTGGTAACTTTGTAGAAACCTGAACTCTGAACACACACACACACACACACACACACACACACACCTTCTTTACAAACCAGAATTGCTTTGTAAGTTAACCCCTGTCATAGATATAAGCACACACAGGCTTGATGCCAATTGTTCAATTTATGGCCATTATAGAGTCCTAATGCTGGCAATTTTTTTTGGTAAGCACCAGGATGTGAAATCTGATAATGGGTTGTGAAATAATCAGTATCATGAATTGGAGTTCTTCATGATGCCATGTCCTGTAGGTTTTGAAGCAAAGCATTTCCACCTTTACTGTAGCAGGAACTTCATTGAATCTTTGCACTGGTAATGCTGACTTAATGTTGCAGCAAAGGCTTGTTTGAGCCTGTCCAACCTGCCTGTCCTGCTTCCCCTCCTCCACTCCTACTACAACCTGGCTTACCTTTTCGGCAGTCACCGCCTATCATAGTTTCAGTCTTCATCGTTCTCGCCCTGTTTTTTTTCACACTGACTGAAACAATGTCCTTTTCTAATGTTTAACCCACAATTGATCAATAATAAAATGTGAGGGAATTAACCTTTGGAATAGAAAAAAATAAGAGTTGGCGCGAGCCTGTTAAGTACAGGTAGTGTACTGTACATGCCAGTACAAGAACATGTATGCATGTTTCTGACTACACAAGACCTTGCTAGATAATCGGAATTAACATACTTGCCAATTACGTCTGGATCTCTGGTGGCTATGACCGTATGCCAACTTTTTTTAACCCATTACATGGGGGCAAGAACATAATAATCGATTAAAAATCAGTCTTGTAGTGCTTAGTCAACTGTTCCATCCTGTTGTTAAATTGTGCAAAGTCAGAAATAAAAGTAAGTTTTTTTGTGCTGATGTTTCAGTTTTGCGCTGCATTGAAAGAATAAAATACTAGTGAACTTGAGACAAAGACTGCCACACCAAAATAGCAATGCAAATTTTCGCGTCGACAATCTGCTGTGAGACAGACCCACCCTCATGATATGACTTATGTTTCCAGGTGGTATGGCCAAGAGAAGGACTACAATGTCCTAGTCATGGACCTGCTTGGACCCAGTCTGGAAGACCTCTTCAACTTCTGTTCTCGCCGTTTTACCATGAAGACGGTCCTTATGCTGGCAGACCAGGTATCTAACACTTGCACACATCCACCTCTTTGCAATGAACATGCCTGAGGATCATGCTTAAATACAAGCAGTAATGTGGTGCCGACCTCTCGGCAAGAAGGTCCTGGTTCCAACCTACTAGCATTGTAATTAAGGGGTAAGCATGGTCTCCGCCTTGGTTTCCTGTGGGTACTCCGGTTCAGTTTTTAGGTATTGGTGACTTTAAATTGCCCATATTCGTTTAAATGATAACCTATTGCATTATGTTATATGAAGGATGATCATAACATTGAAATATTTAACCGTGGCTTTCTTTTCGTCTCTAGATGATCAGCAGAATTGAGTATGTACACACAAAGAACTTCATCCACAGAGATATCAAACCAGACAACTTTCTTATGGGCATCGGCCGTCACTGTAACAAGGTAAGACCCGTCTCAGTCCTATACCTATAGTAAGTATGGATTATTGAAGCTCTCAATAGAGCTGTTGGCAGACGACTATATGGACACGTTAACTTCAGTCCTGGTTCCTTCCCCAATCTATAAATGTAGCTTCATTCATGGAGATCTCTCCATATACTATATTACTGCCTCTAAAAGAAGCTTTTAATGGCTATGACTGTTCTGCTGTTTCAGAAGAGCCTTGAAATTGGGACCTCGTCCACTGCATGTTTTTGTAAGCCTGCAAATGGTATCAAATGTTGTACTTTCATCAGTCTTTTGACTGACAGCAACACTACCTGTTCTCAGTGCAGCAAAAATCAATGAGTAAATAGTCTTATATGAAATATAATCCAAAAAAGAGGAGACATAACTAGTGCATATAAATCTGTTGTTCATATGAGGGCAGTGGAGGAGTTCTTGAATACAAGTGCAAAGGCGTTTTCAGTAGAACTAAAATCGGCTCAAGTTTCATAATAGGCTTTTTAAAATGTAATTTAATGTTTCCATACTTTTTTAACCATATTAATTTTATAATAATGGATGACAATTGGATTAAGAGAAGACAAACAAAGAAATTAATTATAATACATTTCCATTTAAATAGATAGCTAAGTGATTAGATATATTAATGAATTAGAAAAATAAATATCGGCTGAGAAAACATAAAATACCTTCATTATTAGTATTGTTAATAGGCAATTAAATAAAACTACTTTTCTTTTGATAAATATAAAGTAAAAACATTTTTAACATAATTAACAGTAACAGGCATTACTTTAGACACTGAAAGTCTTTGATTTTACTAAATGGTTCAAAGACAGATTTATATTGACAATACTATTAAAGTTCCACTAACAATGCAGTTCACCAAATTAGGTTTCACTATCAATTTTTGCTGATGCTTTTCTACTTTTTCTTAAGGCTCCCATTATGTTTTGTTTGCTGCTGTCCGTCTGGCTGCTGTTTTTTTCTTTCCAGTGAACTTCTAGTTCTGCTCCTAAACTTTCACTTGGCCACGTTTTTGCTCGCACAAACTAGTTATCAGTGTCACAGCCTGAGCTTTGAATCTAAGCTCTATGCTGGACAGACACAAACTCAAGCATGGTGGAGTTAGCATTTGTTTAGTAACTAGCAGCAAGGAAACTGATATTTTCTTTTTTTTTAAGAACTCTACATAGTCCATTTCTGGCTGACTGCCTTTAATGATCTCATAACATTTGAGTCATTAATAATTGCTGTCTTGCTCAAAAACCTTTAGCATGAGCTGTGTGACCTAATCAATTTATCTTTCTTGAACAATTTCTAAGTTTAGTGTGTTGATTCCTTTATAAGGATCCCCTCTTTTTGGTCTGAATTCCCATACATCATCATCATATACATACTGTGTACCACACCACATATGTGTTGCTCTATGTTCATCACATGTATACCGTTTTAAATTGTTTTCCCTACTATAATTCCAATGTATGTTCTATACCGTCTTTAAGTAATTGGTCTCAACTTAGTTTGCATCTTTAAGTGTCATTCACACTGTCTGTAATAAAATGAGTCATAAGGCTTCAAAACTTATGATTTTATGCAGTTTTGTGATCTCTGAAGCTCCTTTAACCTCAGCCACGGAGCAAGGCAGAACCTTATTTGTCCTCTGAATTCTAAACACTGATTGGTGCTTTGCAGGTAGAACCTTATAAAACCAAGTAATGGGGAGTTTGGAGATGGAACCTTTCTTCTTATTTTTTACATTAAAATGCAAATAACTAAACAGAAAATGAATCATGTGAATAACAAAGTTTTGACAAATGTCTCATTAAATCATTGATCACCGTATATTAACAAAGACCAGGTAACTAAATGGAAATGGCTCCATTATGAAATTGTGCAAGATGTAAAGATGTAGGCTACACAGTTGACACGGGCAATAAGATCATGCACGTCTTGATCATTGGACTAGATGTCACAGGATAACTCGTCTATAACATTGTGCCCATGATAATGATGGTATCTTGTGATCTGAAACAATATCTTAACTGTTTTAATCTGCAATTGGAAGGCTCAGGAGAAACAAATGTAAATAAAATGTTAACTGTTTGACAGCTGCATGTTGAAGAGATAAGTGAAGAAAGGTCACCCCTCTCCTTACAGCGTAGCAAATGTTTAAACTGTTCAAATGCTATAACTGTATATTGTTATACATATACTTTATATTTTATAAAATATTCAGACACGAATGGTCTCGTAGGCTTTAAAAGATTGACAGCAGTTCTCCAGCGTCAATTGTTTTTAATTTTGCCCGTATTAAAATTATTTTTATAGGTGTCTAAAGAAAAAGATCATTTCAGTGATAAATGTTTTTGTGTAATTTGGGGTAAGTGACCCTTTAAACGTGCCCACACTATTCTAGATAAATGTAAGATGTTTTAAAACGTGTTTCTTCTAAAGGTTTGCCATCCACACAAAGTTTAATCTACAACTAAATCTTAGTCCCTAGTGATTTTGTATTTTGTTTTCCATAAAGCAGATCTCATCAAGGTAGGCCTTAGTACTGTGGCGATGTAGGAATGATAACCAAAATGATCAACTACAGTTATGAAACACTTTTTTCTTAAATGTAATTCCCCTTCATTATAAAGATAAATGCTGATAAAATGTGTACTGGATTCTTGCCAAATAATTGATTCAGCATTATGGACAATGATGCTGGTTTTCTAGCTACTCAAACAAAACAAACATTGAAGTGATTTTGTTGTCTTGTGATGTAATTTGTTAGTCAGAGGTGTGTATAATCAAGTTGCCTGAAATTAAGGCCATTATTTTGAGCCCTTGCAGACAGGCAACGTCTGGTTAAGTTAAAGCATGGGATGTATGTTTTACCTTTTTGTCCACAGCCGGTGTGCAACGACAGCCCAACCGCCACTGATCTGAGAGATAGAGAGATAGATAGATCGAACGAGGCTGGCTGCTGCAGCCTAGCCATGTTTGTTGAAAGTTAGGGTTATGGCTAATATGGAGTAACTCCAATAGGATGGAATGGTTTGGATGTTTATTCCATTCCAAAAAGGGTAGGTAACTTGTTATGCTGCGTTCACACCAAAACCGTTGTGAATTTTTTGCGGGAGTACCGTATATTTCGGGTTACAAGCCGCTCCTACGGCTGATCAGTGTCCCCGCTGTAGCAAGCTAGTAGCAATGCTAGCTAGCGCTTCTGCTGCTACTGCCCGCTGCTGCTGCTGCTGCTGCTGCCCGCGTCCCCTCTGCCCAAGTCGGGTGTCGAGCCTGGTCCCGCTACCTTCGGTGGTTTTCAGGGAGCTAGCGGAAGTTAGCGGAGAGCTAGCGGGGAAGTGACGGAGCGCTAGCAGGAGCCCCAGCTGGCTACAGCGGGGAGCTGTCGGGGACACTGACCGAAGGTAGTAGCAGCTTATAACCCGAAATTTACGGTAGATTACATGCAAAGTCTATCGTTACGAGTGAATGGCGCAACGCTAAAAATGTGACTCTTTCGCGCAAGCTATATGCGGCTACGGATAATATTATGAACCCAGACACAAGGGCGTTTGATGTTTCGACATTTGTGGAATTACTACAAGTATAAAGCTGAAATGGAGGTTATTTCTGTGGTGGATTGAAGAAATGATAACTGTTTTTACAGAGATAAGCCACGGAGATGAGCCCCTTTTCCGCGCAAATTAAGCGAATAAACCAGTCAAGCGAGTAAAGCGTTGCGAAAATTCGCATCTCTTTTGGTGTGAACGCAGCATTACAGTTGTGTAGCAGAATCAATGAAATTACTTTTTATATTTAGTTTTATTTCTCATACTTATTACGTGCTCCAGAGAGGGACAGCTGTATAGCAAAGCCCAGTTACTGTGTACTATTGGAAGTGTCGACTGAAGTTGTAATGCTTCGTCTTTTCACACTTGAGCACAGAACGCACATGTGGGGGGGTTGACCATTAGCTGGCTGTTTGCTGGGGGTCACTTGTTCTGCATCGGCTAACGTCGGACTACAACCTTTTTTTATTCTTATGTTTCATGTACAGTATACACCGAATTTTCAGACAATGTAAGGTCTTGATTAACCTCAAATGCATGGAAAAGACTTGGAAATGTACTGGTAGTGTTTTGGGGAGACGTGTTCTGCTATAATTAATGTCAATGACAACATTTGCTCATGCCTTTTTTAGTATTGGGCATGAATTGCAATTTATTGTAAAAGGAATAAACATAGTTTAAGTGAGACCAGCGCGACTGCGGAGGCAAACGTTATAGGTGGCCCACAATCGCATGACAATTTTGAGGAGTTGCTGGCCATGGTGTTTCGGTTGGAGTTCCCCTTGTCTATGCATCTTGAGGGAATTGAAGCCAAATGGGGTGTCTCTTTTTGTTGCAAAAACATTTGCCTGTGAGAACATTGTCAGTACTAAATGTAGAGGGAGCTTTTCACTCGGCTCATGGTTTCGTTGGCTTAACAATACAAAGCTTACAAATTGATGGAGTTAAAATACTTCAAGCAAAGTTTGAAATAATTGGTAACATTTCTTTATTCCTCCTTGAGCATAAATGTGCGTAACATCCTTTTTTCACTTTGACCATTATTTCCATGAATTTGTGAGGATCTTGTTGGACTAACATTCTCCAACACTTCTGTAGTTGGCTCTGTGTTCTCTTTTTTAAAAATTAGTTTAAGTGCCAATGTGTGCGTCAACACTTGATGTGCACATTATGGATGTGTTTTGGGCAAAAGTGTGTTCAAGTGTTGCATCGCCCTGATAGTGTAATGTTTTATTTTCACTAGGCACTTTCTCATGTGGCCCTTGATTTGTAGCGAGCGCGCTGCTGTCTTTACCTCATGTTGGCTATCTCACTTTCAGCCTCTGCACTTCTTTATCACGATTTTGATTGTCACAACACTTGCTGAGGTTAGTCTCTAGGTCGGAGTACGGCTTGGGGCTCAACACACCAGGTCATGTTTCAGATTTGAGGGGCTCTGTTTTACTCTGGAAAGTTAAAACACTACACACGAAGTATAACACTGACTTGGTAGACGTTGTTCTGGGATCATGCCCCAGAGCAGTGCTGGAATGCGCATGTTTTGGTTTGACCAGAAAAGTACAAATACAGAGCATAAGCATGTCTTTTCATACTTTGTCGCTAAGCGGAGACTGCTGCTTTTTGGGGGTCATTGTTTCATAGCTTACGATTTAGCCCGTGTAACTACATATGTAATTGTAGTACGTTGAGTTATTTGTTTCATAATATTAACGAGCTCTACAATAAACCAGCGCTATAGCACAGCCTTTGTATGCGTGGAGCTTTGCTCCATCATAGTGACAGATGAGACAACCGTTTGAGTTGGTAAGTCTAAAGACGCCTTCACGTGATACAGGTGATCACAGCCATTTTTCTCCCATAGTAACTCAACTCCAGTACAGATTTAACCCCTTGTGTCTGTTTAGCTGCAAATTATTGAAGTTTTTCATGTAAACAAGAGGCAGGAACTCTGCCTCTGTAAGTGGTGGTCTGTGAACAACTTGGTTAAGATAATATCGCACCAGTGGCCTGTTAAAGCTTTCTTTGTTACCAGACATTTTATCTGAAGTATTTGTTTTTCTGGCGGAGGAAGGACAACCATGGGCTCTTGTCTTTACCATCTGCTGCCGACATCCCCTCACTCCCAAGGTCTTTTCTGAGCCATGGTGTTGCCTGTCTGCACTGGCCGTCATTGTCTCTTGAAACATAGAGATGTTGAAACTTCAATATCATGTCCAGAGACACTTTTGGCTTGTTGTACAGGGTTGATCATACCACGTTGTCCTGACAGAAGAAATTCATAGTCGTGTGGTTTCTTCTAGAATGATGGCCAGTATGACCATATCTGTACCACAAGGAAATAAAGTGGATATTTTGCCAGTGTAGGTCCAGCCAGGGATGGGCTTATCCTAGCTGTACAGGACACTGTTAGTTGTATCAATGGGAGAAAACCATGTGAGTGCAACCAGAAGTGCCTGTTGTACTCATGCTAATGTGACTGAAGGTGGATAGAGGCTGTGTGATTTTGACCCCTGCCCCTCTACTGTCTGCCCTAGTGTTTAGACTCGTCAGTGGGGAAGAGGAAAAGAAGCTTGGCTGTTAGCTCTTCTCAGGACCCATCTTTCTCAGGATTAAACCAGGTGTGACCTTTACCACAACACCAGCTGCCTCACAACAGCAGTTGTCGCTTTGCAATCATACCTAACTACTACACTGGTTTAAAGTGAATCAGACCACCAGCACCCATCTTGCACTCATAATACCTAATGTATGTACTCCTCCACCCAGTGTGCACTTACACACATTACAATGGGAGAGGGAAGCATACTTTCCACCAGCATTGCCGGGAGTAGCTATTGTCTCACTTTGTTGTAATACGGGCTGCCAGTCCCTCTAATTGTGGCTCAAATAGCTTCTTGCCTCCATTAAAAATCTATTTGTCTCTTTAATGTGATGTTTGTCCTGATAGTTCATATCAAACAGGTCTCAGAGCCAAGAGCGTATTGGAATTGATTTACTAGTTCCATATATTATTAAGAATATCTAACTAATACTTAGGAATTGTATACTGATGAATACAAAATCAGTATGCATCCCATCAAAAATGATAGATGACTATTAATATACAGCATCGCATAATCATTTCCGATGCATTTTTTTTTGACTTCATAAGATCCCAGCTGAGCTGCATATTTAACAGAAAATTCAACAATGTTGTGTAATGAAAAGCAAATGAAGAACAACACTAAAAAAAAGTATTTTTAAAATGCTAGCCCTTAATTTGAGACGATGAAGTATGATGCACTCGCTAAGATACAAAGGGAACTTTAAGCTACTATGGAGTTGCTTCATCAAAATGCTTACATTCTGAAAATACATTTCTTAACTTTGCAAGTTTCCATGGGTGTCAAAAGGGCACGTGACTTTCACGTAGCACTAGCCCCCAAATGGCTTTCAGCAAGCAGTTGGTTGGCAGTAAGCATCATGTTTTTTTAATTTGAGTCATTTTCTTTCCAGACTATTATGAGGCCAATGTAAATATCGCATGCTTTACCAGGAATCTGCCTCTCATATTGGCTGCTTCTGCTGTCCAAATAGGGGTTTGTGTTTTATAGATTAAAACATTCATTAAATATTTCAATCTGCCAATTTTCAGATTTTATTTTTATTTGATTGGTGTTTTACGCTACGAGTTGGTGAAATTGTTGCAGCTAGCCTAATAAATGAGTTATTCGATAATTGACTGGACAGTATAGTGGTGTGCTGTGAGGGAGGTGCACTTAAAACCTCTGAAAAGTGTTCTATTCGACTTTCAAGACACAATATGTGTAAGATGCTATTCCAGATGGTCTAGTATGGTCACAGCATGAACCAGGAATTCCCATATATTATGCAAAGCATCAATATAATTCTTAGTTTCCATGTTGTGGTAGTGTCACTGTTTGAAAATATTTTTCCCTAATAAGGTTTCCCCATAACAATGTGCAGATTTGCAGGGAAGTGGATTTTTTTTTTTTTACTTCTGTTTCACTTCTGGTTGTTTTCCCATTGAAAGTGTCTTTTAGGGTTGAAAAGGAGTTGTCTTAAAGATGTCCCATCATTATGTTCTTTCACCCAATGGCAATAGAGGCCCTGGTATCAAGTTTGTATGAGAAGACCTCAATGTCGACCATGACCATCTCCTCTGCTTATATTCACAAACATAGCATATACTAGTAATGTTATATGTATGACGGATATCAATGAAATGCAACGTTTTTGACATCCGAACTTCAAGTTGAGGATTATGAAAACAATCCCTAAATGCATCAGTTGTCAAGATCTTATAGACCTTGTATTGGCCAATAACTACTGCATTTTTTATTTTTATTTTATGGCAGAAATCTGAACCGCATGAAACCTGGAAGGTGGAATATAACAAATGTTAAACTTAGATATAACTGTTAGACCGTCACTGCAGAAGTGTGGTCACTGGACTTTCACAACAGTAACACATTTCTTGCACAGTGACTACTCTGACAAACACTGACCAGCAGTGGCTTAGGACAACAGGGCTTGTTTTTAACTTTTGAGGATTCGTTTTATGTCATGTTGAACTCTAGATTAGCAGTTGACGCTCATGGATGTGAGGTTGGATGGATTTTTATTTATTTTTGGTCCGCTTCTTTATGAAGGTGTTCAATTTGTGCATACCCTGGATGTTTACTGTGCTTTAACTTACAAGCCATTAAGAATTACAGATGACATCTGTACAGCTGTTTGTCCCTCCATAAAACAACCTCTCAAAATTAGATTGTAATTAAGTGGCATAATTGTCAGGTAATCCAACAAAACTAAGGGTATTCCACTGCTGAATCTCTTATTTAGAAATCATGTTAATAACCATCTTTTGTAGCCACTGTTTCAGCCATTAAACAAAATATTTGAGGGTGCTCTCGCAGCCTAATGACAAATGTGTTTTAATGGAATAATTAACTTTAATTTGTGTATAAATCCCTTTCAAAGACTTAAGTTATTTTAACATTTTAAAAGAATAAACTGTCACTATCTTACTGTACGAGAGGCGGTATTAACTTGAGAACAAGTCTGGAAGTTTTACTCTGGCATGAAACTACTATTATCACTGAAGCTATGAGAAGTGACTTTATTTATTAGGGATGTAGTTGTTGATGTGACACTTTCCCCCCGTGCATGTTCATGTCGTCACAAGGATCTCCACAATCAATACGATAAGGTTTTCGACATTCATGAGTTACAATAGGACTCAGCTAATTTTCTGTGTTTTTTAAAATGGAGAAAATATGTAATTTTGTTCATCTTTTTTTCTGATTAACCTTTTGGATTATCATTGCTCTGGTGTGTCATTGACGGATAACCATCATGTGTTCTCTCCCTCTCCGTCAGTTGTTCCTTATTGACTTTGGTTTGGCGAAGAAGTACAGAGACAACCGAACACGACAGCACATCCCCTACAGAGAAGACAAGAACCTGACTGGCACAGCGCGCTATGCCTCCATCAATGCACACCTGGGCATTGAACAGAGGTCAGTGCACACATCAAATTGTCACATAATTATTTATTTTTTTTTTAAGGTAAATGTTTCTTGCTAATTATAATGTGTTTGGTCTTGGCATTTGAAAAGATGGGGACTGGTTTCTCAGTTGAGCAGAGCTACCAAAGGAAGACTTTGCGTTAACTTTCACAGGCATCTGGCGTTTTAATCTGGTTTTACACTGGTGCCTCCAGCTTCTTACTTAATATTGCATTTATCTTTAAACGTTATATATACGTGTGTCTTTATGTATGTTATTTCACCACATTTAGTTGACTATTATTTAAGAGTTCGGCTGATTAGGGTTGCAGCGGAAACCTAGGGTTTGGATAATTTCACGGATCGGATGAATCCGCACAAATACGGAAGCAAACATTACTTTTAGAGTTTGCGATACCATTTGTTTATTGTCAATGATCCATATTGGCCAATACAGAGTTACTGTTTTCTTTTTTTTCTAGCAGCTGGTATACAAGGCTCCAGACAATTTTTATTTTTTTGTTCATCACCTCCCCAAAAATTCTTTCAGCTTCTCTGAAGTTGGTTTAAACCATCAAAAAATACTTAGTTATAGCCATCTATAGTGGTTATTTTCATGAAACACAAGACAATATTGGAATTAGCTGTTTTAATTATGTATTAGCTGGTTAAAGCTAGTTGTGGGAAGTAAAACCATCATTCTATCAAAGTATCTATTTGATATTGCTCTGAAAACAACTAGAGCTGTAAGAAATGTCTTTGCTTGCCAAAAAACTACATTTTATAAGATTATAATTGAGGACAGTTATAGTTTACCTTCACCCAATACTCATGTTTACTGAACAAAGCACCGGATGCATCATATTGTAACAAGATGGTAAATGTGTGCGTGCCAGTTCCCATGTTTTCAAATGCCAAGACCAAATACACATGAAAAAATGTGAGATACACCGTTTAAATTTTTTGGGGTCCAATTCAGATTTCCTTTCGAAGCAATATAATTGCCAGCGAGGCGCCAGACTAACTTATTTTCATCATTCACTAGTCTAAAAAATAACCACGATAGATGAAAATAACAAAGTAAAAAGATAGAGCACAATTCAAATGGTTAGATATATATGAATGTATTTAAATATATATCGATCTCTCTCTCTGAGAAAAAAAATATCTTGGCATTCATAGTTCTAATTATAAAGCTGCTTAGCGTTGAAGAGCCAATTATGTCCGGTTTAAATTCCTAATATATCTAAATAGTTATTGAATCGGTCAAAATTTAACAAGATTACATTACACTCGTATTAGTTCTATTAGCGATAGAATTTACCTTCAACCAATACTTCAAATTTTTTACGACTAAGTACTTAAGTACACCTCATGCAAGTCCCTGCAGCCTCTGAGCTCTGTGCTGCGTGCAGACGAGTATTACTACAATGTAATAAATGTGATTAAGTTAGCTGTTCTAAATGCCTTTTAGGATGTTACCCCACAGCTTATTTCTTTTGTCGCTGTGACAAATTGTGAGCTTTGTCTTCAGTCTTCCAGAATGACATGTTGCGACTATTGCTTTGATATAACTATCTGTGCCCTGTCGAAGTAAAACTCATTTGATGGCGGCACAAGTGTTTAAAGGGAAAAGAAACGGATCTATGACACTGATCCGCTTGTCATGGCCGATCAGCTGACAATAGGACCGTTTCAATTGGCTGCTGATCGTCGGTGCATCTATAGATATATTTCTGAATAGAACATGTGTCAGAGGCAGTGATGACCTGCTTCTCTACTCTGCAACTCATTTTGTTGTCTGCAGTCGCCGTGATGACATGGAGTCGCTAGGCTACGTGCTGATGTACTTCAACAGAACCAGTTTGCCTTGGCAGGGATTAAAGGTATGAAAATATAACTGTTGCAGTGAATGGTTTTTATCTTACTCCATTCTCAAACTGTTTTGTGTTTTAAAGTTTATTTTAATATAAATTGTATTGACACTTAAATACACATCATACAATCTTTGTACGTATGTGTTTTACTGTGATTCTTTTAAGCATGGCATCTGTAAAGCCTTGTACAACTTAAACCTGGTCAGTGGCCCACTTGACATGCCCAGGTCTAAAACAGTGGGCACTTATACCACAATGTGTGGATACTGAAAATATTGCATTTGCTTTACTAAGCTACTACAACCGCAGTGAGCTGTGGTGCCAACATGATTATTATGCTGCAGATATAATAACTCGGATACTGCATTTATTGAACAAAAGTAAAAGTTGTCTGACGGAGGTTATGAAAAGCCATTTGAGTGATAGTATGTTGCTAGTAGCGTCTTTGTGTGTCTGTCAGGCTGCCACAAAGAAGCAGAAATATGAGAAGATCTCGGAGAAAAAGATGTCCACCCCTGTCGAGGTCCTCTGTAAGGTAAGAAGAGGTTCAGTAGTATGCAGTGGTAAAAGGTATCTTGTGCCACATTCACACAACTGAATTGTATGAATTTGGTTTCCAGGGTTTTCCAGCAGAGTTTGCTATGTATCTGAACTACTGCCGTGGTTTACGCTTTGAGGAGGCTCCAGACTACATGTACCTGCGCCAACTGTTCCGCATCCTTTTCAGGTAAGTGGACATCCACGTACTACACTTTTTTTTTTTTTTTGGCCGGAGCGTGTCTTAATGCCAACGTGGGAAGTCGGCAAACCGCAGCCAATACTTAATCAATAGCGCTTTTCAACAACCATAAACATGTAGCGAAGTGATATTAATCTTTTCGGTCCGAGTCGCTCATCTCCTGCCTCTGTTTTACACAAGCACGGCAGGCTAATGGCACATTTGTACAGAAAAGCACAAACGCATGTCTGTAGTTTAACTGTTAAGCAGAGTTTTATTTTGGCAAATTCTTGCAAACTTGTCTGCTGGCTGGGACAAAGCTTCCCCTCCTCCCTCTACCAGTGCTTTACTCAGGAATATGGTTTACTTGTTGACATTTTAGATTTGTTTCCAGTCCCACATTGAGTTTATAGTGACATTTTGATGCGTCAAACAGCCCAAAGTTATATTTAAAATCGTTTTCAGAATGTATTTAAAAATAATAATATATTTGAAAGCAATATTTAGTTATGAAAGTGAACCGATAAAGGTAAATAAAGCAGTATTGCTGAGATCCTAGAGATACCATCCATATTAATGAATAAGTCTATACATACATACACACACAGCATGCTACATTAAAGCCAAGTAGAATTTCTATGGCATCACCATACAGGTCGTTGCTTTTCTTCCTACTATTCTTTGTCTTCCTTCCCTCTTCTTTGTCCCGTCTCACCTTGTCTTCCAATCTCTTGCGTCGTTCTCCCTGCCATTGTGTTTTTTTTGCTTCATTCCTTCTTTCCCATGGTGCTGTCCTTCCATAACCCGTATTTACAGCTGATTGTTGATAATATTGGGCTGATGAATCTTTCTTTGTCTTTTAGGACTCTGAACCACCAGTATGACTACACATTTGACTGGACCATGCTGAAACAGAAAGCAGCCCAGCAGGGGGCCACCTCTGGGGGCCAGGGCCAGCAGGCACAAACCCCCACAGGCAAGCAAACTGACAAACCCAAGCCTAACATGAAAGGTTAGTAGCAAACAGCCAAGCGACGTTTTTTACAGACACCAATTGCTCATATATTCATTTAGGGTTGTATTTAGGACTCTTAGATATTGTTTTATTCCCTTACCCACATCCCGGTGCCCCCCATCTTTTTTTTTTTTTTTTAAAGAATATAACACCAAATTGGAAATCTAAAGCAAACAAAGCTCATAATTCCTGTTGGAATGATGAAGCCAAACGGCATTAAAAGTTTCTGGAGGCACCTTTTAAAAGAACAGAAAATCCCAAAGAAAATAATTTGATACAATTGGTCTGTCTTGCTGAAGCAAAGGCGTCCTTGGGGAATTTGACTACTAACTTTGCTGCCATGCTATTCTTTTTCTTTGTTGGGGCTGGGCAACAGGCTCTCTCTGTTGCACACGTCTTAATGCTGACCAACTCACTCTGATTACACACCTGACTCTTCTGCAGTCTGTCTTTATTAACATTCCCACTCCAATCTTTATTGTTTCCCCTCCTCACTTAACCATTGTCTTTCTGTGCTATTCGACTGAGGCATTAATGATCCACACATGGTGTCAGGCAGGTGGAGACGAGGTGTGGCTCATTGGACACCACAACCTGAGGACTATTGGTCCCTCAGGACTGGAATAAAGGCTATATCTGTGTGGAAGTTTCCATGGTCCTCCTTAGTGGTAAACATGAAGTCAGGTGTCACTACGGTGCATTCATATTAGAAACAATAAGATGGAAAACTATGCTAGAATGGTGAAGAGAAGTTGTGTTAACGACTTCACAATCTGGTTGAGGAAAAAACTCAAGCACAAGTTTTTAAGAAGCTGTGTAACAATAAGTAACTTAAGCACATGGTTCGGAATGAAACCTATTTTTACAAGTCTGTCCTCAAATTTTCTAAAAGTGTAATATGGGAGTATTGCAGAGATGCAATATTGCATGGGAAGAGCAATGGATCTTTCTTAATGTTAAAGTTGAGTTTTGCAGCATTTATTGAAGTATATGCTTCAGACATTTAAAAAAAGTTTTGTTGGAATTTGTGGTGTTAATTTTCATTGTCACTGTTCCAAATATATCTTATTGGTCTCCTTGATAAATAAGAATCTATTGGTATCACCCTTTAAAAGAAAAGAACATTTCGGTGAGACATGCAACTGATGACATAGCGTATGGTTCGCACCGTTTAGGATCGGATCAGTAGAAAAGAAGGGTGCAAATATAACCAAGATGACGTTTTTTTTATTGTAGCATATAAACTACATATATGCTACTGCACATGACTACTTTTCAAGAGTGCCTCAAGTGCTTTAAAAACCAGCTATAGTATAAAAACAAAACGTATATCCTTCAGCAGTAACGACTCTTAAGACAGGACATTCAATGCCCATGGCATTTGACACTTCATTAATTAGCCTAGCAGCTTCAGTTAGTTTCCTTACTTATAGCTCTTTTTCCATCTTGATTTAGTCACTGCATCTCCCAACAGAATTTAATTTCAGCCTGCATGCATATTTTTTTTTTCGGCCCAACATTGTTGACAACCAAGCGACTAATATTGTCAGCAAGAACAACAAACTAGCGGACTTCAAAGTGCCGTCTCTGCTCCGCACACTGTGTGTGTGTGTAAGCTCCGCCCTCAGTGAAACAGATCAGAGGAAAAAGCTAAACGAGTACACACAGCAGAAAACACAGTAAAAACTGAGCTGAAATTAAACCAAACTCTTGATTTAATTTCTGTCACTGCATCGATGCTGAGTCGTGTAAAGTGGGCATGTCTGTAAAGGGGAATATTGTGTGTACCCAAATAACACATTTTCATTCACATATCGAGGTGAGGTCCCAGGCCAGTTTAACCTCCAAGATTTCACCCAACTTTGGAGCGTTATTCAGCCCTCTTCCCGACACGCTAGTTTGTACTAATTGATTCATAAAGTCATCCAGTTTACACATGATATCTTCATCTCCAGCTTTAAGACTGTTCTGTGGTTACTTGTTACCCCATCACCCTGAGACTAGCCAATGTTAACGCAGTAGAGTGGAGACCCAGCACCAACAAACAAGACCAGCTGACACTGCAGCTCACAGTTCAACTCTGGTCACGTGAAGATGATTAAAGACTTTCTTTGGTATGAATGTTGCAGCAGAGGGGCTGCTCGCCACTACTGGGGATGTAATGTTGAACCCAGCCCAGTTTGAAAACAGAGCTGAGTTGAGCTGGCGGTTTCCTGGCCATTCAAGCTGGAGAGGTTCTATCAAAGGCAGCAAGCCAGCTCTGCAATAATTTGATGTACAATGTATTGTGCAGTTTGAAACATGTCATGCTGAAAAACGTGATATAATGCTGGTGCTTTTCTAATAGCGCTCGTAATTTTTCTTTTATTAAGTCATATATTTTTCTCATTTTCTCTCCCATTTATTTCCAGTTGAGCAGTCATCACTGGCAGTGGCAAAGAATAACTGCTTGGAAGATCTCAAGTCCACCTAAACTGCAGTCAACACTGCAACTCTTCTTTGACATAAAAACAGAAATTAAAAAGATACCCACTTCTAACCTCTGAAACCGAATGTACCTACTCTGAACCAGCCTTAATGAAGTTAACCGCATACTTCCTGCCTCTTCTGTCATGGCTACTGCCTCAAGGGCTTCTTTGCTCAAAGTCTTTTACTTTGTTGCACCGACAGAAGAGCATGTTAATTAACTTCCACATGATGCAATCATTCTAAAGGGTAGTATAACAGTGGTTCAAAAACTAAACCAACGCATTAAACAGTGGACGAATACCTTTTCCCTGATCGTACTATATAACCATCTCTACTAGACTGCTAGTGTGCGGTTGGCTTGATCTCATGGAGCGTCATGGCAGAAGAAGCCTCTTCTGATCTTAACAAGCTATTCCACCCAACACGCTGTATTTTAGGGAACTCGACAACCTTTGGTAGTGGGAATATACAATTAAAAGCTTTTCAATCCCCTCTGACAAAATTTAGCAGAACAGGGGCGACTGTGGCTCAGTGGAAGAGCGGGTAGTCTTTCAATCAGAGGAGCGCTAGTTCATTTGGAAGTGTCCTTGTAACCCCAAATTGCTCCCGTAAACTGTGCCTGCGGTGTATGAATGTTAGTCCTGATGGGCTGGTGGCACCTTGCATGGTAGCCCCTTTCCAAGTAATGTCAGACCTGTATTGTATTTGACTGAATAAAATGCTTAAAGAGATTTCAGATTTCATTTAATCCATTTCTAAATTCATCATTGTGGCTTCCGGTAGAATATTTAGTTGCTGCTTTCTGCCCTTGAGTGATCCAACACTGGCAAAGTGAAGACTGTTCCAGAAAGGTTGAATCTGTTTGATGGGTCTTAATGTTGCCGCCGTACAGCAGACGCCGTTTTAGCTCGACCCAGAGTCACTGCTCTAGCTATTTACATTCTTTCTAACATTCTAATTTTTAAAAATTTCAAAAGCAAGTGAACTTTTTTGGGGGATTAACATGAACTATAGCCCACAGTAGCGTCCTTCAATCAGAGGATCGGCAGTTCGATTTCCCATGCCGATGTGTCCTTGGGCACTTGACCCCAAATTGCTCCCGCAGCTGTTCTACGGCGTATGAATGAGTTATAAGTCGCTTTGGATAAAAGCGTCAGCTAAATGTAATTTAATGATGCCTGTGCTGCCTATCTCGGTAAGGCTTTCCTGTTTCAAAAATACATGTTAATACCAAAAGCTGATATACATCACAACCCGAATACATGCAGACCCCTTTTCAAAAACCACTCCGTGACTTGGAATAAAGTGTGTGTGTGTGTGTGTGAGATGGACTTCTGGTAATGTTAACATGCCCCAACTCTCTTTTTAGGCCACATTCTATTCTACATAAGGGGTTTTATGAAATTGTTACAATACAACAACCTCAGCTAAATGTTGTCCCGATGTGTCGCTTCTAACATGCAACACACACAGTTCTGCCTTTTAGGGTTACTGTTGTGTACAGATACATGCCTTTAAAAACCAGCACTGAACTGCTGTGAACCGTGTTGATGCCTTCTGTAGGATATATATATATTTATTCTCATTCATCTGTCAACTTATTTTTCTCTGTAAACCGAACACTTATCATTAAGATGATCTTTCCTTTTCAAACTGGGATACTGAGCCCACTTAAAGAACTCTACTTTGGTATGGTACCTTTTTCAAGGAGACTATTCCTTTTCTTTACTGTTTCCCTGCTGCTGACGGCTGCTTTCAGACACCAGCCTGGTGACGCTGTGGAGCCAGTCGGGCTCCGTCTGAACGCTGTGGTAACGTTGCTGCCTGTGTTTCTGTCTGTAGGTTTCTGAGAGGTCTCTGCCCACAGCAGAGCTGCAGAAGCGTTGGTGACCAGGACCAACAAGTCTCTCTTCCTGGACAAGCGACAAACAGAGTCTGTCTCTCCTTCCATAATAACTATCTATGTAATGGGAATGTATAGATCTCCACACGCCTTTGTCAGCTGTGTTATCTATATATTCATATGTATATATAATAAAACTCTGCACTCCGAAAGAAAAGAAGAATGAAAAGGAGGTTTTTTTTTTTGGATGTGGAGGCTGTAGCCCCCTGCCCCCACCCGACACACACCCTCCCCAACCATCCCCGTCTGTTCTCTTTTCCGTGTTGACTTTTTGTAAGGTTTCTTTGGGAACTGAAGTTAAGAAGATAGTCAGCTGACCCTCTATTTTTCTCTCCCAGTGGAAACATCTCAAAGCATCTTTCCCCCTCTTCACTCCTCAATTATTTCACTCCCTCCTTTTACCAAGCAAATGTTAAAACATGTAAAACAGAAAACTGTTATTCCTTTTTTGTTTCTGAAATAATTGAATGATGCAACCCTGGATGTTATTTACAAAAAAATCAAAAATGTTGGATTTTCTTTTTCTTTTTCTTTTCCAATGGTGATTAGGAGTTTGCCTGTTGACAATATAAGCAGCTGATGGCAACAGTCAATGATAGAATGATACTCTGGCTCTCTCCCTCTAGAGCTCTGAATTATTATTAAATCTGTTGTAAAATGGTCTTCTCCAAAAATACCAATAAAAACATTACATAACTCGGACTTCCAAGCACACGTTATTATCAACCACCTGCACATACCGTCTGTCCAGCACCAGTCGTGTATGAATTGCTTGAATGTGACCAGCTGATCTTCCATCCCATCATAAAGGGTGCTTGTATGATGCACTGCGTAAACTCCTGTGAGCTTTCATTGCTGATGTGTTTTATCCTCATAAATCTGCCGCCATTGCACTCTGATTGGGATGGAGTACAAATGTATACATGCAGTACTGATAATATCCAGTCAGATTGCATAAACCCAGAAAGCAGATGAGAATATCTTTTAATATTCAAGTTAAATTTGTAGTAACCCAATGTAGGTGAGGTCTATAAGTACCAAAACAATGGAACCTTACACTGCTGCTGCACAGCACGTTAATGCTGGTAGTGTATGAAGAGTCAGTGTTTTGGATAATGAGACTAAATAACACCGTCTCTGCATTGATAGAGATGAGCACCACAAGCTAGGAAAGGTAACTTACATGTTGGACCAACAACCATGTAAAAGATTGCAGGGATTGCAACACAAAATGTTCTCTATTTGCCATTCTGACCATTAAAAACATATCTATGTAAAGATATAGCTCATATGGCGGTGTCACCATTAGCTTGCACTGTTAGCGCCTAGTCGCTTGCCGCTAGCTCAGCTGCAGCCAATAGATATTCTTTAAATTTTGCATTTAGCTCCTTTGTAGTTTCCTTAGTTGGTCATCAGAAATGTCGGCGATAAATATTGATTCATTTAAAATACATAAAACGGTCATACAAAATGCATGTTCATAGTTCATTTGAATCATAAAATAAAAATAAATAATGCAGTCACTCCACACTGCTGCTCTTGCTGCCTGTTATTCTCCAAATGGCCAAACAAAAGAAGACTACTTAATAAAGCCCAACCCCCTTTTGTATCCCAAGTTCCAAGTCTTCAGTTATCAAAGGAAGCATTTCCACAGTCAGTGTTGAGTTGTATAAATCCATAGGGGTGGGTTTTGGGAGGAATAGTCAAAGTGGCAGCCGCCACCGTGAGGCGGAGCGTTTAGTGCAGTCTGGGTGTCACGGTACACACATTTAGCTCGGGGCAGCTGTATCAGATTCTGAAAACAATGCACGTCTGCATGCTTTAATGTCATTCCACATATTCATCATTTATTACTTGATCAATGAATCATTAACAATCAGAAGATCATGTTTGTCCAAAGTATAATGTGACAGAACAAATTGTTGTATACATCTTTGTTCAAGTATTATTTGTAATATCCCAACTGTAGCAGCCGGATCAATAAGTCGATTGTTGATGTCATCTACTGGCTGTTTGGCTTATTCTGTTGAGCCATGACGGGGGCATCTTGTCTCAAGGATCTAGATAAACCAAGTAGGTGTCTGCCCTATCACAGGAATGTGTTCAGCACTGCTACCAACAGTCTGGATGAGCACACAGGGGCTGTGACTTCATACCTCAGCTTCTGTGAGGACAGCTGTGTACCGTCATGCTGGTGCACTGGACTCATCTCTGGTGGGCAGAGACACAAAGTAAAAATCAAATGTGCTTGTTTCCTTTATAGATAAGTCATGAGGCATAGATAATAAGAAGTAGATATGAAAGGTAAACAGAAACAGGCTTCACAGTGCACAAAGTTAGCCACTGCCTTAACGTCTGCATACCGTGTTGCAGTGACACAGGGTAAATGCATTTGATTGCAGTAAATACTGTGTCAGTTTTAACGGTACTAGCCGGAGTAGGTTCAGTCAGAAAAGATCTGTTCAAAACATTCAGTGGTGTATTTACTGTTTTCAAAATGCTCTGGAGCTCTGAATGGATTCCGCCAATCACAAGGCAGTGTCCATCGCGTCCTCCAAATTCAATGATTAAGTGCGTTGTTTGTCCATGCCCCCTGGAACGAGGGTCATTGCCACGGATTACCGTGATCAGTGTTGACTGTGTTGACCCATCCACCCACCCAACCTCCTCCTCTGTGGACTTTGTGGCCATGTACTAACAACGTCACACCACTTCCCCCTTCTACCCCGATGGATGAGCGTCGTGATTCCTGCTGCCGCTCGAAGGCGTTCACACTTCAATGCAAACATGTTGGTTTTGTGAATTTGTTGAAACGACGAGGCCGTCAGCTCACAGCCTTTTGTCTCCTCTGTGTAATCCTTAGCAGGTGAAGGACGGCGTTCTCACTGTGTGTTTTAAGAAAATGTGCTCCTTTAATGAAATCTCCTGACTCAGTTACATTTGTGAAAACACCTATGATTCCATTTGAAGCCCTGGTTGAAGCTCCAAAGTACTGAACATGTTGTCCACTTGGTTAGAGCAGGTTTCTCCTGACCTTTAGACAACAGCCAACCCCAGCTGGCCTCCTGCACCATCATGTCTTTACTTGAGTTTATTTCCTTTCAGTATGACAGATTAAAATGTCACAACAGTGCTTTTTACACGACACAGCAAAGGTCCAGTACTACTAATGCTTCACAACCTGTGCTAACTAAATATTTTTGTCACGGTATCAGTGCTTCTCATTTCAGGTGAAGGAAATACCCAGTATACAATCGAAACCTGAAACATTTCATGTTGCTGCAGGTGTAACAAACTGAATGGGTAGTCCACCTTCTGTTGTGTCGGGGGACTCGCAAGACGTTGCGTAACCAATGTTCACAATTTCAGCAGCAGAGGCCGAGATATCCTGACTTTTAAGGTGGGATATGCTTGAAAAGAACAGTATTGCACGACTTGTCACTCAACCACATTTGAAGACAGAAGTGCTCAGAAGAGCTGAACTCAAAGGTGGCGTGAGAGCCATCTGTCAAATTGAGGGGCGAGAAGCGACAATTGTTTGAAAATAGTTTATTGCTGGAGCCTCAGGTTGTATCTGTCACTCTGACTGCGATGGAAACGGTAAGAACCTGAAGAAACCGGTAGAACCTGTGAAGCCACACCTCCAAAGGGACAAAGGAGAAAGCGGTCGATCAGGTACTTGTAATTAAAGTGCAGAGATTTTTAGCCCAGCAGGAGTGGGCTGGACCTCTCTGTGGTGTAGAGCAACACAGAGCATCTACTGAACCAGGGTAGTTCACTCTTTGGCAGCTTTACTCATCACTTGGTACAAACTGGGATTGAGTGATTTTACAGATTGAATGACAGCTCCCTCAGTGAGAGCAAATGACAGATTCAAGTGAACACACACACACACACACACACACACACACACACACACACACACACACACTGTTCACCAGCCTGCGGGTAGAAACTGTTTGTCAGTCTCGTGGTTCTGGACTTCAGACTCCTGTAGCGTCTGCCTGATGACAGGAGCCAGAAGAGTCTGTGCTGGGGGTGTGTTGTGTCCCTGATGATGTGGGCTGCTCTCCTGGTTACTCTGGTGGAGTAAATGTCTTGATGAGAGGGGAAGGCTGCTCGCAGCGTTGCTCTGCACCAGCAGTGGTCTTTTTTGCTGTGCTGCTTAAACAACAATGAAATTGCAGACACACATGCGCACCAAGGGCACGAGGTGGCCAGACACGTTTGTGCTGACTGCAGATTAGAACATGGTAATGCATATTGATAGATGGTGATGAACAGTGCAGAGGAGACCAACACTGCAAGCTGATCTGAACAATCAGCTACGCAAACAACAACGTTTGCAAATGTTCTATGAAGTAGGACAATGTGTTTACGATGTTGATCCTTTGCTCTGTGTGAGAAACAGCAGAGGCTTCTGACCAGGTTAACCCTTTTTGGTCCCACTCGGAAATTGGTGTTAGATTGACTCTTGCCCTAGTCAACATTATAGAGTTAATTCAACTCTAAATAGAGTAGAAAATGAACACTGGCATACACTGTATAGTATTATTGAAATCTAACACTATAGGTTGTATAACTCTGCAGAGTGTAAACGTTATTCTCAGTCCTGTTGAGATAATTCACTCTTCTGTGATAACGAATCAACTCTGACTTTAATTACAATGTTAACACAGTGATGATGTTGATGAAATCATCAACATCATCACTAATATTACTAGTGAAATTTATTGTAGTGAAAAACAGCATTGATAGCTTACAATCCTAACACCCATTCACAAAGTGTCACTGAAACACATTTTGGAAAAATAAAGCTAATGTATACACTTAATTTGCTCTTTTGTGGTGTCAAATTACATTTTACCATTTTTTCCTCTTAATATTGCTTTTTTAATTATATTATATTATGTGAGTAACTATGTCAGCTCAAAATATCTCTAAAGAATACAAATCTACTTTCAAACATTTAGGTCTGTAAAAAATAGCAATCTGGAACAACACACAAGGATGTTAACTCTTTTAGCTGACTGTTTGTGCTGTTAGTACAGTTAGCTGTTAGCCTCCAGCCCAGCCGCCATGTTGAGAGCCGTGTGGAGGCATTCCCTCAATCAAAAAAGGCTGCAGCTAAGGTTTTGGTGGAAACATTCAAACACTGAACTGTCCTCAGACTGACTGCACCCCATGTGGGTCTTTTTAGTTGACACAGCAGGCAGCTGGTCTGGACTTTGACCACAGTGTGCAGGAGGCGTTCCTCACAGCAGCAGCCTTCCACTGACCCCGACACACTGTCTGTGTTTGTCAGTTTGGCTGATGGGATACTCAGGAAAATGAAGCACATGTAAGCTCCTGCTCTGTCTCTGCAGAAACACATAGAGCACAAATAGCAAGCCATCACTGTATGTGTTTTTAAATCTACTTAAAAGGCACCAGGATGTGTTTATTGAGTGTGCAGCATATTTAGAACAGTGTCCAGCTGTCAGTAGCACAGTGAGAGATTGCTGTGTCTGAAATGACACTGCTCCCATAGTTGAGCAGAACGTGGATATTCAGTCCCTGAATGAAAGGTTCCCCTCTGGATTAGTTCAGAGATTGACATCCTGTCACCTTTTACACTGCAGAATGTCACATTCAAATTGATCATTGACACCAGTGATCTCTGAGATGTCTTTGTGACAAAAGACCTAGACTCTTCAATTACATAATGAACTCTACCTTCCTCGTGTTTATTTGATCTTTCTTCTTTATTTGTGCCTTTGTTTCTATATCACACAGATGCCTGCTCTGTCTTTTTGCTGCTGAGGTTGAAGACCGTTCATTGTGTCTGTATACATGTCATTTCAAATAAGCCAAAGGGTCACGTGACTGTAATTTTCACACACATCATTGCATTGTGGGATTGTTACCAGGAAGTAGTACGTGACACTACTTTGTTGTTCCATTGTAATATTTTAAGAGGGCTGTATAGAGCGGACATCTCACACTGAAATAAAAAGGAGGGCGGGGCAGTGCTCTACGGAAAAGTGATCTATTTTCAACTCATGGGTATTATAGAAATTATATTTCTTGGCAAAGTAAATAAACTACATCTGAAGCCACAAGACATCAGCGTGCTTTCCATCTTGCTCTATGTCCTTTTTTTTTAAACTTGGAGAATATCAGAGACGATAACACGCCAACCAAAGAAGAAGAAGCGGTGAATATAAAAGTGATCTATTTTCAACTCATGGGTACTTGCAACATAAAGGTTCTCAGAATGTGGCAGGACAGGACAAAGTGGTTGTGCAGAATAATTACAAATCAATACAGCAAAGCTAGGACTGACATATTACTAGCTCTGAAAAACTAACTTTACTTGCTTATCTGAAAATAACATCACAAAAAGAGTACCAACCAATACTCTCAAGAGAAAAGTCAGTTACGTGACAAATGTAACAAACGTACCTACCGTCCTCAACCTCACACACACCTTTATTAACTATTCACCTGCACTGAGTCACGCCCCGTGTGTGTGTGTGTGTGTGTGTGTGTGTGTGTGTGTGTGTGTGTGTGTGTGTGTGTGTGTGTGTCCTTAGTAGTGTCGTGACTCAGTGAAAGTTCAGGAGAAACACACCTAGCAGTGTGTGTTTCTGTTGGATTAAATACACACATTGTGTGTGTGTGTGTGTGTGTGTGTGTGTGTGTGTGTGTGTGTGTGTGTTGCTTGGCCACTCCTTTATGACAAATGTTCACACTGAGTTTCAACAGACTAGTGTGCGCAGTGTGCGTAGGACATGCTTTTACCTGTCGACACCCAATGACACACACATTTTGACCCAGGTCTATGTTGTCTAACCAGCTTTTTGTTACATCAGTGACATGTAGGAGAGCTGCATTTCTGTTGGATTCTACAAAGTGAAACACGTGTCCATGTGGCTGTAGGAGAAGAGCCTCCACGCTCAACGTTAACTCAGCGCTGGTCAGTAGTTACTCTATGACATCCTTGGACTCTAGTGTACATATTCCCAATCCAATTCCATTAGAAGGCCGACTGATGAGGCTACCTGTCAGGTCTTTTCTGTAGTGTCTCCTTTCCCCTGCATTGTGCGACTCACTTTTGGTACCAGGTCCTTTTGTCTATTCCGTTTTCCACTGCGATAGTGCTGAAGGTGTCATGCTCAGCTGATTGTTGAACTGCGTGAATCCTTTTATCTGCAGCCAAACAGAGGAACGTCTGCACTTAGTTGTTTGTATGGCGTAGTGTACAAAGTAGTACTTCCTAGGTTCACATGGGTTTTCTGGTTCTCCGGTTTCCTTTCACTGTTACATACCCTAGGTGTCACTGTTTGGGTTCTGTTACAGGTGCTGTTTGGAGCGTCGTCAGCCTGGATGAGCCACACCTGAGCCGGACTGGCCTGGCCATAAAAGACTGTCTGCATTTGGCAGCCTGGCTCTCTGGGGGAGGACATCTGGTGTGTCGCTGGCATTGACACCATTTCTGCTCCTTATCTTTTTCTTTGTGTCTTTGTTCACATACCTCCACTTTAAATGGTTGATTGATTTTGTGGTAATACATTTCTTCTTGTTAGCTGCTGGCTCATTTGTCTCCCACTTCATGTCGCAGTCTTTGAGCCGGGTTGTGACACCACCAAAACATGCGTTTGCTCTGGGAATTGGGAGTTTGCGTTGGATCGGTCAAGGCTCAGGTTACCAGAAATGACATAGCTGTGAAATAAAACATTCTGAAATGTGGAGTAAAAGTACTCGAATGAAAATGACTCGAATAGTATTTGAAAGCACAAGATCATCAGTTTCTACATCATGTTTCCTTCTCTGTTTAAATGTGGGCGCTTCAGATTTATACCAGCTTTCAATTATTAGCTTTTTACACACAATACGTCCAACGAGACAGGTGGCGTCTTACTTCTTCAGACCAAGATACAAGACCTCACTGTCCATAGGAGCTCATTGCCTAAATGTCTCCTAACATTCATCTTCTGAAAGGCGAGGGAACGGTTAGTATTCACACTGCTGCTGTTTGCTTTTCATATGAGATGTGATTGAAAAACAATGAAGGTTTCACCCCAAATCCCCTTTTTCCTATTGTTTGTTTGTGTGTGTTGTTTCTCAAAATCCCGCTCCTCTTCTGGTATTTCTGCATTTAACTCTGATTCCCATTTAACTTGAGAGCCCTTTGATAGAGTAGAAATTATTCTTGAGTTTTTCCGTTTTTGGCTTTAACCAACATCAATCACTAGTGGATCCACTAGTTTAAAATGGTCTTCCTACATAGAAGTAGAACATATATCAGTTGTATGTATATATATATATAT
The DNA here is from genome assembly GCA_038501785.1 of Myoxocephalus aenaeus. Lineage (NCBI taxonomy): Eukaryota > Metazoa > Chordata > Actinopteri > Perciformes > Cottidae > Myoxocephalus > Myoxocephalus aenaeus. The sequence continues at coordinate 5,448,975 of JBAMJR010000025.1, forward strand.
ATATATATATATATATATATATATATATATATATATATATACATAGAACTGATATATGTTCTACTTCTATATACATTGTGTATAGATGTACACAAGCAAGGAATACTTTGACTTGTGTACATCTAAACATTAAAATATGTGCACATAACTGGTATCACAAGTGTCTGTTTGTATTGTTTGCCCAATTAATATCTTATTCTGTCTTATAATGTTTTATAATGAAGTGCTACATATTCATACAACATATACTCAATGTGTATTCTACAGAAGGTTAATATTGTAACTCTACTGCACACACGGTACTGTTCCTGAGTAGTACAACTGCTGTGTGTGTGTGTGTGTGTGTGTGTGTGTGTGTGTGTGTGTGTGTGTGTGTGTGTGTGTGTGTGTGTGTGTGTGTGTGTGTGTGTGTGTACTCTGCTGCCAATACCTTCAGCCTGCCTCATCTTGTCTCTCTCTGTCTTATGCAATGGACTGTCACATTCCTTTGGTGCGTTTCTTCTTTAGTGAACTTGCCTCGGCTCCGTTCAGGTTCCTCTGGCTGGTCATGTTTTCCTCTTCCTCTTCCTCATACTGATTGTGAAGCTGGCAGTATCGGAGATGTTGTTCCAAATTCTGAAAGTCAACATTCTAACTCTGTACGATCCAATCCAGCAGTCACTGACATATTGGTGTCAAGGACACGTGTTTTAAACCCAAGCACTCTAAACAAACACCATATTCGTTATTATCATTATGTCCACATGTCCAACTACCAGCAAGCACACAGTTCAGAGAGAGAGAGAGTGCGTGTGTGTGTGTGTGTGTGTGTGTGTGTGTGTGTGTGTGTGTGTGTGTGTGTGTGTGTGTGTGTGTGTGTGTGTGTGTGTGTGTGAGAGACAGCCATGTTCCTGTTGTCTCAGACCAGAAGAGGAAGGACCCGTGTCTCATGCATCAGACAGCAGCATGGGAGGAGCTGCCGTCATGACGTGAAAGGATGGGACAGTCATTGGGTTGATGACTTTGAACTTCCTGTAAACACACATTCTTCATGTCTCAAGTGGAGTTCCCTGAGGAGGAGGAGAAGGAGGAGGATGAAGGCCTGTGTGCTGCTACACACTACAACTGCACCACCTTGTGGTCACACATCACAATCATCGTCATAGTCACCATGGGATTTTTTTTAGGCAATCCCCAATTCTCAAAGGTTCTCGTATGCATATAACAGTGCTCCAGAAAGATATAGAAGGTCACGTATGGAGGGAGATGTATACCTACCATAGGATGTGAATGTTTACATTTATTTAGCAATAATGATAGAATAATTGATACCAATAACTATGATGAAAAACATATTTATTTTACTGAAATACAGAGGGATTGAGTGTGTTTGACAGTTTAGTGAATCTAGTGCACACTAACAGATATCAGTACTGTCACAGTTTCTCACACCTCTCATTTGTCAAGCAGGCAAAATGTAGAATGTCCGCGGCGTTCGTGTGATTTTCTGACAGATTGAATAGAGAAGCTGATATCTCATTTTACGCACATCTTGTGTATGTGAAGTGTAATTTTGGCTAAATGAAAAGAAAAATATTTTAATGGTTAATTTTGAGTGTAATGGATAAATATTAAATAACAGTGTAAACTGAATTTGAGATATTATATATTAAATCCGACCCTGGTGGCATAGTGCTGTGTATTACATCTTTTTTTCAAACAAAAATGTTTTGCGCTGTTTAGGGGGTACTATTTCAGGGGAGTGGCTTGTCCCTCACAGGGACCTTTACTACTGAACAGACTGTTTATGTTGTTCCCTGATAAAAGACAAATGGTTCTTCTTCAGCATGATATTAAGCTGTTTCACATTAGAATAAAATAGTCTATAACATCTGAAAATAATACAATATTTAATTGAATGACCAGTCATAGAGAAGAATTACAAAAATAAAATGCATCTTTTTTTTTCTTCCCTAGCATATATTTTTATTTATATACTGTTGTTAACTTGCTGTTGCAAGTTCAACGTTGCCCAGCCCTAATGTGAGACCGTCTATTTGTCCTCGTCAGTAATCTGGCAGCAGCATTTTGTACTACCTGCAACCGGTTAATCGCAGATTTACTGAGTGAGGAGAAAAGTGCATTGCTGTAATCAATGCAAAAAGAGATAAAAGCATAAAAGCAAAAGTAGGATTTTAAATGCAGGACATTGCTGTAATGGATTCTTCTTACATGCTGGTAAGAAAGGATCTGAGAATGTCATGTATCCCGCTCTAATCCCAAAATGCAGTATACATGTACAATAAATGACAATACATACACATATTTATTTGTTTTCAATGTTTATTAAAAAATGAGCAGTAATCAGAAAAGAGCGAGTGATTGGTTCAAGTCAGATCACATGAACAGGAACGTGACATGTGCACCCAGTAAATACAGTCAATATGAACATTATTACACACGACACACATAATTATGACTTAACATACTGTACATGGAATAGCTGATAAGCCCCGCCCCCAAGAACAGTATTTCCAGGAATCCCCCTTTCTGATAGGTCAAGGGATTCCTGGGAAAACTGGACCCCAGGAGAGAGGAGATCAATAACCTTCCTTTTCTTGTGTGATCATCCAGAACTACACGATGTCAAGCTCTTCTTTCCAGACTTCATGTGTGATGCATATTAGAAAATCAAATGTCTGTATTTTTCTTTCCCTCTCCTGAAGGTGCTATGTTTAAACACCTACATATTTTTGGCACACAGGGCTCACACATGATCTATTACATGTGTTTAACTATATTTATCAAAGATGGGTGTGGTCTGAGTCCTGGCGTTGGAAGTAGGGGGCAGGATGTGAGGAACGTCTGCACTAAGTCCACATGAAGAGTGCTGGGCTTTCAAGCAGATCATAGTTGCCAATCTGTGGAATAACAACTTCAGGGCCCGTTATATGATGCCATTGGGCCCAAAATAACAAACAATAATAAACGATTTTTTTTTAGGTCATTCAACCTCGCAGTATTTTCTTTCCTCTTCATGTGAATCAGTCGGAGGACGAGGCTGGACGAGGGCTGGTGGCATGTTAAAGGAACCGCTGGTCTCCGTCCAGTCTGTAAACATGCACTTCAAACCATCACTGGTTATTGCTGAATCTGATAGTTGTTTCGTATTAGAAATGAATGAGACTTTAAGCATTCACAGGATGTGCCGGTCTGAATCAGCTGAGCCCTGCATGGGGACCTGGCTGTCGGTACGTTCACATTGGTATTTCTGTCCTCCGTCCCGAGCTACAGTGCTTCATCTCAGACTACCAACTGACCAGAGATGCAGCACTGCACCATGGGCCACAGGGATGACTAACCGCATGCAAATCATACAAACGCACAAAGAAATATTCATATTAATCTCAAAACCACAGACACTCAGATGAGTCGTCATTATCTGATGTCAATCAGAGTGATGCAAGTGAAATTGTCCTTATGAGACATGCTTACATGAAAATAAAGTTAGGAAGGACACAAGCTTAAATACAGAGGAGGGAACATGAAAACAATGTCATGAAAGCAGAATAAAACATGCACAGCCAATCAGACAATACAATAGACACAACAGTGTCTTCATTTACTGCAGTTTGACAGCACAAAGACACAGAGTAGCAACATAACAATGATTTTGTTTGTAATGTATTTGACATAAGGGTCTTTCTTCTCACGAGGTAGAAAGACCAGTTAAAGCAGCGTGAGACATTAACAGGGTGTGAATAACTGTGTGTGTGAGAGCGTGAGAAAGAGAAATGGATTGCACAGCACTAACATTTTTGTTGGGGAGGGGTAAACAGGAAATGGTTTTAACCCCCAGTAGACCTACATAATATTAACTTCCTGTCATGGTGACGCTCCCTCTGACATTCAACACACGCTCCCAAATAAAGCTTTTAAAATGTTGATGTGTGTGTGTGATACTCACCTCTCTCCGTGCTCATCTCTGACATCTGAAATACAACATACACACTTTGTTGAAAGAGAACAAAGAGAGAAAGAGTTTTTACCGTAACAGAAAAAGCACTTTACAATTCACAGCATGCAAGGGGCCGCACAAGGAATGATTTGTTTTAGTTATCCAAAGGAATGAAGAAACTTAATGAATCCAGTTTCACAGTGGATGAGTGTGAAATGAATAAACCATGAAAACACCAGATGATGGAAAATGTTTCTGAAGAACGTTCCAGAGAAGCTGGAGGCTTGCAGTGGAACTGAACCTGACTAACACATTTGATGGTTCTGTGTTTTCTCTTTGTTACATCTGTAACTATATTATTGCCCTGAATTATGGCTAAAGCTCTTGACTTCAAAGTCTGAGTGGAGGCAGTGGTGGAAATAGCTTCCAGCCATTTCAGAAGATGAGATGTTGCTCTAAAGATAACAAGCCTCTGTGGGAACTTTTCAGGATTCATGTCAAGTGTACATATTAATAATCAATCCTTAAGGGCAATCCTTTTTCTGAAACCCCCAAAACGCTTAAGTGCAAATCAGACAGCACTGTGTAGAATCCTAAAATGGTTCTCTCTTACCCATAGTGCAGGCTCCTGGATCTCCATCTTTGATCTCCATGGTCTGAACCGCAACACCTGATAGAAGATATGTGTGAATAAACTGTGTGGTCACAATATTTTCATTGGCTCAGAATGTCCTCTGAGCACCACCACTGCTACTATGACAGTTATCTCTAGCACAGAGGACATCAAGGAGGAAGAGAGACATAGAAGACAGAGGAAGAGAGAGAGAGAGACATATAAGACACAGGGAGAGAGAGACAGAAGACAGAGGGAGAGAGAGATACTTATAAACAGAGGGAGAGAGAGAGATATATATGACAGAGGGAGAGAGAGAGATATAAGATAGAAGGGAGAGAGAGATACATATCAACAGAGGGAGAGAGATAAGAAAAAGGGGAGAGAGACATTTAAAACAGAGGGAGAGAGAGAGAGACATAAGACAGAGGGAGAGAGACACACAGAAAGACAGAGGGAGAGAGATACTTATAAACAGAGAGAGAGAGAGAGAGAGAGAGAGAGAGAGAGAGAGACATAGAAGACAGAGGGGAGAGAAATAAGAAAGAGGGGAGCGAGACATTTAAAACAGAGGGAGAGAGAAAGACACAAGACAGAGGGAGATAAGATAGAGGGAGAGAGAGACATAAACAGAGGGAGAGAGAGAGGGAGAGAGAAAGACATAAGACAGAGGGAGAGAGAGACATAAACAGAGGGAGAGAGAGAGGGAGAGAGAAAGACATAAGACAGAGGGAGAGAGAGACATACACAGAGGGAGAGAGAGAGGGAGAGAGAAAGACATAAGACAGAGGGAGAGAGAGACATACACAGAGGGAGAGAGAGAGGGAGAGAGAAAGACATAAGACAGAGGGAGAGAGAGAACAGAACAGCTGGGTGTTTTCCAAGAACGCTCTGGAAACTCCCAGTCTGTCCATATACGGCCCGAGCCAGCCTTTTATTTTAGGGATCATGGAAAATGGGATTGCTGCTTTGGATAAACATTCCCTCTTCCAGTCTGTGATCCTTCCCCTGATAACCAGCCCCCCTTCTTCTACTTCCAGCTGGCTACATTCATTCCCTTTTCTAGTCACAGTGGGGAACGGCTCACTTAAAAGGCAGCAGAGGGAGAGGAGGCCTTCATCTCACTCCGTCCTTCTGCCTCTGCTCAGGACCCAACAAGTCCATATTAAGAAGAAAGTCTCTCTCTCTCTCTCTCTCTCTCTCTCTCTCTCTCTCTCTCTCTCACACACACACACACACACGTACACACACTCACACAGTAGGTCATGTTTCGAGGTCTGTCCTCATGAAGTGTTGCCCTCACAGAACCAATCCAACAAACAGATCTGCCCTCTCCCAGCCTGTGTGTTGTACATGACTCCAAGCTTCAAGCCTGAATCCCATTCCAGAGTGTTAAACCACATGCATCACCCTCATTTCTTCTTCATCGTCATCATCAGCCTTGATTCGCGTACCCGTTGTTGTGTGTAACAGTGTGTGTTCTGGTGTCAGTGTAAACTGGTTCTTATGAGGATGTGTATGTAATGAGCTGTGAGTAGAGGTTAAATGCAAATATGTTTGTTTGCATGTTAGAATTGTATTTGATAATGACATGTCAAATAAGATATTGTGAAGATGTGATCGTGGAGAGGATCAGCTCCTCCATCAGGAGAGTGAGTTTCAGTAACGCCTTTTCTCCAGGAACCTGTATCTCTTAAATATGAAATGCATTGAAATCCCTCTTTGAGAGGGAGCTCTGTTATTTGTTCCTGTTCACTTAATGTGACATGTTCAAGTAAGGAGCTGTGGTGTATTCTTTTGAAGACAAATTCTGGTGATTTTTGTAAAACACAGGAGCGCTTTGAGCTTGGACATTACAGTATGTCACAAACAGAAATCACTTCTTGCCCTTAGTTATTACTGTAAGAGCTGGAATATAATATTTGGTTCAACATTCCCAATACAAAACTGTTATCAGAAGAGGGAAATAATGCACCAGCACAGCCTCTGTATGATATATGATCTGTTATAAAGTAACTTTATAATAAAAACTAAAAACCCACACGTTTCAACATGTTTAACTTAATGTCATAGCAATAAAGATGATTTGAATCAATTGAATTGTCCGTGATGGAGAACGTGCTACAGTGCAGACAGTCACGGTCTGACTGCAAGCTACCAGCCCTGAGTGGGAATGTGTGTGTGCGTGTGTGTGTGTGTGTGTGTGTGTGTGTGTGCGTGTGTTTAGATAGGCTGTGATAACAGTCAAAGCCAAACATTGCCTAATATGGTCTTTTTTCTCTTTCCCCCTGGCTCTGTAAATCACACACAGGAAGCCCTTTCTCCATTTACTGTCTGACACACACACACACACACACACACACACACACACACACACACACACACACACACACACACACACACACACGTTATCAGAATTTTAATTTTTTTAATCTTTAGGAAAACCTCACAGATGTGTAGTGTCACCAAAAGAGTGAGCTGTACTACACTACTGATTGAAGAGCTAAACACAGTGTCAGAGTAAATCAAACAGAACGGACCAAGTATTGTAAAAGTGGGCCTTAAAATCAATTACCAAAAATGGCAATGCTGAACTGTACTGCAGTCAAACACTGAACCCTGCCATCCAAGAAAATATGTTACATACAACTACAGGTACATTAAGAGGGAAATGTATTTACTCTCGGATTACAGTTTTAAACACGTATCATTATAAATAACAAAACAACACAAAAATTCAACAAAACTATTCTGTTAAGTTAATTAAAAAACATCATGGTTTCTTGAAATGACTATGTTTTTATGTTATTTAAGTCACAAAGTAGCATTCGACATTAACATAATGGTTTTGCACGGGACACAAACAGCGGGTCTCCTGTGTGGAAGTCCTGTATTTGTTTGAATAAAGAAGATAACTAGATAAGACCACACTGAAGAGCGTTTAGGCCGAACGCTGCAGGATCAGACACTATGAATGAGTTTAATTGTTCATTTGTCTGCGAGCAGTGAAAACCACAGACCAAGAATAAGAGCTGAAAGCAGGTGAAATGCGTTAGAAGGCTCATAGTGACACTGGGGGCTCGTTCAGTTATTACAGAACTCCGTGAATAATATATAGACAGTCAGATTAGAGTCATTCAAATGAAGAACAATTTCAATTCAATTCAATTTACTTTGTATAGCCCCAAATCACAACTTTTCCTCAGGGAGCTTTACAATCTGTACTCAGAAGAACAAAGACGGTCTCCTGCACGTGGTGTGGATTGACTCATTTGATAAAATAGAAGATGAGGTTTCCTCTCCATCTCTTTTTCTCCATCCTCTCCTTCCCTACACTTCTCTCACCTTCCATATGCCTCTTCCCCTCTTTCCACTCCCGCTCCCCCTCTCCCATTTGAAACCCTGGGAATCAGGGTCTCTTGGGCCCAGAGGGGGTCTGGTGTGTGTGTGTGTGTGTGTAAGGGGTTATGTGAAAGTCCTTCTAAACCAGTGCCCCCAAGACTTTTGACTGCTCTGTAAATAAATACAGCATTTCCTCCTCTCCTCCCTCCATACACTTTCTCATGTCCGTTCCGGTCCTCAGCAGGACATGGGACTTTACAACACATATATTATTAGCTGGGTCTGGGAATGGGGGCGCCGATATGACACTTTGCACATTACCCTAACCTCCTCAACCCTGTCAGACCGACCAGCCAGCAGCCGAGACCTTACTTTAATGCTGTATAGATAAGAGGGAAAGGATTCAAGAGCACATGGGTCTGCCTCATTGTACCATGAGCTACTAACAGAGACACAGTTGTATCAGTGTGTGTGTGGGGTGTGCGTGTGTGTGTTGTGAGTGTGTTACTCCTACCTGGTGTGTTTCCTCCACACCTCCTGATGTCCTTGTCCTTCATCTGAACACACAGCAGCGTCCTGAGGAACAGACATGCGTTATGTGTACACGTATGTGCGTATGTGACTAGCAGTAGTTTCCTCTTTCCTTACACCTACTGCCTACTGTACATGTGGTCATGGTGTGAACTTGGTACCAGTCATTGATGCTGGTCTACTGTGGGACATGAGGCGCTGCGTGAGATCAGCCATACTAGAGGGGGCTGGGCTTTTCCCATGTAAGGTCAACACTGCACCCACACCCTTTTCTTTACAAAGTCCCCCTCCCTCCTCATGAGCTGAATTTAGAGAATCTACATCAGTGGACAACCTTTTCAACTTGTGACACCTTAAAAGAAAGTCATGTCTACTGTTTTCTGTGACCCCTTGTCACTTGTCATGATCAGTTCAATCAGAGAGGGATAATGTCTGTCTTGAAAATGTGATTATTGACACAACAAATGAAAAGCTTATAACCAATCATGAAACAAAATTGCGTTTTGATCAGCAGACATTCATTTTATTTTACTTCCCCATCATGTCTCCTCTTGACCCATTACATTTATCTTATAAGCCATTTGTTGAGTCCCAACCCCACTCGAAATAACCTCTCACTTTGAAAAGTAGTGTCTATGTGTGTTTTCCCGGTAAAGTTCATGTAAATCCCTTCCAGGCTGGTTCAGTCACAGTCCTGCCGTTCTCAGTTAGCACTGTAGCAGCTTCAACCAGACAGGAGGAGCAGAACAGTGAGTGGGTCTCTGTATAACAGACTTCCCTCTTTGTCATATGGACTTTGCATGACGACTGATCATTTATGAAAGTAGTGTTTTTTAGACTTTTGAATGAATTTTTCTGACCCTCCACATTTCTCTTGTTTTTCATGTCAAGGCCCCAACACACTCTGTGACGACAGCAAGTGTACATGTTTGCTGCCCGACGCTGTGTGGGTGAGGTTAGTAAAAACTTGGGTGCAGTCTGTCAGGACCAGGGCTTCTTGGTTTCATGCCGTGTCACATTGTGACCAAACCTCTAATCCAGCCATCGGTGAATGTGTCTCACAAGGAGCTGAGGACTGACACCAAAATATTTCCCTGTTTCACCTGTTTAACATTCGTGGCATGGGCCAAAATAACACGGTGTAGAGCTCCTTTAGTGGACATGCGCGTTCACTGTTGTGAAAAGCAGATGAAAGGATTTCGTGGCCTTTTAATGCCATGTAGACGTTTCTAATACATTTGCAAAAAGCGTGCTTTGACAACATCCAAGCATGATGAAATTATGTTCACGTATACTAGGAAAACACATTTAAAAATGAATCAAAACATGTTTGATTGTCATTGATGTAAACATACATAAATAGTAGAGCAGTGTAACAGTCAGAAACACTGGATTGTGATCATACCTTATTCTGAGGTGGGAGCTGTCATCTGCAGCAGCTGGCAGGCTGCTGGCCTTGATGAGGTTTCTTGAGGCTTGTCATCTCCACTGGCGGGTTCAACTTCAAAGGCTGTTCTTTCACTTGTCTCTAAAGCTGTGTTTGCAATAGTGAAGAGTCTAAGAGTCTAACTCTAACAGATTTGTTCACCTTCTAAAGCTTCAGTACTTTCACAGTTCAATTCATACTGAATTAGGATTGCTCATCGGTGTGGGACTCCCTCTGCTCTCTGTGTGGGTCTCTCTTATGAAGCAGATGGACTGCCAAGCCATGCATTCCACTGTTACCTTGTATGGTCACTGGGGGGCGGGACTTACACCAGGGAATGCCCCCTCTGAACATGACTGATTGGCTGATGTCAGATGAACCAAGAAGCCTCAACTTGTGACCTGAAGTCTGTCTGGGAAAGATGGGGGGACAGGAGAGACTGAGGGATAAACAGAGGGCAGAAGGGAATGAGAAAAGAGAGGGAGGGAAAGAGGGAAAGAAGGGGGGCCTTAGGGGGAAGAGGAGAAGTAGAAGGAGACAGAAGCTGAGAAAAAAAGGGTATGTGAAGAGGGAAGGGGAGGGTACAGAGAAAGAGAGGAGGGAAGGAATGGGAAAGAATGGGAAAGAATGGGAAGGAAAGATGAGGAAAAAAGAGGGAAGAAATGGTGAACAGAGAAATGGAAAAGAGGAGGAGTGTGTGTGTGTGTGTGTGTGTGTGTTGCGGGAGGGGTATATTTTCCTCAGTGAACAAAAAAAAACTCTGAACATTTTCATATTTCTTCTAAATTTGGTCTGCAACTGGACAGCAAACTGAAATACCATGTGGAACCTATTACATGGCTAAAAGACAGACAGACAGAGAGAGTTCTTAACAATCTCCAAGGAAGAGCGCTTGGTTTTGAAGCTAACTTCACAAAGTGGCCAAATGATGGAAATACAACTTTTAGGTCCACCATGTGATGCCATGGGTCCCCAAAAAGACACCCTAGTGTGAAGACTGAATATCAAATGCACCCTAAGATGTGCAGTGCAGTGTACCCACTGTCATGGGTAACCCTGACCGGTGTGCCTGTGGAAGGGCTGTGGCCTCATGGGCATCACCGAGCACATTCACCAGATACTACAGAGTAAACATTGCCACCCCCCATCCACTGGTTGTGGTTCTGCTTGAGCTGTATGGGGTATGTACTGTATTTGGCAGTGGCGGGCCGTGCGTTTTCGACCAAGGCCTTCAGTGCCGTGTGTCCACATCAGGTGCAGACTGAAAAAAAAAAGTGTCCCGGGAGTTACTGTCAGACCGTCCCGCGCCTGTATTGAACACGGCGCGCTGCCCACTACACGACGCGTTCATACAGACTGTCATGTGTGGACAGCAGACGCTCACTCTGCTATACGAACAATTTTATTGCACTATTACGGTCATGGAGGGTGTGGACCGACCTGCGGAGCTATTTTAACCACTTAAACACGAGGAAAAAAAAGGTGCTTTATTAACGGTTACTTACATTTTTTATCATAGGTCTCTTCTCACAAGGGTTACGGTATTGTAGCAATTTAAATGAAGTTAAACAACCACGTGGTTGCGGAGATAATTAAGGTGCCATTTTTTAAAACTTTTTTGTTGTTGTCAGAAAATGAGGGGCTGGGGGATTGGGGCGCAAACAGCGGACACTCCGTGGAGCAAGCCTCCAACTTCGCCGTTGCTTCGTCATGAAGTCCAAATCAACAACCAGTCACATTTAGTTATAACAAAACAATCCAACAAAACCGCGGCACTGAAACACTGCACACACAAGACATCACCGGCGCAGCTGCGCACCCTGCGCACCGGGGAGAGGCGCGGCCCCAGTCCCAGCTCGACCACCAGCAGCAACAGCGCTGTGGCTTGTTTATGATTAAATACAACTGCAGATGTAAAAAACAGTAACACAACCAGCAGTTAACTCACCACATGCCCGTAACCCTCTGTACACTCTGTGCGAAAGTAAGCCGTTTCATCTAGCTTCGATCTAGCTTCTAGCTGCTGCTTCTTCTTCTTCTTCTTTGGCATCCAACAAAAGGTGCATTACCGCCATGACTGCCGCTGCACCACTTACCAATCACAGCGCACGTTAATGGTCACGCTGAGCCCTGTGGCGAAACACACTTCCATAATGCTAGAAGGCCTCTCCATGTAGTTTAAGCCGCTAATCTACCAGAGAAACAGAGGTGAAATGTGATTGGATGAGCGCTCTTAACCAGATCCTTAACCAGCGGCCATGCAGCAGGCTGGAAGCTGCAGGCTGAAGGCAGAGCAACAGATGAAGCTGTGCAATGAGAAAATAAGCTAATAGGGAAAAATAATTATAATACAGTGTATTTGTGAAAAAACTATTAAATTATAAAATAGCTATAACTTTGTGATTCTGTCTAGGCCAGCAGACAAGACTTAGCAGGCCCTGACGGCCCGCTACTGGTATTTTGGATTCCTCTTCCTCGACTCTATTGATATGTCATCTAGTGTTAAGCACTGCCTCTGGTGGTCAGTAAGGATGAAATAGAACAAAGGTTACAGATGTAACTACGATTCAATGAATCTTGGATGACCGCCAGAGTTCTTGGTCACTTCGAATCTCGTAAACTCACGAGAAGATTCCGTAGACTGATCTCAGGGATGACACCTCATCCAAGGTGACACGTGACTTTTTGAATATCAAAACTTGATCTGCGTGTGTGCAAGACAGAAGATTTCCAGTGTTAAGCACTGCCTCTGGCGGTCATCCAGGATTTATAGAACCATAACTTCCGTTTTAAGTGGTTACCAGTACGTTTTAGAGTTAATTTTAAGATTTTACTGATGACCTTTACAGTACTTCATGGTTCAGCTCCCAGTTAAATTGCTGATTTGCTGCTAGAGGTGCTGCTGAGGATCTGAGGTTGGACAATAATGTACAATTTCAGGAACCTACTGTGTGTCTCCTTGCACACTATGGAGAGCATTGTTTCTGGTCAGTGTTTTCAAACTATTTAGATTTGTTGAAATATTTGGATAGTTTGTGCTCATCAGTGTTATCTATTTTATGATTTAAATCCGATCTGTTAAATGTGTCACAACTCGATGAATGTGTGAGAGGAGGGGTGGTGGGGGTGCAGGTATGAACTCTTCTCTCTGTCTGTTCGGTCTCTTGTGTCTTAATAAGGTAATGTTTGGAGATGGTTCACTGTTTACAGCAGCTGACAAGACCGGGCTATTAGTGATGGCAACCAAGCATGGACACACACACACACACACACCCCACACACACACACACACTTACATGACCCTTTACTAGATGTACAATGAGTCCACATCAGAAGTAAATGTTATATAAATCTCCCAGTGTGTTTGCAGTCCTTTCCCTCATATGGAGAGCAGTCCTGCCCACTAAACTGTGCAAACATCTACTGATCTGCTACATGCTAAGTATAAGCCTGACACTTGTGAAATGTATGAGTGATGGGAAAACAACAACACTTGCTGTAGTAATTTTGGGAAAAAGTGTAACTTTTGAGCCCTGAACTGGGGCTTTCAGGCTGAGCTTCCTCTCTGGCTCTGTGCTGCATCAATAACACACACATTACATTTCATTTAGCTGACACTTTTATCCAAAGCGATAACTCAGTAGTTAGTGTGGTTCTCCGATCTGGTGGAATGTGGATGCACTCTGAGATGGAGGACTGGACCAGAACCTCTGTGGTAATACATACTCGTCACATCCCGGCGCTTGGTCAGTGGCTTCAAACTATGACGCTCTAGAAAACCCTCTAGCTTTGGACATGTCAGGGACAGCATGTTATTCAAAATAAACTTCTCAGGAAATATACAGTTTCTGCTTGTCACATGCATGCAGTGTCTTTTCAAAATAAACTTCCAAGTAGAATTATCTAGTTTTTGGGTTTAGGCAACAAAAGTATTTTGTTCGACTTGCCTTACAAAAGGCCAAGTATCAACCTTACTAGTACCTACATTAATTTGACCAGTTGACCACATGGTAAACAAGGACAAAACGGAGGCAAAGAGGCTCGGAGAGAGACTGACCTCTAAATTGAAGGCACCTCAGTCATCATGAACTCTAATTTAACTTTCAATGACCACATCCCTAACATGAAAATATTGCCAGAATGGGTCTAATCCTTTCCCAGGCCAATACTGAGAAACTTGCGCCCATTTTATTTACTAGTGGTAATGCTCTCCTTATTTTAAGATATTTTGTTATTGGTTTACACATTACTAAATCGTCTTGCTCCTTTTAAAATATTCACCCAGTAGATCCCTTAGTTCCACGGTGGGGCTGATTTGAGCCTCTCTGGCCCCAGCCAGGCCTGCCAGAGGGGAGTACAGAGTGTGCATATCTTTAATGGAAAATACCTTTTAAGTTTTTTATATTACATTATAACACATTCGAAACATGAGATGAGAGTCCATGTTGTGTAGAAACAGTGTGAGGACCTAACAGGAGCTGTTTAGTGTCACAGGAAGTCACTGGAACAGCAGGAGGCTGTGGGCAGTCTCACTCTGTTTACATTGACCGACAGCAGCAGAGGAGTCGGATTCACAAAAACACGTGTGAGAGAGAGAGAGAGAGAGTGTGACTCCATCTTCCCTACTCCACTACAACTTGTCAAAGCAGGAAGGACAGAGATTAGTGGAGCCAGAATTAGCAATGTGCATACAGGTAGATCTACAGCTGCCTGTATCTGCTTTCTGTCAGCTCCACTCTGCTCTGGAACCTTCAGCATGAACAGACCGGCTCAAAGCAAGTTCAAAGATGGATGTTTCAGCAGTTTGACATTGAAACACTCAATAACATTTCAATTAGGAAAGGCAACACAAGTGAACAAGGATGCAGATGTTTTATTTGATATGAAGACACTGGTGTTAATCTTATCAATTATACCCATTTAAAGGAAAATAACCGTCAGCCACTCAAAGAACCCTAGGTGCAGCGACAGCAGCGCTGTGGTGATCGATCAGTGCTTGACAAGAGAGCGCTGATCAAATTAGAATAATAGTTCTCCTCCGGCTAGGACTGCGTTTGGGGATATGATGGACACAGCATGCAGGATCTCAGCTCAGTTTACATTGGACCATTACTATTAGAGCCTTTAGAAGGGAGTTGTTGAGGACTTATGAGCTCCTCTGTTCTCAAGGAATAACCCAGCGGGTATTAAGGCTGGACAAAGCCTTTCTTGGGCTTTATGCTCAATTTGATCTGCTGACGCCGATTGGTTTTGGAAAAACTATTTAATTATTAATTGAGAACACTTTCTTTTCTTTTTTACTTCTCTATGAAGACTTGTGAAATATATGTAAATTATATAATTGATTGGAGTCAATATAAATATAACAAGTTAACAAATTATCTGTAAAAATAGTTAACTAAAAAAAATATCTCTGAGATTAGGTTTTATTGTCAAAACAACTAATTGGAAGCAGTAGATTTGAATAATCTCAGTTTATATTCTCTATGTCCGAGGCATAGAACACCTCATCCTTGTTAGTATCCTTCATTTTAGAGTCCAGTCTCCAAATGAAAAAAAACTAAAAGCCCAACCCGAGGCTTCCAACGCTCCTGGGCCATGCGTTGGGGGCACCATAATTGGAAATACTCAAATACTCCTTTGATTTTATTAGCTTAATCTGACTGGCGGTAAATACATCAATATGATTTTAATTTGTTACCAACTAATTCAAAATTAAGGGAAAAGTACATTATATAATAGTAGTATTTTTCATGTATAATTTACTTTATACTCCATACCCTCGACCTTGTTCACCAAATGATGGTAGAATAACCTCTAGGTTTGCTGTGCGTATCTGATATCATTAGACCTCATCTTCAAAACACTTCCATTACAATATTACAATATATCGATCAATTCCAGGATCAAGGGTAGAGAATCAGAAATAAAGACGCAACAAAGACAACCAGAATTCTTTTTGGTTATTTTATTTTTCAATGTGAAATAGTCTTGTTCTTTCATTATAAACATATAAACACCATGGAAGCATATCTTCATCCATGACATCTGTACAGTCTATACACAAACAGAAGTCTGAACTTGCATCATATTCAGTCCATTCAACCTGCAAAAAGAATTTTCAGTTCCTGTGATAGGGAACATTCACAGTCAGTTAATGATGAAGTTGCTCATCTTTCTGAACCCAACACCTTTAACATATTTGGGGAATACCTGATACCTGGACAGTCAGTCGTGTCCACTGCTCTACAGAACAGATCTGTCCATAGACATGACCAATTCAATCATTTAGAGGAAGCTAGAGGAAAAAACACAATCCTTAGCAATGAAAATGAATTCTGAAAATGAAAAACAAAAACAGTTTGATGGTTCAGTTCGTATTACAACTTCTTTTAGACCAGAGAGATTAAGGGCAGAACCAAAAAATAACTTTAGAACTAGGAGTATCGCCACCTGACAGAATACAATAGTTTCAATCTAGCGGTCTGATTTCACAGACTTGATAAGCAAAGACTCAGAAGCAGTGAACAAGGGTTCATAAAGTCACACCAACTACATGTCAACGTGTTTTTTCCTTCTCAGTTTCCAACTATTGCACAAGAGATTGTTGGGTGAATAATTGTTATCCCTTTGTTAGCAGTATTGTTCCAATTTCTCCACCAAGACAACTTTATGCCAGAGACATCAGCTATGTAATCTGATACATACTGTATGAATACATGCATGACATCACTGACCGTCCCTCTTTTACAATCCCAAGTCCAATGAAAAAGGTCTAAATATGAACAAAGTCAGAATTCTGCCTTTATTCTCATAATTCCATCCTAACAGAATTCAGACGAATTTCAAAATCGTATTACCCACATGGTCCATTCCACACATGCACACACACACACACACACACACACACACACGCGCGCGCACACACACACACTTTGTTCGGTCATCGGGAAAGGTCAGAACTGACTAACTGCAACAAAGCCAAACTTGCAGCCGTTCTGTCAATGCTGCATCGTCTGTGGTAACTACTGCATCGTAATATTTGCATGGAAGTGTTGTGATTCGTCAGGCTGGATGAGTGGCTACACAAACTATTTCATGAATCTAGCAGTTTCCCTGGCAGTGGGGCATTCAGTATTTTTTTTTAACAGGCCTGTCATGCAAAGACGACTGATACTTAGTACGAGAATCAACCGCAGCAAGTGCTCCATTTTTTCAGCTCCACATGGACTGAACATCTCTGCCTCTTTTCCATCTAGTGCTTGTGGTAAAATGCAGAGCCATGACGCACACTGTCCACCATCCAGAGCCACCAACTATTCTGCATGTTAAAGAAAAAAAAAAAAAAAGAACTTAAAACTGAATTAAAGAGCATATCTTCTTTGACATTTCTGTCTAAGGCCATTTCTGTCTGTGATTGGTCACATGTGGTGCAGAGGTAGGCAGACTTTGGCGGTGGACGGGTGAAAGATCAGACAAACAGCAGAACCCTTCCTTGCACGATAGACAAGCAGATGTGCAGATGCCTGGGGTTATGCTGTCAATACTGGCCAAACAGGACTATAGAGATATATTACTTGAGAATGTACAGTTCTAGGGCGGTCATACAGGCTTTAAGATTTTGCTCAAATATTAAGAAAATCAGCGTCAGATATAGGCCGTGAACCTCATCCAAACAGGGTCAACATCTCCATGTCTCTTTTCCAAATAAAAGCGTGTCAGTCAGGAGCTCAGGCAGCGCTGCAGGACCGTCATCTGCCTCTTCTGTCTAGATGTAGTCGTCATCCACAGGTTCTCCTGGTGTATCACAGTGATGGAGGAAGAGCACCACCACCCTCTGAAACACTCCTCTTTTGCTTTGTCGGCGCTCTGAGATCTCCTCCCCGATGGTCTCCATGCAGATGTCCGCTGACAGCTGGCCTTTACGCCGGGGTGCGTAGATGGTGGCTTTCACACAACAGAGAGAAAACAGTTCAAGACATATGACAAGGTTCTGTCCATCGGTCACAGGGACAATGGTAATGACTGACCGAGAACTGTGGACGTTTAGCGAGTTTCCTCTTTAAAGACCGGTGAAAGTATTGACTGCACTCACTGCTTTCGTCATCCTCAAAGTCATAGCGGGCGTAACTGTTGGGATCAGCTGCTCTCAGAGTCCTCAGCCAGGGGAAGTCTGTTATCATGCTGTAGGGAGCACCATCCACCAGTCCTGAACAATTACATCATAGAAGACGTTACCTTAAGGAGGAGGAGGGATTGAGGACTGAACAACACATCCATTCAACTCGTTTTGTTTGGACAGAAGCCATACATTCTACTTCAAGCTCTTTCTCTTCAACAGGATGTATCCAGATGTTCAGCCTCCAACACAGTTTCTCTACATCACTGATTATTGCACTGTAAACAGAACACACTGTATTGTAGTGTCTGAACTCCAGTACAGTGAGTTCATATTGGGTGAACAGAGTAGGATTTAGGGTTGGGTGACTGGACTAATTAATCCGCTATCGTCGATTGACTGAGTACATCGGCAATGGTTTTGGGGCTATTTTTTGGCCCGAGGTTTGTCATTTTATTTTGCAAATTTTACGATCTTCCTCTGAAGAACGAGAGCTGAAAAAACTGCATGTGAGAGCCAGCATATTATTATTATTATTATATTATAACCAGGAACCTGATGAGGCTTCAGCAAGTCATTGGCTGCAAAGAATTTCCAACCACATAATACATTATTGTCACATCTTTCAAGCTCATTCTAACATGCAATAAAAAGCAGGCACTGATTTCAACACTAATGTGAAGAATGAAAGCACTCAAATGAGAAAACGGTTTGCTTGACTCTTACGTGCACGTCTACCTTCATGGGACACTTAGAAACCTTTGAGGTTCAATAAAGATGTAACGGGGTTACCCTCGAGTGTATAGATGTCCCGGCCCCAGGGATATGTGGGATACTTCTTCACATCCTCTTCTGTCCTAGTAGCCTCTGGGAAGAACTCGTACTTGATCAACTCTCTGAGACAAAAATACATACAGAGATCAGTTTAGTTTGCATTTTATTAGATTGGTTGTTATACTATAGTGCTGATCTTTAGGAAAGGTGGTCGTAGGATCAACTGAGTGCCCCTTTCTCCTGGATGGTCGGTCATGCTGATTAATTAAACCGTGTTCACTCGGTCATTACGGTTAACATGCAAGAAAAAAATTGATCAGAAAGGGATTGATTTCTGACTGAATGCCTGTTATCAGAGACATTACTCACTGGCTGATGTTGGCTATGGTGTCCATCCAGCTGCGAATGCGAACCTTGTTGCGTATATTTGGAGGGTTGCTGAACTCGTGCACTATAGCGATGTGATAGGGATAGGGCCCCTGGAAGAGCTGACGCTCCAATGCTACCGAGTCGATCTGAAGGGAGAGGAGTAAAGAGATGTAGAGGTAGAACAATGTCAACATTATGGGATGCGTTTGTCCACCTTTCCTATTCATGAAAGATGTGTTGTATTAATTTCCTGCATGAAATTGATGTCCAAATGGTTGAAAACTTAAAATCGTCGAAATTGTTGGCGACTTTTTTTTCTTTCTGGTTTTAATATATCAGCGTACCAACCGCTTTTCAAATTAAAGTAAAAATTGTTACAACTTAAAAAAAATGTTATTTACGGTCACAGTATAATGTAAGGGCCGTAATGGGATACAGATATTGTGGTCTGAGTGTTCTTATGCCTGTTGAACAGTAGATACTGACATGTCTGTAGTAAGTTGTAGATTAGGATCATGGATGCATTAACTGGATGGCACCCTGTCACTTGAATAAAAAGCCAAAGATCCCTAGCGTCAGGTCGGCTTCCGCCTATTCCAATTTCCTCTGTTCTGCCCATAGACTTTACATTGGGATGACATCACACACACACACACTTCAAAATTACTTTACTAATAGAAAACCTTTATGGTTTACAAATTCATAATATAAAGAGTAATTAATGTGTAATTAGAGTCCAACCATCAGCGAGCCTGAGCGGCTGCGTTGAGTCCAGCTCTTTTAATACATCCATGGTTAGGATTCTGCTTCTAAGGAAATAGAGAGGACGTCAGAGATTACCAACCTGGTGCATAGGGCGCATGTAGATGATGCGGTTCCTCTCGGGAGGCATTCTCAGTATCTGATCCAGGACCTGTTCCATGTCCAGCTTCTTACACTGAGCGTAATCAAACCTGTTCACTATGGGTGCGCTTTCTACCCGCAGCTGTTTCAACACTCGACATCTGGTGGCTACAGAGAGGGAGGACACAACGATGCACTGTGACTGAAGGCTTTTTGACTCTGCATAACTGCTGGGAGTTCTGTTATTATAACTCAACATAAGGTTTGAAAAGGGTTTCAAACTGGGTTTATTTAGAGGCAGACAAAACCCTGGATTGAAGAACAGTCATGAACACATACTCTCTGTTTAGCTCATTTTTGTCAACGCAGGTTACTAGACTATAAATACGTCTTAAAATGATCTGTCGTTTACTCAATTTGGTAATATTTTTAGATTCAATGGCGTTTTTCCAAAAATGACACTATCATTAAAGAGTTCAAGGTTCCAAAGTTGACCATTAAAGCAGAAATAGACACATTTTTTGCTTTAACTAAGTAAGTGTTAATTACACAATGTAGTGGCTGTAGAATAATGACACCATCAGCATTTGGATCGGTTCCCTATAAGCCTCGCTTTCCCTGCCGCACAGTTGATTTGCATAAAGCTCAGCAGTTGTGTCGGTGGCAGCGAGGGAGAGACCCGATGCTGTTGGCAGTAGAGCCGCGGACTAGCATTAGGAATGATTTACAGGGCTGCACGGTGGTGTAGCGGCTAGAACTGTCGCCTCACAGCAAGAGGGGCCCGGAGTCGGATCCCGGTCTGGGCAGTCCTGTGTGGAGTTTGCATGTTCTCCTGCTTCCTCCCACAGTCCAGAGACATGCAGCTCAGGTTAATTAGACTCTAAAATGCCCGTAGGTGTGATTGTGAGCGTGAATGGTTGTCTGTCTATACGTGTGCCCGAAGATAAATGGACACCTGTCCAGGGTGAACCCTGCCTTCGCTCAATGTCAGCTGATTGGCTCCAGTCCCCCGCGACCCTAAATAGGCTAATGGATGGATGGGAATGGTTTACAATATAATGTAATACATTTCTTGTTTTTTCCCTGAACAAGTTCCTAATTCTGTCACTAGTGGTAGGCAGTGAGGAAAATGGAAAACCATTTGGAAACGCTAGATTGAGAAGTTGTCCAGTGCCACTTTAAATGTAGCTCTATATAAAAAGATGCTTTGTGTCCTCTCAGCCCTAATGTGTTCTGTGAACCAAAACTAGTTGGTTTGACATGTTTTTATGACACCGACCCTTTCAGGTCAACATGGATCTTTTTATGTGGTTGGCTAGACCCTCTTCTAGTAGCTACTTTGCTAATTCAACATTTGTACAGTTTGTGACGCAACTTCAAAAAAAGGAGAAGAAATTATTTTTAAAAAATAGACCATTTCCTCCCAGATGTTTACATTTAAGATTATTAGTACATCTTTCCAATGCAAAAACAGTGAGAAAAACATCCACACGAGTCAACACACATTATATATATATATATATATATATATATATATATACACATACATACATACATACATATACACACACGAGTGTCCTTGTTGGTCCGTTACCATGAATGAACATCATCTTGGGGCAGTCTTTGAGGACCAGGTCAGTGATCCCACAGTTGGTCAGAGTGATGCCCACCAGGTTCTTACTCTTCAGAGACAAAATCTGCATTCGCAAAAGAAACTCAGTATGTCAATTATACTAACAAAGGATACGCAGTACACTACTGTTAACTTCTCCTCACATGTGCGTCCTGGCTCATTGGAGCTCACATGACTCTGCGACTAAAAGCATTTAAAAACAGAACAGCAGCAGAGCAACCATTGATTGATTCATTTGTTAAGACAACCAACATGAAGAAAAAGGCCCTTCTGACCTCAAGCATCTCCCTCTCAGCCCCACATGCCACACTTTGGCTCCCCCCAGGGGATGAAAACTCATTTTGAAAATCTTGTGCATCAGTCACAAGTTTATGAGAACTGTATTACATACTATGTACAGTATATGTAAATGCATAAAGGTCTTCCAACAACATATTTTTAACTCTGATCAACAGTGACTATAAGACTATAATGTCTCAGTGGAAACAAATGTCTACAGATAGATAGGTAGGTGTGTGTGTACCTGTACATGGTCGTCCTCAGTGACCGGGTCTGAGGTGCTGGTTGATTTGTCAGCCATTCGTTTCCTCCTCACTGCTACTCGAGGCTTGGCTCTGGAAAGATCTTAACAACATAGGTGGCAAAAATATCACCTTCAACAATAGAAACGTAAGCAGCTTTGGAAATGTGTAAAGATACAAACATTTTGGAGAGAAGTGAAGGAAGTGGTTTCTTTGATCAGATATGGAGCTTTCACCTCCTCAATGTGTTTTGGCAGCTAAAGTGAGCCGAGCAAGGAGAAGCGGCAACGCTAAACTGATTGGAATACTATTGTATATAGCACAAAAGACTTTTCTTAAATTCTGGATTTCTAGAGATACCTTCTAGGGACGATTGGTATAAGGGGATTTTAGAAGTTCTTGCTATGGGAAAGTTGACCCACACCCTCCATGACAATGTCAAGGGATTTGTCAAGATATGGAAAGCGGTCTTAGACATGGTGGACCCCTCCGGACTGGACTTTGCTCTGCCAGATTAAAAATACTGGTACCGATGCAGACTTGACCTGATGATATAACCAAGACGTACTTATGTCAGACTGGGGATGTGCGAATGTGTCATTATTATGTGACACATTCTTCCTCCTTGTCATAACCTGGCACCTATATTACCCACAATGCAACTCAACTGCAGACAGTTCAGTCGTACATTCAAGTGTGTGCGTTATGCTATTACTGTAGCAGAGGCTAATGTAGCCTCAGGTCGCCAGCCTCAAGCAGAGATGAGGATGGTTTTCAAATTAAGTCTTCAGACCTACTGGCTCAAGCACTGAAATAGGACTTTAAAGCAATACAACTCACATTTAATTTGTGCACATTTTTTTAAATATTTTAATAATTTAGGCTCTGCAACTATGCTGATATACATAGTGGTAGTTCTTGGATATTCTAGTAAATATGAGAGGTCACTGATCTTAGTATTGGTTTCCTTTTTTTAAAGTCTTGTCCCCATTTATGCTCGTCCTGCTTTTTAAAGGGCGAGTTAGATCAATATGTGTCAGTTATACGTTTCGTCTCTTAATCTTTAGAGGCGGAGATTAAATGACTGACTGCAGAACTACTACTTCACTGAGCTCGATGTGCACCAACATGAAACCACAGACCTGAGCTTTTGCACAAGATCAAAAGTTTCACTCCCCTGAAATGCTGGTTAGTGGACACACACACTACATGCGTTCTGTGCCTAGTCTTACCCGTCTCAGATACCAGGGACACAGAGGACATACGAGTGCAGGATCGGGTCAAAGGCCGTCTAGGAACAAAGTCCTCGTCTCTGGCCTGACCCTGCTGTGAACCTGAAAAGGTAGCAGAGGCCGATCCAGCAGGGGTAGGCAATCTCTCTCCCTGTCCAATCAGCTGCTCTGTTCTCCTAGAAGCATGGTTTACAGCAGCACCTCCAGGCTCCAGACTGTCCGCACAGGCAGGACCAGAGCTCTGCCTCACCCCAGTCTCCCTTGGGCAACTGTCCCCAGTCTGTGCACCAGAGGGGCCCTCTGTGCAGTCATTAGTCCTGCCAGTTCCTGTCGCTCTGTCCGTGGTTGTGGTTGCTCGGTGGCTGGTCCCCACCACCAGCCTCCCACAGCCACCAACCTGCCTGGATGTGGCTGCTCCAGGTCCAACCCTGCCCACTGATCCAGTCACTGGCCTCACCCCGGTCCTTGCTGCTGCCCCAGCACTCCCAGTGCCCCGTACTGGCCCACCGTCATCCCCAGGTTTTGCAGCAGTCTCCACAGCCTCTTTGGCAATTCCTTTAACGCTAGTCCTCCTGCTGTTCTCAACAGCAGCCTTCATGTCGGCTTTAATCTGTTCACTTGTCACCTGACAGCTCTTCTCGCAGCTGCTTTCTAACACCCGAGTCTTTGTCTGATCTGCCGAGACCGCCACTGATACAGCCACATTGCTGCCCCGCCTCAGAGGAGTCTTTCCTTTACCTGGAAACACAAACATTCATGTTATACTGGTGGGGTGAACCGAGCTCTTGTGCTTTTCAAAGTCTTTATGCGTGTGTCAGCACAATTTTTTTTTTTTATTGAACAAGAAAGGTGAGACGTGTAGTGACTGACTGCTGGGCGTGTTCCGTGTTGTGCCGACACCTTCTGTACAGGAAGCTGGCTGCTGCGAACAGGAAGCTGGCATTAGCCTTGAAACAAGGCCTTCCTCTTCTTCACTGTCGGAGTCTGAAATGACCAGCGGTGGCTTTGGAACAGTGGCACCAGCTGGTCTACACTGCTGGACCAAACCACTGGGACCTGGAGGGGGAGGGGATGTATCAGCAGACATAAAAAATAAAAAAAATAAGGAGAGCTTATGAAATGGGGAGTATGAAAGGGCAGCTCCTAACCTGCTTGCTCCTCATCAGGAGCGTGTGGTGCTCCAGCTGGATGACTGGGCCCTGGAGCCCCATCAGCCCCATCGACTCTCACCTCCCCTCCTGCTTCTTTCAGCTCTATCTGAGGCCCAGCATCCATGTTCTCCGCCTCCAACATCACCGCCTCCTCTTCCTCTTCCATCCCATTTACCTCCACTGGTGCTGTGAAGACAAACTTTAACTTTATTTTGATCAAAACATAAAGCCTCTGCATTTAACCCATTCGGAGCAGATGGCTGATGTGAAGGGCCGGGGGAACAACTTAGGGTTCAAGTTTCTTCACATGCAGACAGGAGCCTGGAATCAAATATTTCTGGTGATGCCATTTAAAATTCAAATTTAGCTCAGTTTCTATTTGTACAGAGCATTAATAATCCCAATACAGGATTCAGGTGTGCTTCTTTTTGCAAAATTGACATATTTGCCCTTGCTATGTTTCAATGGAAAATGTAAAAAAAAAATGAAGGGTCGAAATACTTTAGAAGCCAAAATCCATGATGATTCTGCCCTGCTGACTAAAAATGCAGGTGTGACTTGCCATTGTTCTGCTGCTGCCGTCTTTGGTTGTTGTTGTTGATGATGTTGTTGACGACAGGTGGAGGAGCAGGAGGCAGGTTGGCCTCATTGTTGTGGTGGTGGTGGTTGTTGTTGTTGTCATTGTCATTGTTGGAGTTCTGGTTACTGACCAGTGCTGAGGACACACCAATACCAGTTCCTGCACTCAGGCCCACCCTGGCACAGCCCTGTCACACACACGTGATATACAGAATATGGATCAGCACATATTCTAACTTTGTTAACTAGACATTACCCACATATTAACAATTCACTTCCTCTACTGTTGTTGTTGTTGTTAAGTAGAACATTCAGTGTTTCTGCTTTTAACGACATTAACTCAGTTATGGTGACGCAGTAAAAAAATATTTCTGGTGATACCAAGTGGGCACACAGCTACTGATTACAACTCATCAGGCATCATGCATATTAGTCACAACGAATGCATTTTGATGTAAAGGCAGTGGTAGGCCTGCACTTGTATAGCACACTTAAACTGTGAAAGTGTTGACAATAACATGGACTAGTATTAGTTTCCTTTTGTGTCTGATGGTAGGGCTGGGCGGTATGGCCAAAAATTCATATCACGGTATTTTGTAAGATTCTGGCGGTTTACCGCGGTATTTTTTCCCGAGTAAACACATTCATTCATTCATTAACGCCGAAAAGGACCACCGGCCAAAAACAGCTGTTCACTGCTCGTTCTTCACCGCTCGCTGGCCAACTCGCTAACTGACCAGTGAACAGCTGTTTGCGTCTTCCTTGCCGTCTCTTCCTGTTTTTTCCCCACCTACATTCCCCTGGGTCCTAAATCCCTCCATGTTCAGCTTCTTATCACGCTCCATGTACAACGTACATTTATAAACAAATACCACACAGTAATCAGGGATGCATCTGTGTCTAGATGGATTGGTGCATCTCTGGTCTCTCGTTGTTCCTCCTGCATCGCTCTTTTCCGGTTTTTTAATGTAGCGACGGAGTTTCTTCTTGTTGTGATCGTGGGCGAGCTATACCCAGCATGCAGTTCGGCGGTGTAATTTTATAAATGTACAATTGTTTCAAATTGTTTACGTGTCAGAAACTGTTGTGTCGTGGTGTTTAACCCTGTTAAAGAGCATTAGTTGTGGGTTATTAATTGTTGTTATAAAGTTGTAACCATGACTAAAGATATAACCATGACACGTAAGACGCAAGTAGCTCCGACCGGTGAACATTACATGTTGATGCCTGCCGAAGAGTGACAACAGTTGTTACGGATATGTCGGTATATGAAAAATTCATACAGTATGGAAATTTGAAACCGGTATACCGCCCAGCCCTATCTGATGGTTTAAGAATATTGCAAGGTCAGAACAGTTTTTACTACGTGTTTAACAGACCTCTCTTCAGGGGAATGGCTCTGAAACCAGTACGGACCGAATGAGCTTCAAGGTTAAAAGGTTGGTTTTGAATTAGCCGTAAAAAAAATATTTAACATGTTTTCTTTCTGGAGCTGATGATAGTAGTAGCTATGGAGTAAGCGTCTCACTTCCTTCTCAGCTCTGTTGAAAGTTGCACATGTGTAACTTTGATCAGGCACTGATCAGGTGGTCAGGTGGCAGGTAAAGACAAAGTTTGAGCTGAAGGGCGAGCAAGCTTTTCAATTATCCTGGAAACCTGGATTCTGGAGTTTAGTTGCATGGCGTTAGAGATGTGGGCGAAACTCCACATTCCAGCATATGTGAGATAAATACACGCAATAGTTCACGTTGCTGCGAGTGTCTGAATACCTTGGGTGGTTCTCTAAACATCTGGTCCAGACAGATAAACTCCAGACTGGGCAGTAACTCTATGAACTGGGAGAAGGATTCCAGTTTTATAGCATGACAGCGGACCAGAGTGAGATCAACGAGGCGACTCCATCTGGACTGATCTGAGGACAAACCAACAAGCAGAACATGACTACTTGCTTATCAAGCACCCTTATTATTATTATTATTATTATTTAGAGAAAGTGACATATGGTCATTAATATTCAGGCCATGTGTGACAGAAGCTAGCCAAGCGGTGGTGAGTGTGTTTTACCTGTGATCCAGTGGTGAGGGTTATGCAGGTGAGGACAGTTGTAGATGAGCAGGTATTTAATATTAGTGAACACCTCGTTCACCACCTTTATGCCGATATCCGTGATGATGCCGGGGTTCTCGATGACATCAGCCAGACCGTACTTCACCAGCTCCGAATGACTCAGCTTACCTGAATTTAGCAAACACAAACATTGTTTTGAACACACCTGTAAACTTAATTTAACTTATTCAATCCAAGTCGACACACTGTGGGAGAGCCTGTGAAATCGGTACCAGTCACACGCTGTAAAAAAAGTGGATCAAGTACAGGAAACATGCCACGTGTTCTCGGAGCCTGGTGTCATATTGGATAGAAGGAACTAACATTGCAGCAGGAACTCATCCACGTATCCCAGATGAAGTGTCTCAAACTGAGGAAACTCTAGTTCAGCCATTTTGAGAGCTGAGAAGACTCCATCTTTAGTCAGTGAAGGCTGGATGCGCAGCTCGTGAAGCCTGTTCAACACACAGACATCATGGAGGTAAGTATTTCTGTTGGTCCTCCTAAGCACTTGAATCAAGTATGCAACTGAGGGCATCTTCTGCTGTTAGATAAAGTTAAAAACACCTGGGTGAATTCTGAGTTTTCTATCATGAATGTTGTTCGTTTACAAGAATAAATGTTATTAAATTAGATGCCTGTGAGGCCTTAACAAGCTCACACACTGTACGTATCATTCTTACTTACTACATTTACTCTTTACTCTGTTCAGTGACTGAACAGTGTCTCAAATTTGCCCACAAGATGTATCCCTTTGCATTTTGCTTTAAACATGGACCTGTGTTTTCCCCTCAGTTAGTTTCAGGAATTGATGACTGGCTGTGCACCTGCGAGCAGCGGTGATGATGAGGTAGCCCAAGTCCACTTCCAGAGCGTTCTTACAGGCGCCAAACACAATGGTGTGGAGGTTCCGAAATCCTCCTGGAAGGAGACAGACAGCATCACAAAGAACAAACAAAAACGTAATCAAAAGGTGTGGCTTTTTATCTAGAAATATGAAATCACAATTGGTATCTAGAGATGAGGAGACAACAGGATCAGAGCAGTTACAGCAGTATTTGAGGAAAATCGCAGACAACACGAGTGGAAGACTATGCAAGAACCTGTCTGCAGTGCAAAAGAAATAGAAAGAATCTACAAACGACATACAGGACTGCTAAGAAAAAGCAATAACAACCAGAAATCTGAAAGAAAATATTGTGCGTCAAGTATAGACACACATATGCGGACACAGCAAAGTTCTGATCTGGCGTAACCGATTACAATAGTCCGACCGAAAAGACAAGTGTAACCCCGGCCTATGAGGATCCAAATCATCTGGCATGACAAAATATAAATGAAATGATTGTCATTCTGAATAATAGAGCAAAAAGAAAGGATGGTGAGTCAAGACAAAAGGAATGAAAATTGAACAAAAAATGTCATGCATATATTCCACACCACATAAAGACACAATGTCTTAAGTCGGACCTGAACTATTTGAATACTGTGCCACAAAGATGAACGCAATGTAGAAGAATGTGTGCATTGGTCTTGTTTAGCGTTTATTTTCAGACAGTAGAGAAACATAATTTCAGGTCTTCTGTATGTTTGCACAAATGGAAGAAGTGACAATAAAACTGACTTTGACTTATGTGCCTCCAGTGTTTTATATATGCATCTACTGTGGATACACTTTTCTTTGATGTGAATTAGTTTTGTCTATACATTACTGTCTGTCTATCTTAGTTGCATTGTGTTATTGAAAATGTATTTTCAGGCTGCCATAAAAAAAAAAAATCTGGCCAGGGACAGCAGATGAAAATTAGCCTCTCTGGCTAACTCTGGCTCACTTAGAGTTCTACTGTTGATTAGTGTGCATTGTCCCTGCAAAATAAATAAATAAAAAAGTTCACATGCAGTGTGTTACCATACATTCTTCCGATTAAACTTCATGGGAATAGGGATGCACTAAACTCACGGGTAGGACTAAATCCGTCACGGGAAGGATCAGCTGAAATTAATTTGTATTTTTTGCTGATGAGCCATATCGGCTGATACACATCATTTTTGTTGTTTTGAAATGTAAAACGTATCATCACACTATGATGGTTAAACTTTGTAATTCATTTGCGATTCACATGCGTACAAACCGCAGGGGGGTCCGTACGGATCACAGATCTACTACGGTCCGTTACATTACTAATGGGAACAGGACAAACGCATATTAGGCGAGGAAAACCAACACATAGGGCGGATTTTAAATACATGATCGCCTCACCTGACCGCCAACTGTCCTCTACCACGTGTTGGATCAGCCCTCCCAGGAAGGGAACTCTCACCAACTCCAGCTGTTCTAGGTTCCGGGCGGATGCTAACCCAGTAACCAGGGGAACATATTTGAGGGAGTTGGTTGGTCCTGCACAGTTCCGCATGACAAAGGTTCTTAGGCTCACACACAGAAAGTCCTTAAACGGCTGTGGTTTGGTGAGACGGACCCACTTCAGATAAAGGTGGCGAAGCATGGACACACAGGGGATCTCTGGGACATTCACACCTGTGAAAAACAAAAACGATGTGAAGTATACCAGTACAGCTCAAACTAGAGTTGACACAGCAACAGGACCACGTCACCCATGCACCAACAGGATGAAGCTGCTTTACATCCAGTAGTGAGGATTTGTTTTCTGTTGTGGTCCTACTCACCCACTAGATGTAGCGTCTGGATTTTTGCAGTTATGGGGATGGTCAGTTTGTTCTCAGCAGGAATGGGAAAAGCTCCATTACGGTTACGGAACTTTCCCAGAATATGAACCTGGGGCATGTAGTTCCATATGGCTTCCACCAGCTCCAGGTGGGACGTCTCCACCCCCTGAAATAAGGTCAAATTAGGTTATTTGACTAAAAAGGTCCAATTGCTAGCTTGTTTCCCCCTTTAACCACATCTTGCAGTTTTCCTAAGTAAATAGTGTGTGTTAAGCTATAATGCCAAGCTGCAGGTATAAAATAAATACATATGTAACTGATTATTTTGAATATCGTCATTGCTAAATGATTTTGGAAAAAATGAAAATGAAAATAAAAATGAAAAAAAAAAATCTGTGAAAAACTGATTTTGCAGGGATTTGTAACAAACAAATATGAAAAGTTCAGAGATTTTCCACTGCAGCTACAACCGCTCTCTCATCATTGGTAACAACTAAAATAAAGAACCTGGCACAAAAGAAACTACTCAGTATGGACAGTCAGTATTACTTAAGGGTCAACCTTCACCTGCAAGTCACCAACTTCTGGTCTGACAGGAAGCAGCGTGTGAAGCTGGGGAAACACTTCCAAGACGAAGGCACCCAACGGTGCCTTTAGTCAACGGTGCACCCTTCCCTCTCTACTCTTCTCCCTGAATCCTACAGCTGTACCTCCACCAGTCACCAGACGACACCACCCTCATTGGAGTCGTCTCAGGTGGGGATGAGTCCGCGACCAGCTGATGACCTAACGAGGTCAAAACAACTTAGAGCTCAACTCTCTGAAGACAGTAGAGATGGTTGTGGACTTCATAAAGAAAGTCTTCCGATTTCACACTACATGTCATCATTCACCGATTCACACACTGATGGCAGTGGCTAAGGTGCCACCTGCCCATCACGACTAACTAACACGCGTACACCGTCGGCACAGCTACGGGAGCAATTTGGAGTTAAGTGTCTTTCTCAAGGACGCATTGACATGGGCAAGCGTAGCCGGTCCTCGGATTGAAGGACGACCCGGCTCGCCACTGAGCCACAAGTTGCCCAGTCGAGAAGCTGATTGGCTGCTATCTGCCATCCCTCTGGAACCCTGAGGCAGGCAGGAAAGGTTGTGGCCGATCCCTCCCACCCTGGACACAAACGTATCTCTCTGGCAGGACAAAAATATCAAACCGCATAAACAGTTTCTTCTTGACTGCAGCTGTCCTAATCGATAATACTACAGCTCTCCCACTTAAAAAAGAAAATGTGTATGCATTTCTTAGACTCCCTACTTCATTTTATGTTTCATGACTTTTGCATTGTGTTTATTGTTTTGCACAAAATCACCAAGAGGAATTTCTTATATGTGCAAACCTACTTGGCAGTAAAACGGATTATGTTGTTTACAAGTTAGATAGCTAAATAAGAATGCAACAAAGTCACTGACTGATTGGAACGACCAACTCAAAAAGGACCTAAAAAGCATCAAGAATGCTGATCTTCAAGCTCTTCACTACACCCTGGAGCAAAAACTGACAGACTAGACAATGATCACACACCTGTGGGTCAAATCTAAGCTATTATATGCCACAGAAAACCAAGAGTATGCCGCTTTGTTACAAAGAAACAACAGAATAACCGCTGAGGAGAAACCAATCAGTGGAGTCACTTGATACGACTGTTAGTTGGATTGAAAACCTGCACGCTCTTGTCTCTCTGTGATGTACAAGTGCACCTTGCTGCAATAGAATATCGTGCTCCCACAACTTACTGACCAGTATATTGGGACAGGCTTGCAGTGCCTCCAGGACTCCGGGTATACTGAAGGCCTCGTAGCCTCGGACTCGTCTCCTCTCCAGGTATCGAGGGTGGAGGCCATATAGCTGCTCCAGATCTGGCATTTTCTTCAAAAGGAGCAGAAAGCTGCCGTCTGTAAAGCCTAACAAAGAAAACACAATGAACTCAATCAGATTATTTTCTCAATACATCTGTGCTTTTCACAAAGAGCACAAAGGTCTCAGCTGTGTACTCAATCAAAAACACCTCTGGAATAAGCTGCTGATGTACACAAGTAGTAAATACACTCATCAATCAGGACAACACTGTCACCCCCCCTGCTCTACCACTCAACTCATCCGCATCGTCTGCCACCAGACCTCTGCAGCTAGTCCAGAAAGCTGCTCCACAGCCAGTGTTCAACCTCCCTAAAGCCCCTTTCACACATGCACTGCACCCCTGAATTTATCTATCATTACTCAGAGTCTGTGAGAATGCAGATGGTCACATCATTTGGACCAGACCCTAAACAGACTTTACCCTGCAAGCGCTCTGGTACAAAGTCTGTGTTGTGTCCGATTGTGTGAATAAACAAATAATACCAAATGTTTATGATTCAATTTTCTAGAGCACACTGTAAATAAAACACTATGTTACAAGTAAAAAAAAAAAATAATCCTGCATTAAAACAAATAATTAAGTAAAAGAATAAAAGTATTAGCATCAAAATATACTTAAAGTACGAAAAGTAAGCATATACTCATGCTCAATATGACCAATTTCAAATTGCCTACATCATTGGATTTTAATTATTGATCAACTGTGTTTTCTTCATGTTTTGGATTATTCACAACTCTCAGCCACTTTTTACAACACTCTGGCAATCTTTTTTTGCAACCGGTAATAGCTCTCTTCACAATCATGTAGTTTATGCTTAGACTACTTGCCCACGGTTACAATACTATACATATGATAAACTAATTTAAACTGTTCAGTCACGTTTGATAAAAACCAGTGCAATGAAGCTCAGCGTTTACAATCGGTATAATAAAACGCCTCTTTGGCACCCCCTATAGAAGATGCTACAACATGGTAACCTTTCTACACAGTTCTACAGAGTTGAATGTGGAGTTATAGTAAAAACAACAATGACGACAAAGATTGTGTGGCGATGCAAAGTTTTCAGTGGAATACATGGAACATGGTGTTGACCTCGGCGTGACGGGTTTGAATGCGAAGGAATTGCCAACGAATATTCCGCATTTTCGTTTAGTTTCTTTCGTTTTTGTCCAAACGGAGTATTAACAGCAGGTGACAACACGTCTAACGCAGACAAATTCCTGTTGCGTGCTACATGTGTGAAAGTGCAACTCCAAACATGTCCTGACACGATTATCTGGAGATAGTCCACAGCTCAAGAGAGGAAACCTGCCGTAGCTCACACCCAGTTCAAGACTTTAATTAACCGCCAACCCTACACTCTGGCAAGACCATAATGCTGTTCTGTCTCTGGACGAATGGCCAACCCGCCAGCCAGAGGACCATGTGATCTCATCTCAGTGAAAGCTCTTCTCTGTTCTGGTCCTATAGTTGTGGAATAGTCAATGGACTTGCATTGACTATATAGCCTTTCTGGTCTTCCGACCACCCAAAGCGCTACACGTCAACCTCATTCAGAGGTTCATGTAGAGGCTGCCATGCAAAGGCTGCCATGCAGAGTGCCGACCTGCCCATCAGGATCTAAACTAATCATTCACACACCGACGCCCCAGCCTTAGGAAGCTAGTTGCTGTTCACTTTCTTGCCCAAGAACACTTTGACCCGGACTAGAGGGGCTGTAGATGAAACTACCGATAACCAACTCTACCTCTAGAAGTCAGGGCAGCAGAGTCCCTGTCCGTCTTTCACCACTAAAAAACCTGAACATTGAACTTGTGTGTTAGCTAGAGATGGCCCCGGTTGTGCGCTTACCTGAAGGCATGTACTCCCACCAGCGACCAGCACACAGATCCACTACCTTGACCACTCGCAGGTAGAGTGTCACAGCTTCCCGAAGCTTTCTGGACAGACACTCCATACACATGATGTCCTTCATGGGAAGGTACCTACAAAACAATGTTCAAACTTTCAAAAACCTTAGGCTTTGGGTCAAGGTCTAACTCTTATTTCTGTAAAGTCAACCATGGTGTACACACACACACACACACACACACACACACACACACACACACACACACACACACACACACACACACACACACACACACACACACACACAGCAGTGTACCTGAATATGTGACAGAGGACTTCATGGGACAGCTCATTGATGTAGTCTTTGGGCTCACTGGGTCTCAGGACCAGTTCCCCTCCACAGCTGCCCACAACAGGCTGGAGTTTAGAGGCCTTCTTTCTCGGACCCATCACTTGTGTGTCACTGCCCAGGCTTATACACACACACACTCACTCTCTTCCTCCCTCCTGCAGGAGGCTCTCTTTCCCAAGCATGAACCTTAATTCTGGACACATCACAGAGGAAGACAAGTTAACAGGAGTGAGGCAAGAGGAGCGCTTGGTATTTGCCTTCTTTCATCATGCGTCATTGCTCCTAAGGTGACCTGGAAATGTATCTGCTCTGTCATCATTAAAGACGACTCAAATCCCTTATTTCTGCCGGGAAGAAGATAAAGTGAACATCCTTCATGGAAATCTTTCATCAGACCGACACACCCCTGTATTGTATCTGTCAGTGACTGGAGGACGCGTTGCAGCTGATCAGGTTGATTTGAAAATACATCCCCACAACATGCACTTCTATAGTGGTGGAAATTAAATGAACCATAAAACAACTCTTTGCATTCACCAGAAAAGGTTTTCAAATCACAAATCGGTCATTTCAACATTAATAATATTATATTCTGGGAGGAGGCAGGTCTGTGGTTTTTCAGAAAGGAATACATTTGAATTATCTGTTGAATATTCAACAATTGATGCTCAAAATCACTGTGGGTCGGGTAGAACTATACATTTCTAAATGAGATATATTTAGGCTAATCACTGCTACGTAGCATCAAACATTTAGGGCACTAAATAACTTCTGCACTCATAACCTGGATCAGATTATCAATAAATGCGGACATAAACATTGAATACATTAAGAAACACCTTGTCAGATGCCTGATACTGAGCTTTGTTTACCAGCTACCCAGTAACTTTATACTTCTAAGGTATATTTCTTGTGAAACAGTTGGTGTCATAATAACATTAAACACTGAGGGATTTGATCTTACTGTTCATATTAAGCAAAGCAAGATTGCAAGAGGCATCAGTGCTGAGAGACCTCGTACTAATAAGATAATGACAAACACATTGGGCTCTTCGGGATTCATGAATGCCCGTAACGTCAGCAGGAGAGACTCACGTCTCAGCAGTTACACATGTCAACAAGAGTTTCGTTAACACGCTAGCACGAGCTACTTGTTGTAAATGCTATGCCTTTAGGTGGACAGTCACGGGACTTTCCAGATGCTTCTTTCAAGGTTGACGTGTGTGGGTGAAATCTAAAAGGAAAACAACTCCCTAACGATGGTATGGTAACGCTGTATAGTAAATGCGTGTCACTTCCGCTTGGAAGTGTTCAGCAAAACCACCAAAAAAACATAAACAATATAAATGGTTGTTAACCAACTTACAAACGGCAGGACCCCCGTTTACAGACTAGTGAACGTTACACGTTTACTCACAATGTGAGACCTACTTTAAAACTGAAGAAGCCCCATTATTCCCCACCTGTCACACTTGTTTTACGTTATCATGCTGTAAAGTTTAACCTGGTCTTTGTCAAAGCTAGCTTACTTGTTAGCATCGCTGCAGCGAACATTGCACAGAGAAACGAAACCACAAAACTAAACAATGACGCAAGCTCAGTGACTAAAACTGTATCGCCTCTAACAAGGCCTTTAGCAATGATGCTAACCTACCGGCATTTTTTTATCAAAGCCGCTGTGATGTTGCTCTTCGGCCATCCTGTGGCTACAGCGGATTTGCTAAAGAGTTGCGCTCTATCACTTCTTCTTCTTCTTCTTCTTCTTCTCTTTTTGTTGTCTTCTTCTTCTTCTTCGTTGCCAACACCGCCATTTGCCAACGTAAAATGTGCATGCCGCCACCTACTGTATCGGAGTGTCTAGATTCATGATTTACCTTAGGTTTGGAAACTTTGCTAATTTATCTGCCTGGTCATTTCAGTTAACACCCATATGTATATCCACCCTATGTAGTAGAAATACACATAATACTCTAAGTATTATGTCTATTTCTACCTTGAGATCTTCTCCAACCGTTGGTGTTGGTGCCATCCCCTGAAGGCTGCAGCAGAGCAAATGACAACTGAAAGTGGCTGTACTTGTTCTATCCACTGACAACCAGAAATTATTGCAATAATCTCTGCTGGAAATATAGACAGCTTGGTGTATATGATGTATATTAAAATAAATTCCCATTTCGGCCTACCGATGACCAGGATTATAAAAGCCATTTGTATATATTGTCGTAAACCTATAACATTCTCTTTCTACATAATAATTGACCATATGAAGATTTGTACCTGTTACACAGCCTTAAAGCTTAGTTAGATTATTTTATAATTTTTTTGTTATTTATATTTGTATATACCAGGCCCTTGTTACGTGCAAGTCAGGATTAATGATAAAGGTGTCAGGCGAGGCACCAGGAAGGGACTTGCTCTTTTTACTGGAGCAAGAAAGAGGCAGCATGATGCTTTTGAACTAGAAACTAGAACTAGAACTTAAAATCCACTTTATATTGCCTGAAGAATTGACTTCTTAATTGCCTGAGTACAACGCTGCGCGTCGGGCCTAACAACTCCCTTGAACAGTACATTATTGCACGACACAGTACTGCCTCTCGTACCTTATTGCTTAAATATGAGAAGGCATTCTAGAATCTGTTTTGCCACAGGGCCCGCGTGACCATTAACGTGCGCTGTGATTGGTCAGTGTGTCAGTACACACCCTGGAACTGAAGCGCACCGATAAACTGTACAACAGCGTCGCATAACTTTTTTTAAGGAGAGCGGATGGACTTTGTCTTTAATGAACAGCATCTGGTAAGTTTCCTGCTTTTTGTGTTTTTTCATCTGCGGTGGCGTTGTGTTGATGTGGCTATGATGCTGTTTTTACAGGTTGGGTTGGTCAGGTGTGTCCGTCCTGGACACACCTGACCAACCCAACCTGTAAAGCCGAGGCGAGGTTGGAGGCGTCCGACCAAGAGGCTCTGCTGTGTAACTGTGCGCTAAACTAAACAGCTGTTAAACTAAACAGACAGCATGCGTAGATACCAGATCCAAGGCCCGCCACTGGTAGAAAGGATAGCCTAGCCTTAGACTGTGGAGACATGGAGAAAAGGAATGGTTGCTTGCTTTTATGAGAGCAACTAACAATTAATCCAGAAGGAAGCAGCAATATAAACTTGCAAAAATCTCAAAGAAGAAGAAGACTGGTTGAGAAATGTGTATTTAAGATTGTATGCAGGCATCCTGCTAAAGCTATCTGTCAATAGGCTCGTTCATAAGAGCTGCGCCTCGCCTGGAATCCAGACGAGAGCAGGCGGCCGCAGCAGGAGGTGTTCACAAAAAACTGCGATCAAGTCGGACAGTTTTTGCGATCAAGTCGGACAGTTTTTGGCCTTCGTTCGAGATGATCCAGTTCTGTGCAGAATCGATCGCCGGTGATCGCACAATGCATGCCGGTTAGATTTGTGTCCGGCTTGATCCCGACTTGCTCTGACGTCATGCACACGTGGTCAACAATAATCTCACGAGAGCAAGGCGGCCGTCGATTCTAGAGCCAGGCGCCACAGTAGCTCTCCACCAACTGCATGGCCCCGTGCATGATGGGAAACGCCTGGCTGTCGCCACATCAGAGAGCTGATTGGCTCCTAGATTTGACAGCAAACACCACGTGTTGTAGAAAATTCTAATTGTATGACTATTGTTGACTATTAGTCTCATGTTTAATCTAAAAACATGTCTTGTGTGATTGATAATACAAAATCGTATTTATTCAGATTCAGAGTAATGTATTTCACAGGCAGACATAAAAAGAACAAAGGATGCAACTACACACACATTTCTACATAAATAAATATTTATAAACACATATGAATAAATCCAAACGTGATCTGTAAACTACAAGTAGACTACAGATTGGAACTAACAGGAAGTCATTTTTTTCTGTGACTTTCTGTGTATACTTTGAAGGCAGCCTAAAACTGTCCAACTTGACCACAGTTTTTTATCAACGCCCCTCCAGGCGAGAAGCAGCTCTTTCGAACGAGCCTATTTTTTTCCAGACTCTAAACAACAGATGCACTGATTGTTGATGGGGAAATGAATGGACATGAGTTAATAAATCGTGTTTTTGCTATATACGGCTTACTTTTTTTTGTTTGATATAGGCCTACATATCCTCTAAAAAATATAGGCCTACATATCCTTTAAAAACACAACAAAAAGATACATTAACAATCAGAATCAGAATCAGATCAGAATCAGAATCAGAAACCGTTTATTGCCAGGAATGTTTTCACACAAACAAGGAATTTTTTGAGGCGGAAGATGCATACATTGGACGTGGACATGGGACGTAAGACGAGACAAACAACAATCAACAATCAACGAAAACAACAACAGTGCAATTGGAATGCGGTTGAATTAAAATATGTGTAGGATAAGCAAGTGCTCAGTCAACAGATACGTTAATGTACGTTAAAGTGACGTGTGTATTTAAGTTAAAAGTGTATGTTAAAGTGACGAGTGTTTAAGTATGCGGTGTGCAGAGGAGTGTATGGTAGAGAGAAATAAAAATGAAAATAAAGAAGAGAAAATAAAAATAAAAATAAAAATTAAGAGTTAAAAATAAAAGTTGAAAATTAAAATAGCTGGGGGTCACAGAGACAGTCAGTGGGGGACCCGAGCCCCATTGATGAGCCCGACTGCTGACGGGAAGAAACTGTTTGTGTGGCGTGAGGTCTTGGTCCTGATGGACCTCAGCCTCCTGCCACAGGGGAGGGACTCGAACAGGATATGTCCAGGGTGATATATTAGTTTCTCGCCAGACTTACAGAACTAACTTGATTAGTATATCTTAGTAAAAATACATCCATAAAATAGTATGATTTAAAAGATACCAATTTTAATTTACAAATATTTTAAATTGGCCAAAACTATTAGATTGTTTAGAGATTTAAAATGTACTCACTTATTAAGATTAGTGTTTTTCTTATTTTTCTTTCCCTTACCTATATTTTATCAAAAATAAATAAATATAATGTTATACTATTCAATATATTTTCTGCAACTTTTATAATGAAGAACTGGAGCATGTGGTCAATGTAATCGGTGTACTGCATTTTCTCAATAAAGTTGAAAAGAACAAAAAAAACAGAAGGAAAACGGAATCACAATTGTCTGTGATTGGCTGAGAGGTGACCAATAGGAGGCTGACAGGAGATGTGTGTGTGTGCCTCGGACTCGGCAGCGGTGTGAACAGTGCTGCAGAATGTTTAGAAAACTTTTCCTCTCGCTGTTTCTCCTCTTTCTTTTAGACAATGACCCCGCTGACGCTCAGAAGAAAAAAGAGGTAACATGCCTACGGTATCGGGAAGTGGAGAAAGTTGACATACTTTGTGTGGAATACTTCCAAAGTTGTCTATCGTCCGTGCCAATATTAAAGCTAAGCTAACAGCAAGCAGAAATGAGCTAACGAGGACGTGTGGTTTTGTATGGCACCAACGTTAAGTCAATAATTAGGTTTGAACTAATTACGTTGTTCTCGACACTACTACCGCAGTCATGGCAGTGGCTGTAGACTTGTTGTTGGACTGGCTGCCATTAAACCACAAGTCTGAAATATAGAGAGTGGACCCACTTTTGAAAGACTCACTCGACGTTAGCCAACTGACGTTCAACACCAGGCAGGAAGTGAGGACTGCTACAACCGGGACGGTGTTCAGTAAACTGCACTTCCTGTCTACTCCATAACATGCTACTCCTTGCCAGAGCTACACTAACATCTGCTGCTTTTTCTCAGTAAGAGATATTAAACATAGAGTTATGTAGTCCTGGTAGGCAGGTGGCACATGGAGTGTTCATAAGACTAGAAACGGGCCGTTCAGGTGCAAGCTATTTACATGATT
Source organism: Myoxocephalus aenaeus (assembly GCA_038501785.1). Lineage (NCBI taxonomy): Eukaryota > Metazoa > Chordata > Actinopteri > Perciformes > Cottidae > Myoxocephalus > Myoxocephalus aenaeus. The sequence goes on from JBAMJR010000025.1 coordinate 5,488,846, forward strand.
CAGACAGATTAAATCTCCTTATTTTAGTATCACAGTCTAATACATTGTAACAGCTTGTACACGTAGCATTGGGTCCACTATACAATACGTCTTGTTGGAAAGATTATCAGGCTGGAAATCTAATGCCATCAAGCAAATGTTTTCTAACAAATCTAGGTTTTTACTGCAAAGACCTGGTGAGTTAACGCTCAAGCTTCATGTTTTTATTGTCATGTGCACCGTCACAGCCTGGCTCTGATGCTAGGCCGAAAATGAAAGAACCATATGTATATGAAATAAAAACGAAATTTAGTTTTCATTAATTAACCTGTGAAGATGTGCAAAAGGTGTTCTCTGTCCTATTGTTGAAGGGTCTGCTTATAACGCATACAACAAGAAAAACGCAAAGAAGCTCCACTCGTATAGATTGTGAAATGCATTGGTTTATTAATATTGAACACTGTTGGTCACCTCCTTTAACACTTTTTAAACTCTACTCGACTTTTTAAACTCTACATGAATATAGTTTGTATTGCTGCATTGTTCTTATGTGTATCAATGGATTGTTTACTGGGATTTTATATTTGCAAACCAGCCTGCTGCCAAATGTTTAGAGGATAAAATAAACTTTCTGGTATGTATTTTTTCGTCTTGGATGTAATGTGCACCCTGATCCAAAATACTGTATGAGGTCGTTAGTATCACGATGGCTCCTAGTCTTTCTCCTCTGTTCTCCTTTCTTTTTGCATCTCCCACCAGCAGCTGTCTTTATGTCTGTGTCCTGTGTAGACTCTGATGTCAGAGAAGGTGACTCAGATGATGGAGTGGGCCTCCAAGCGTTCAGTAATCAGGATGAATGGAGATAAGTTTCGGCGCTTTGTCAAGGCTCCTCCCAGGAACTACTCTGTGGTCATCATGTTCACGGCACTGCAGCCACAGAGGCAGTGTGGGGTCTGCAAGTAAGACGCATGAGCAATATGCTTTGCTGCTATTTGAATTCTTATCTGTGAATTGAAATGCATCTTTTTATTTCAGACAAGCTGATGAGGAGTTCCAGGTGCTGGCTAACTCCTGGCGTTATTCCTCTGCCTTCACTAACAAAGTCTTCTTTGCGACTGTCGATTTTGATGAAGGATCAGACGTCTTTCAGATGGTGAGACATCTTCTTGTTCACCAAGACTGAAGTTATGCCTTTTTAGTTTTCTAACAATTTGCCATCCATCCATTAACACCCCAAAAACAGGACCGTGTGTCATTGAGGGCTGAGTCTTACCAGACATTGGACCAACTGATTTCATTGATCAGACCCTCTCTTCATATTAGGAGAGCTAGTCAGCAAAATGAGCTGCTTTAGTGTTTGGTTGGACTGCAGACCTTCAGTCCTCCATGGCACATGGTTGGAGAGCTCAGTCTGTGTGGACTTTGCTTCGGAAGCAAAGTGTGGACAGGAAGCTCCTGGGCACTGCAGAGGTGCCCTTGAGCAAGGCACCGGACCCCCAACTGGCCATGGGCACCTGCCGTCTAACATCTCAAACTGCATGTCTATTGGGTCCTGTGTATTGACTGTGTTTTCTGTGTTTGTGTTGCAGCTTAGTATGAATTCTGCTCCGACCTTTCTTCACTTTCCATCCAAAGGGAAACCTCGCAAGACTGATACCTATGAGCTGCAGGTCAGAGGCTTTGCAGCTGAGCAGCTGGCTAGATGGGTGGCAGACAGGACTGATGTGCAGGTAACATACCATTATGTGATCCAGCATTGTGTTTGCTGTGATGAAATGAACCAATAACCTCTTTTCTGAACTTAACAATTGAACTCAAACACTCGGATGATGGGATCCTCTGATGACTATTGTCATGTTTGTCTGTTTTTCAGATCCGTGTCATTCGTCCTCCCAACTATGCAGGGCCTCTCCTGCTGGGCTTCCTCCTGGCTGTGATTGGAGGACTGGCGTATTTGCGAAGAAACAATTTGGAGTTTCTCTTTAACAAGAATGTCTGGGCCTTCTCTGCACTGGTAACAACAGCATACACACACATCCGTACATAGATGAATATGCAGAGGTTATTGTCCACCAATCCTTAAATAGTGGAAAAGCGAGAGGCACTCCGGTGCTTGTTGAACAAAAACAAACGAGGGTTAGAGAGATGCTGTGTTTTTATGTATCCTCGTTGAACGGACTAACATGGACGATAAGCAGTGCTTGAAGTGAAAAAATAAGGGCCAGTACAGTAGTAAGTCCCATATTCACATGTTTTCCGTGGTTATTGGGGGCAACTGTAGCAGGGCTGCCTTCAATCAAAGGATTGGTGGTTTGATCCCTGGCTCCACTAGCCCATGTCGATGTGTCCTTGGGCAAGACTCTTAACCCCGAGCTGCTCCCGCAGACTGTTCCTACCGTCCTACCGTGTGTGGGTGTGAATGGTCAGTTAGTCCTGATGGGCTGGTGGCAACTTGCATGGTCGCTCCTGTCATCAGCGTATGGATTGGTGTAAATGATGACATTAAGTGTTAAAGCGCTTTGAGTGGTCAGAAGACTAGAAAAGAGATATAAAAGTCCATTTACCAGTATCAGCAATACTAATTATTACACTCTAAATTTCTACTGTGACTAAAAATACTAGGAGATATTGGGTTTGCCCCCCAGGTTTTTGACTTTACTGTTTCAAAGCACCAGAGTCCCTTGAGAAAATATAATTTTACTGGAGAAGGGTCTGACAGTCTACCCCACTCGGTCCTGGTTCTGGTTCTCTCGTGCCTCCCTTCCGACCCACTGGCACCATATACGGTTCTGTGCTGTATTTATTGACTCTTATTTAATTCACTATGAATCACTTAGCGAACATAATATGGTAAGGGCAGAGGTAAGAAGTGCACCAAAGAGTAACGTGTAGAAGTGCCGGTGCTGCATACGGGTGAGTACCAGCCCACTTCACTACACTGCTGACCTTATAAGTACCTGGTTTAAGAAGGGTAATCGTAACGAGTACAAGGCCTGAAGCTAAAACAAAAATTATGAGTGGCTTGATGAAATACTGTCGTGTTTCTGGATGAAAAGCCTCTCACCTCAGTTTCTATGAATGACTAGACTCTGATGATTATGTCTTTCTTGTTTTTCTGTGTGTTTCAGTGCTTTGTCCTGATCATGACTTCAGGCCAGATGTGGAACCACATCAGAGGACCACCTTATGCACACAAGAACCCCAGCACCGGTCAAGTGGTAAGACAGTAACACACTTCACATTATACCCGCATTCACATCGTTATATGTATTTAACTGTGTGTGTGTGTGTGTGTGTGTGTGTGTGTGTGTGTGTGTGTGTGTGTGTGTGTGTGTGTGTGTGTGTGTGTGTGTGTGTGTGTGTGTGTGTGTGTGTGTGTGTGTGTGTTTTCAGAGCTACATCCACGGCAGCAGTCAGGCCCAGTTTGTGGCAGAGACGCACATCGTCCTCCTCTTCAGTATCCTTCATACTCACACTTTTACAAGCTAAACTACTCCTCAGTGGATCAGACCCAGGGTGTCGGCTCTGTTCCGGTTGTATCGCTCTCGCTCCTCTTGCTTTGTTCTATTGTTATTTTTTAAAGCTAATAAGCTATTTCACTTCAACCCACACCTCCACATGCCTGGATTTAAAGTGCCGCCTGGTTGGTTGTAGCTGTTCAATTGCAGTGGTTTCAGAAGACTAACGTTAGGCGTCATGCATTAACTGTCTAAACCTTGACCCTACTGTCAGATGCTGCTGTTACCATGGGAATGGTGCTGCTGTGTGAGGCCGCGACCTCTGACATTGACATTGGAAAGAGGAAGAGTACGTGCACACAGACACAAACTGATTGTTAATGATTGTGGTATGTATGTGTGTGTGGTGGCGGCAGCAGTCCCCCCGGATAAATACACTCTCAGAATGTCATGAAAGGAAGTACGACTGGATGCCTTTTTTAAATTCAAGTTCCTCACCTTCCCCGAACTAAGACGGGCTTAATTAACTTTTGAACTCCTCCTAAAACACTCTTCATTCAAACTGGAACTCACAGAACACTTCTCGGTTAGTTCACGGTTTCAACAATCTCCAACTCTGGTTTGGTCAAAATAAACCCTTAATTCACAAAGTTAGATGATAATATGTTGTGAGTATAAAAAATACTTTAAAATGTGGGGAAATGTATGTAGCTCATGGTACTTTTAGAGGTTTTGGTAAACCTCGCCATTAATGATGAGAATGATTGACTTTGTGTGGCTGTCTCTCTAAAAAAAACACTGTGTGTGTGTTTCAGTTATGTGTGTAGCTGGTATTGGTCTGGTGATGCTGTTCTTCAGTTGGCTGCTGTCCGTTTTCAGAGCAAAGTATCATGGTTACCCATACAGGTAAGGACAGAGAGACACAGTCTTGATTCACCTGCTACCACGGCCTAAGGTAATGCCTGGTTTCCTGTTGGCTTAACATCCTCTTGTCTCTGCTGCAGCTTCCTGATGACTTAATACTGACCAGCATCCTCCAACTTCACAGCGAGTATGAACAGGAAGCTCCCCAAAGTGCTGTCGACCAGCTGGGTGCTGCCGACGGCAACTCCACATTTCTCTTTGCTTTGTCTTCTAATCTGTTGAGCCAAAAGTCTGTGTGTGTGTGTGTGTCAGCATACATACACACTGTGCCTTCCTTTTACAAAGACTAATTTGCCAACAACAGAGCCATCACCAGTGTGCATTCTAAACTGTGTTGTGTCAAAGGGTGTTTTCTACATTAGAACTTTGGAATCGTTTTCTAGTCCAACTGTTACTGGACACAACTTTGTCTGTATCTTTGTTTTAAACAGGCCATGTTTATTTGGGTGTGGCTGAACTTCAACCAGGATATGATATTCATGGAATAGCAAAGTGGGAGCAGTCTTCCAGGGTTTCATTTTGGTAACCTCTTATACGGGTCTTGTAATATCCTATAAAGTTTTCTGGAAAGAACACATTATGGCACTAAATGTAGGAAAATATCTGCAAAAGCACACAAAGTAAGTATTTAAGAATCAACCAATCTAAATAGGTCCCCTTTAAGTAAAAGAGAGTTCTGTGGAGTTTAGAAGCCATTGTTGACTAGAGAGCCATTTAAACACAAATGAATATTCATGTGTTACTGGAAACTTTATTCTCCATTTCTGTTGAATGTAAGCTCACCTGTGATTATACAAGCACATGGAAAGTCATGTTGAGCTGGGCTGTGCACTGGATGAACGACTCCAGGTTACGCCAGAAATAATCATCAAACATACCAATTGAACACTGTCCATTTTCCCATTTATTAGTACCCAATTATAAAATTCATTCTGGCACCCTTTCTAAGTATTTACAGTTGTGATTTTGTTGTTTTCTTGGCAGTGATTGGCTAGTTGCATCACTGAAACGTGACACCTGTGAGGTAAATAAAATGTATAATTATAGGATAGCCCACTCGGCTACCTTTATACTTGCTGAGCACCTGGGGGTGTCTGACAATGTGTCTTATGTATGAATAATGATTCCTTGCCAGATTATTTTAATAAACCACAAGGTGCTGCACTCAGCGGCTCACGTTACTGCAGTCTAAGGTGAGCTGCTGAGTGCAGCGCCGCGATAACATTGCACTCCTCGCTCACGGGCCGTCTTTACCATAATGACATACTTTAGGAGCAACGGAACGGGTTTACACTCTGGCTCACAAGTGTGAAAGAGCCCATGTTTGGTTTGTCCCCTCTGGGCTGCTGTAGAAACATGACAGACTCTGAAGCAAAGCTCTAAAGAGAACCTGCTCCCCATGTAGATATAAAGGACTAATTTTAAGCTAACGAAAGCACAACCATTCTTAGTTTCAAGTGATTCTACACGCATGGAAACAGGTATGAATATAATATTCCGTTTCTATTAGATCCCCTAAAATGCTCCACACTGGCCCTTTTACATTTTTTTTGTATTTATCAAGTCACTTGACTAATTCATTTTTCACATGCATTTGGGATATTCCTTTTCACCTGTAACTTATGTTAAAATGAAACTGGAGCAAATGGAAAGTTAACTATTCACACATCCTGTTGTCCCTCATTAAGAAGTAAGAATGACCGTAACCCCAGAGTTTGTACACATGAGAAATGTGCAAATGCATTCATTAGGATACTAATAAGAAGTATACATATTTTTCTGTTGTGAAAACCCAAGTGCTTTAAATGTCTGTGGTTGCTCTCTAAGGTTGTACCAGGAGAGAATATTTGATCTGAGATGAGTATTTCTAATATTAAAGTGCCTTAACTTCCTCTCAGTTGGGGCTCCTTCCTCTTTCCTCATTTAATTATCAATGAAAATATGTATGATGTAATATTTCATCATGACTGTTGACGTGATCAGTGATCTGATGGTTTCCTCTATTCTGTGGATGAAATGTGAGTTGGCAGCTGGTGAGAAAGTGTCTTCACCTTTCATTTGGAGAATCTTTAGACAGGACTCAAATGTGGTCCCCAGTGGTCATTATTCACCCGTCCATTATTCTACTGATGTAACATGAGAAAGGCTCCAGAAGCACTGCTTGGAAGAGGAAATGGAGAGTTGAATGTCTCTCTCCAAAGAATGAAACAAATAGCACTGTGCAGTCACAATGAGCCAAACTCTTTTCAAACTATATATTAAATTTCACAATGTAGTGCAGAAATCTTTAATGTAAACTCGTAAATAATTGTGGTCCATTTGAACAATGACATAGCCTACAGCAGGGGTGCCCAATATGTCGATCGCGATCGACTGGTAGATCGTAGTGCGGGTAGATCGCATGCCATTTAAAAAACAAATTGAGTTACTTTTAAAGCATATTTGCACTTTAATTTTGTATTACTATTTAATTTATTTGTTATGATGATGTTCTGATGTTCAGATTCCAACATTTTGAGTTATTTTTAATTTGCCATGGGAAATAGTCATTAGATTAGTCGATTAATCGAAAAAATAGTCGATAGATTAGTCGATTATGAAAATAATCGATTAGTTGCAGCCCTAGAGTCAGCCTTTTCCCAAATGAAAAATATTAAGTCCAAACAGCGTTCCACCATGACTGATGACCATTTGGTCTGCCTGAGGCTGACCAGCAGCTACTGTCCGGACTATGCAACCCTGCTGGTCCATTCAGTGAAGTCATCAGAGTAAAATGTAAATGACCAACAATGTACAGCATTGTATTGTGTCATAAGGGTTCATGCAGTTATGCAAGGTACGGCAATATTGTAAACATAAATATACATAAATAATGATATAAATATACATAAATAATGATATATATATATATATATATATATATATATATATATATATATATAAAAAAGCATTATTAATGTAGGTAGATCTTTTTGACTTTTTAAAAAGTAGCTCGCCGAGCCAAAAAAGTGTGGGCAACCCCTGGCCTAAAGCATATTGAACATGTTTAAATGGGTTGGACCCTGGAGTGTTGTTTAGTGTTCGCCAATAAACCTCAAAGAAGAAGAAGAAGAAGAAGAAGAAGAAGAAGAAGAAGAAGAAGAAGAAGAAGGAAGAAGAAGAAAGAAGAAGAAGAAGAGAAGAAGAAGAAGAAGAGAAGAAGAAGAAGAAGAAGAAGAAGAAGAAAGAAGAAGAAGAAGAAGAAGAAGAAGAAGAAGAAGAAGGAAGAAGAAGAAGAAGAAGAAGAAGAAGAAGAAGAAGAAGAAGAAGAAGAAGAAGAAGAAGAAGAAGAAGAAGAAGAGAGAAGAAGAAGAAGAAGAAGAAGAAGAAGAAGAAGAGAAGAAGAAGAAGAAGAAGAAGAAGAAGAAGAAGAAGAAGTGTTGTTTAGTGTTTGACCTGTGGTGGGCAGTACAACTCATTCGAGCCAGTTCTACGCAATAAAACAGACGAAGAAGACGGAACCCGGAAACTATGACAAGATGGCGGAATATGACAACACGAACGATGTTTCGGCCGCAGAACCTTCTAAACTCTCTGACCTGCTTGAGCGTGGGGTGGAAGATATTGGAGGAGGTAGACGGTACAAACGAACCACTCGCCTCTACCAGTATCCAGGTCCGAGTTAAACGCGGGATCAGTATGCTGGAAGAAGCGTCCAGCATGGTGGCCCTGCTCGACCTGTTCAGCCGCAATGAAGAGCTCGAGGAGATAGCCACGGCCGACCTGAAGTACCTGCTGCTGCCAGCTCTGTTAGGAGCCCTGACCATGAAGCAGACCAGCCGAGACAAACGACTGGAGATAGTCCGAGCAGCCCGGGCTTACTTTATGGACTTCTTGAAGAGATGCAAAGAGTATAACATGTCACACTTTGAACTACCACACGTGACTAATGAAAACGCAGGTCCCGATGAGGCGTCAGAAATTGGATTGGTAACGGTAAGTGGCTGAGACAAGTGATGTGTGCGCAAATGTTATGTAACATTACCATTGGATCACCCACAGGGGCTGCTGGGCTGCTACGTTTGTGTGTTAGAATGTGTCGAAACGTAGAATCAGCATAGCGTTAAGTGTATATTAGAATGCACCATAAGAAACAGGAGCTGTTTGCAACAGTTTCATCAGCAGCAGCATCATCATCACCAACAACAGCATCACCATCAGCAGCATCATCATCATCATCATCATCATCATCATCATCATCAACAACAGCGTCACCACCACCATCAGCAGCAGCAGCAGAGATCAGTGTTGCCAGATCAGATCTACAGTGTCATTCATGACCAATGACAACTTAGAAGCAGCCCAATTCAATAAGCCAGAAAACCAGAAGAACAAAACTGAAAACCAGTATAAAACTGTAAAACCATTACAAACAGGATATACATTCAAAGCATCAAATAACCAGAGATTAAATATTAGATAAACAGGTGTGCATGTGCAACCCACAAACAACTAAAAACACAAATTACGAAAGGCACCTCCAGGCAGCAAGGCCGAGCTCCTCCTTGTGGCAGTGGCAAGCGTGTGGCAAGCGTCAGTCAGGTGTCAGGTCTCTGACTAGTCGTGGCACTCCTGTGACCTTTGGCACTGGCAGCTTGTGGCACCTACCGACACCTAACTACAAATAAGGAGAGGACAAGTGGAGGTATTGTTCGACTTGTATTTAAAAACGTTATGATAAATAGTTTTAAATTATAGTAAAAAGGATCATTTATTTTCATTATTTTAGCCAATTGTTGTAAATCACTATAAAAGTAAGTATTTGGAAAGAGTATATGTTTTTCCTTTTTGTTTCAAAACCAGCGAAATCATACATAAATAAAATGAATGAGCTTGAAGGATGTATACAGAGAAGCCCCCGTTCGCTGTATACATCCTTCAGTTGACTCGACTACAGCAGCCGACCTGTCCTAACAACAATGGGTGTTCCCAGGAAATGTGGCTCCACCCACTCTGCTTGGGAGCGTCTTTTTATTTTTATTTTTTATTCTTTATTCAACAATTGCACATGCACAATTTTCTAAAGTGTCAATAAGAGACGACAAAATACATTTAAACTAACATGCTGGGGTGCCGAACGAGTGACGTTCGCTTGCTGCTGTCCTGGCACCTGATGGACGCCTGCCACAGACTTGTCCCGCGCTTGCCACTGTCAGTAATCGCACTCGCTGTCTCTCCCTCCAGGGTCCTATCACAACCATAAGCCCCAAAATACAACCTGTTAAGAAGTTGTGAAATATGGAGAACCAAAACTGCTTTAATAAATGAATATGGCATTAAATGCACCAATAAGGATATTGAACATAAACAGAGGCCTTGATTAATTGATAAAATGCAAGTATTTATCACATAAGTATTTATAAATGTAATATTTATTCATTAGGAAATGTAAAAAGAAAATTCAGTTTGGGCTCATTTAAGGTGCGCAGAGGTCTGGCAAAACATCTCCAGTTTGTGCAGCATTTCCATCGATTCACGTGAGCTCCTTTTGATACTGCACCACCACTTGTTTTAGAAAAGGGAAACCCAGCACTGAGAATCTTTCTTTAAATTCAGGCGCTAAGAGTCTTTCTTCCAGCAACTGTTGCAATGTGGTACCCAGGTCTGCTTCCTGGTTGGAGTGGTAGAGGCCGGACCATTTAAGATCAAGTTCCCAGAGACAGCTGTCATTGTTCATTTGCAATACGCGGAACTCTCCTCAATGTAGTCGTACAGTCTTTCAAGACACCCAACACCCCCAGCATGTCTCCCACTTCCAGCTAGAAGTGTTTGTTTATAGTTTTGATTTCCTTCAATGCGGGATGACTGTACATATTTGGTTTGTCGCTGTACTTTTCATTCAAATCCTGCAGTGTTCTGTATCTGAAACCAAGCTAATGTCTAGCTTGAGTGTTTCTTCTTCTAAATAATCTAAAATATGTTTGATACAGTCTGCGATCACTAACCAACAGAATGAGCCTTGTGATATCAATTCCAGCGGACAGCCTCCAGCATTGGTAGTTGTGTATTCTTGTAGTCACTCCAGAACATTCTCTGAAAGAAGTCCCTGTTCAAACGCAACGTAATCTGTATGATATAAGATGTAAATCAGAGATATACTTGGACTCAACTACATTTAACTAATACCTAAAACAAATTTGCTGATGTTACCTGATTCACTGACTCTTGGTTTGTCTCTGAATATTATCTTATTTATTTTTCAAACAACAGATACTGAACAGTATAACCTCCCGTAGGGTGCCGTTTATTGCTGTTGTATTTGACTGGGTTAATTTGAGCCAGGTGTAGCTAATACATTAGCAACTGTGTGTTTATTGAGACGGCTGAGTAATGGAAAGCAGCTGTGTAAGCAGGTTGGCTGAAACAAACTGAGTGGACAATTGCTATGTTCCAGTTCTCCACTCTCACTTTACTCTGCTTCATCATTTCCATTTTTTTATTTGTATAGCCCAATATCACAATTACAAACCTGCCTACAGTCCATACAGAATACGACATCCTCTTGTCTTTGGAACCTCATCAGAGATGAATCGGCTTCCTACTGTTCAAGTGTCTTTTTAGTATTTAGAAAAGTGCTATATAAAATTTAAGTTTTATTATTACTGTTGGTGTGTCTACCATCTTTTCAAGTATCAATGGCCACTATGCTCACGGGAACTACTAAATCTGTTAACCCTTGCATTGTTTTACTCCTAACAAAACATTCTGAATATGTCTAAATCGATCTTTTGTGTCAGTTTTTTTTTATTGAGCAGTTATATTTTACATACATTTCACTTGTGCATTCTAGAAATAATAAATAAAGTAATGGGCACAGAGGTGAAATTTAGAGACAGAGTAATACAAAAATACATATGTATTTTTTTTTTTAAAGTATGGCGTTGAGCGGGAGCCCCCCTGCCCATAATACCCACATCCTTAACCTGTCAAGAGATCTTTGAGAATATGTACTGACTTTGCTATTATTCACCTTTTGTCACTGCCTTCATATTAAAACACTTTTATTGTGAAGGTCATGCAGAAAGTATTCAGTTCATATCAACAGTAGCTTTACACCTAAACCCCAGCTGACTGAGCAGAACAGAAAGTAAAGGAATTCCTAGTGGGCGGTGCTGTTTGAGTAATAACAGTGGAAATAGTAACAAGAAAGTGGCTTGTAAGAAATGAGTCTAAAGTGTCGCTAGCAGCATAGTTTGAAAATGAATCCGGTGATACTCTGAACTGTTATGTGTGCTTCTTGTTTCAGCCTAAACCCTGCCCATCAGACCTGGTTTCTATGGCGAAACAGAGACAGGCTAAGATCGAGCGGTACCGCCAGAGGAAGGAGCTGGAAGCCAGACTTTCCGATGTACGGAGAGCTGTGGACAGCGGACAAGCCGACGACGAAGTCAGCAGAGATTTCTACCATCTGAATGTCCGGAGATGGGTCAATGTGTGTCTGGAGGAAATAGAGAGCATTGACCAGGAGATGGAGATACTCACAAAGATGGATGGGCTGAAGCAGGGTGCCGCCAAGCAGTCAGCTCAGCCAGCCAGGCCTCCCATGAAACCCTTCATTCTCACCAAGGACGCTGTTCAGGTGAGACTTTGACTGGGAGACAGACCAGCTGGTACTGAACCAGCCACGTGAAGCAATACGTTGACAAAACTAGCAAGGAGAGCTGCTGGTGATGGGATAAGTAGCATATGGAGTAGAGAGAGACTGATCAATTGGCCAGTTCATTATGTTTAAACCGATATTGGCTTAATGTTGATAAATCAGTTTCTCTGCAGCCATTGACGTACAGGAAGAAGTTAATTTGGCTCAAAGATAAACTATCATATCTCATATAAAACCAAGTTGAACAAAACATTTCCATCAAACGTGCAGGTACCAATCCGGACACCAAGCAGCAGTACTGGTGGGTGTTTCCTTAACATGCTGTGCAACAATGTGTGATAGAATGTGTTGGTTTCATCCACAGGCTCGAGTGTTCGGGGCTGGTTACCCTAGCCTCGCCACCGTGACAGTAGACGAATGGTACGATCAGCACAGGAAACGAGGAGCTATGCCTGACCAGGGGATTCCAGGGAGGGTCGCTGGTGTGGAGGACACCGACGCAAAGGAGATGGAAGAAGAAGATAAAGAGAAGAAGGCTGAAAATGATGATGAGGAGTCTTTGCTGAAAGCCAGAAACTGGGATGACTGGAAAGAAACTCATCGCAGAGGTTATGGAAACCGCCACAACATGGGCTAGTCTTCATTTCTATTCTGATCAGTCCAGGAAATGGACGGACGTTCCTCACAATTCTGATCCTTAAGACTGTAGTATGAGAAGGTCACCAAACCATGCAGCACACCACCACCAAACAAACCTGTTGAGTTCATTGACACTACTACAGCTGATTTACTGATGTTAGTCATTCACATGGTTTGGTTCAACAGTTCGTTGTGGTGTCATGTTTATCAGTGAATCTTTCTAGATATTTTCCATATGGCTGGATTGCATAGAGGCCAGCCATGATGGCAATGTTTCTGCTTTGTAGTGTGTTTTCCCCTAACACCGTCATCGGGAAATAAAGAGACTGAAAAACCATGTAGTAAGAAAGTCAGTGTACAGAAAGTGGGAAGAATCTGTAAGTATAGCCTATCTGTTGCTTTTTTTTAACTAGCCACTAGCCAACAGTAACATGCCTTTTTCTTATGGTGGTTGGGTTTAGCCATTCGCCCCAAAGTATATTTGACTGGATACATTTTAGTTACTAAAGACAGGCTATTAAAAATATTTCATATTTTTACATAAAAGAAAAAGTAAATACTTATTGCTAGAGACTCAGCTCCCAGCAGCAGCTGCTCCCCGCTGGGAGACAATTCAATTTCAATTCAGTTTATTTTGTATAGCCCAAAATCACAAATAAAAAATTGCCTCGGAGGGCTTTACAGACTATACACGTACGACAACAGAGGAGGATCCCTCTCCCCGGATGGACGGAAGCAATAGATGTCATGTGACCAGAATGAACAATGTAACGGAGTTACAGCACATTACATGAATATGACAGAAATTATTCATATATTGAGTAGTAGGCATGGACCACGATCCATGTCAGCAGAAGGCGGTAGAGAGGAGGGGTATGAGCAGGGCTGCCAACACTTCCTCTACACTGCTGGAGGCCCAGGCCGTGTTGCTGGGCCCGCTACAGGGAAGGGAGGCACAGGAGATCCTGAACCAGGACTACACAGAGCAGACTGTCAGACCCTGCTGCAGTGAAGTGGGAGGTTTTCTCAAGAGTCTCTGGTTCTCTGTAACACTTCATCCATAGGGACCGCCAAAGGTTTGCATGGCATTTTGTATTTTGGGTCCTCTCAGCCCTGAGATGAGGCTCACGTTCCAGTTCATCACACAGGTGGTGGATGTGATGAGGCTGTGGGTCAGTCAAGTTCTTCTGGGAACTGGGGAGCCATTTATTTAAGGAGCTGGGTTTGTAGATATAAGTATTGGCATGTTTTAACAGGAAAGGGATAAACACTTGACACAAAGTTACAAGTTGTACGTAATAATTAAGATGTGGCGTGTGAATTGTATGATATAGAACACTATTCACCATTAGCTACAAGTTCTTTGAAAGGGAACAAGGAACTAGACAAACCCATTTGCTCAATTTTCATATGCTCATAAACACTGTTTCTTTCAGGTTTCTTTCTAACCTGGTCAGTTAGGTTAATTTTGTAACCGGAAGTTCCTACACTATTTCTGGGTGCATACCAGCAGCTTGACACGCGGTCAGTGCGCGTCATTCGCCCTCTGAGGAAGGTAAGCTAGCTGTTAGCAGTGCGAAGAAGTCCACGAGGAGAACACACGTCCGTGTACAGTCGGAGGTAGTGTAACGCTAACGTGACTGTTTCTGTCAAGTCTGTGTCTGTCTGCCCTCACCCCGTACGGAACCACGAAGAATCTAGGCTAGTTCCGTTAGCTCACTTAGCTAAATTCAACTTCGGACAGCAGGTGAATCCTGGTTTCATAGGCGGTCTCAAAAGGGTGATGCTTTGCCGTAGTGTCATTGATATTGCTACATACCACTGACGAAGAGGTGGCATTATATAACGTAAGTTAAAAGGTTATGCTTTGTCATTTTGAATAATGACGTTGGTCTATTATGTAGCTTTACTATAGTCATATCAACTGTCAAAATACCACCCTTGAGGAAAGTTAGCGCAGTAGCGTTAACGTTATATCATTCACGTTTTGGTTATCGCATTTGAATGCTGTCATATCAATAAAACCATACCCTGAAGGGACTAAGTTACATTCCATAAGTAACGGTGTGTATTATTATTATTATTATTATAATAATATGTGCTGTGTTGCCGCTGCTCATCGTTCCTGCATGTGAGCTAAAATACGACCAGTCCAGTTACGTTATCTTGCGCCTCTATTCACGTCGTTGCGGTGCATCCTAGCGGTGCATCCTAGCGGTGCATGCTAGCGGTGCATCCTAGCGGTGCATGCTAGCGGTGCATGCTAGCGGCTAGACGCGACCAGGAAGCACGAATGAAGCTTGGCATGCTGAGAAAGAGAAGCACAGTCAATATCTAATAATATATCTGTGTCATGTGCTTTGAACATTATTATGACGCGCAGATCTGATCATTGTGCACAGAAAAATAGTAGACTACCTCAAGATGTCACTCGGAGACAATCAAGACATTTTGATGTTGAATTACAAAATAAAAGCCCTTCAAAGTCTCCTTCATGAGCTGACTTCAAATCTGTTCATTAGCCAATTTATGTCTAATTTCAGATTCATTTCAGTATCTTTTGTATGTATAGTTTCATAT
Organism: Myoxocephalus aenaeus; assembly: GCA_038501785.1. Classification (NCBI taxonomy): domain Eukaryota; kingdom Metazoa; phylum Chordata; class Actinopteri; order Perciformes; family Cottidae; genus Myoxocephalus; species Myoxocephalus aenaeus. The sequence goes on from JBAMJR010000025.1 coordinate 5,504,065, forward strand.
AGATAATAACAACAGTTTGACATACATTTTCTAGGTGCAAAAATATTTATAAATACATAAATGAGAAAATATGTAAATAAAATAGTAAAAAAAATAATTCAACACTAAGATATGTATTTTTGAGGTTCAATTAGAGTAATAAAAAAATGAGAAAATATGTAAATAAAATAATAAAAAATAAAAAAAAAGACTGTGATTGCAGGCAATGAAGATCTTCACACAATAAAGGCAGACTGGGAATTTAAAGTAGTACAAATGATTTGGTAGTCAATCCTAAAAATAAATTAAATTATTAATTATTTATTAATTATTAATTAAATAACGTCTCAGGAGGACTGACTGATTCAGCTCATGAAGGAGACTTTGAAGGACTTTTATTTTGTAATTCAACATTAGAATGTCTTGATTGTCTCTGAGTGACATCTTGAGGTGGTCTACTATTAATATGAAGTGGAATTAGTTTATAACTAGGGGTAATTTCCTTTCAAATATAATCTGAAATTAGAAATAAATTGCCTCATAAATTAATTTGAAGTCGGCTCATGAAGGAGACTTTAAAGGGCTTTTATTTTGTAATTCAACATCAGAATGTCTTGATTGTCTCTGAGTGACATATTGAGGTAGTCTACTATTGATATGAAGTGGAATTAGTTTATAACTATGAACAGAATGTCCTTGGAATACAGTTTGCCTTCACCGGAAGCTCTTATTTTGAAGTCTGTTCCTACACGCTCGTACCGTAATGCCTAGTACAAACGCGTCCCGAAAAATAAGTGCGGGCTGGCCCGACTGTGTATGTGTGTGTGTGTGTGTGTATATATATATATATATATATATATATATATATATATATATATATATATATATATATATATATATATATATATATATATATATATATATATATATATATATATATATATATATATATATAAAAATTGACTTTGTAGTGACCCTCCCCAAACTCTACCTGTTTTTAAGTGGTACGAAATGGTCACATTTAGCCCCAAATCTGTGTAACAAATGGTATCAGCTAAACTATTTATGAGACATTATTGAGCCCTCATACACTGGAAGCTGAACAGGCGCCTAATAAATCACAATGTTTATTATAGATTTATCACAGTGAATCTCAGAATAATCATCAGGTTCCCAGCTTGACTGTTTTTTTGAGTCACAGGATGTTACAGCTGTCTAAATAAATATATATATATATATATACACACACATGCATACATATACACTGTGTTAACAGGCTATGTTGTAGGTTACAGAGTTGTGTAATGTTGTTGTTGTTATTTAGGTTAATTTATGAAATGTGTATTACAACACAAGGTTGCACAAGGAGTGGCAAACTCATTTTAGTTAAGGGGCCGCATACTGCCCATTTTGATCTCAAGTGAGCCGGACCAGTAAAATCATAGCATAATAACTCATACATAACGACAATATTTCTCTATGTTTAAATCATTGGTGGAGGTTTTTGGATGATAAACCCTATTTTAAGGTCTTTCTACAATAAACTAGAAACATAAAGACCGAAACTTCAGCCGTCAGCCCTCTGTTTATCTGCCTGGGCTCTCCTCTGCAGATTCCCTCGCTTTGTGACGCGTTTGTGACGCCACTTTCATGACGTGATCCATTTTTAACGACTTGCAACACAATGCCTGGCGGTGAAAAATACAGTGAAATGTCCAAAAACGTTATCCTCCATTTGCAGCTTGTACTTTCTCCCTGAATTTCGTCACAACGCCTGTTTTTCTCCCGATCATTGATGGTGCACCGTCTGTAGCCCCACTGACAGCACGGGTCCAGTCCACTCCGACCCGGTCCAGCGCTTCAACGAGAGCGCTAACAATGTAATTGGCTGTAGTGGTGTCTGTCATGGGTATCAACTCAAGGAACTCCTCGGGGACCGCCAAAATCTCATCAACACCACGAATGAATACGGCCAGTTGAGCAATATCTCTAGTAATGTCAGTGCTCCAATCAAGAATGGAATTTTAGAATTCTAGAGTGGCTCAATGGTTAGCATGCCCGTCTTACAATCAGAGGATTGGTCGTTTGAGCCCCGGCTCAGGCAGTTTTTTTTCTTCTTTTTCCCCCCTGTAATTTTAACAATTATCCCGCGGGCCGGACTGGACCCCGTGCCGGGCCGGATCCGGGTGCATATTTTCTATTCAGGAGGAATACAATAATACACCACAACAACAAGAACATACATACATACCTGATGAGTTCTCTGGGCAGATAACATGGCCAGCATCTTAACATAAAGCATTTTACATCAGGGAAACGTTGACTACGTTTGAGCACCAAGCACCCGATGGGTCCTCCAGTGTTAGCACTGGTTGAGCCCACCAACCCTGATAAAAGTACCTCAGTGTTGTTTGCTTCAGATATTGTGCACACAAGAGTCTAACTTATTTCAGCTCTTATTAAGATTCAATTATTGTCATAGTACATACTTTTTAGATACATGAAATGTATTCTCTGCATTTGACCCATCCTCAGTATTAAGGAGCAGTGGGCTGCCTTGAACGGCGCCCGGGTTAAGTGTCTTGCTCAGGGACACTTCGACATGTGAGCAATGGGAGGACTGGGGATCGAACCGGCTACCTTGTGGTTGCGGGACGACCACTCATCCCCCTGAGCTACAGCTACACACTATACAAGATAACACACTCTGTCTGTCTGTAGATGCAGACGGTCCATGGGTGTGAGCCGACTGGATGTATTTTACAGAAGGCTGCTCCTCACCAAACTCTTCATTGAGGGATGGGGGAAGCCTGAAGACCTCAAGAGGTACGGAAAAAAACAAGAACACAATACAGCTAGAAATATCAGGAGAGTAGAGAAGCTCGTCATTACATACAACTCTTTCTGGAGGATCTCCAGTTGGGCAGCTGGGAGCTGTAGTCCCACCAGCATGTCCCTGCTGTCGTATAATATAATAATAGGAAAGGGGGGGGGGACATGTGATGTTATGTGTACAGACTGTAAAGCCCTCCGAGGCAAATTTGTATTTGTGATGTTGGGCTATATAAAATAAACTGAATTGAACAAAACATACAAAATATAGGTAGCACTACAGTAATGTATGTAAATACATTACAAGTGGTCAGGGGTCACCGCACATAGAATCAAGTATAGAATCCGTCTCAGCTCACACGGGCCAGCCAGTTCAATGCTGTTGTGGAATCAGTGATGGAACAGACTGTACTGGTGTTAAACTGATGTGTTCTCCTTTCTTGGTGTACAGAATCTTTGAGTTCCGTAAGATCATTGGAGACAGAGAGAGGTGTAGGTCTCTGGTGCCTGAAGACTATCCAGTTCACATAAACAAGGTACTCAATAGGTTCCCTCTTCACTGCTCACTAGTATAACTAGTTTTGTATTGTCACGTGTGTGTGTGTGTGTGTCTGTCTTTTGTGTCCAGACGGAGGAGCACATTGACTGTCACATCCACGATGGGTTCTTCATCTCTCCTCTGGAGCACCTGGTTCCTGGAATCCTGCCAGCAGAGGCTGTCAAAGCCAGGTACAGAACCTGATGTCGTCCTCTACTACTGAAGCTAATGAAGCACATGTGCAGGAATGCTGAAGTTATATTTAAAGAGACCCGCTCTATACATTTTAAGTCCTCATCGGCACTTTACTGGTCACAATAGCGATATCTTTTTAAAATGTTTTCTATTAGAGATGCACCGATCGATCAACTGCTCAACGAAGCCGGCTGGTTTTCTGCTGGTTGGCCGATCAGTCGCATATTTCCGAGTTTTACGTTGGCACAAAGTGGCACAGACCATAATGTCACAGCCACACACACACAACATGACGCCGGTGTGGAAGATCTTAAGTGCAAGTCACAATTTGTCCAACTGCAGGTCCATAATAAGCTGAGGAAAAACAATTAACTTAATCAAACGCATGTTACATTATAATTCATTCAGTCATGCTGCTCAGAGTAATCACTCTGGTTGGTTGGTTGGTTTCAGGTTCCAGTTCATAGTTCCCAAGAGGTGGCAGAAGAACAGACCAGTATGCATTCACTTGGCAGGGACCGGAGACCATGTAAGACTCTGAACTTTTTAACCTCAACAAAACCTCAACGTGTACGATTCCCTGAAATGTACTGTCTGACCCTGACTCATTAATGTATGTGTATATGTATGTGTGTGTGTGTGTGTGTGTGTGTAGTCTTTCTGGCGTCGGCGGACCCTGATGGCCCGGCCCATGGTCAAAGAGGCAGGAATGGCTTCACTGCTTTTGGAGAACCCTTATTATATCCTTACATTGTATTTTTTTTCACACCGACTTCCCTCCTGTTGAAACAACATCCAGATTTGCAGCGCACTGACACCAAAACAGCAACAACTCTCTTTGCACTGCCTCATTTGAGTGAAACTCTCTCCCATCTGTGCACCATGCCCTCTGTGCTGGGCACCAAAACACCACACAAACGGGCAAAGCCAATTCCAAGGTCGAGACGGACCAAAGGTTGGAGCACTGCGAGCACAGTACATTCTACTTTCCCCTTTCTGTTAAATTCCAAGCTGAGATAGCACTGATGACATCATCTGGGTTAGTTCTCAGACCTGACAAAGCGCCAGGAGAGATTAAACTACTGTTTTCACAAACTGAGTACAGTGGTACTCCTCATGACTTGTAAACTGATCGTCATGTGTAAAGTCAGTGAAGCGGTCCTTTTTAAGTGCGTGTGTTCAGTGTTTATACTAATGCTTTGGAAACACAGTAATTGATGAAGACAATACGAGTGTGTTTTGGTGGGGGGAAAGCACATGAATCAATGTCTATGAAAGATGATACGTTATTGCCTGCATCGGGCACACATTTTGGAACCGGCTAAAGGAAAGAATTCAGAAATCTGTTCAGAGTTCCATCCTCGGGTCATGTGTTTGCATCTTCTTGTTACATATCTTCATCTGATGTATGCCGTCTGTGAACATTGTTTTATTCCTTGACTCAACTTTTACATGGCTATCGTAAACCTAAAGACCAACTGTAAGTTAACCATTCACACAATAGTCGGTTGGTTGGTTGGTTGATTGATAAGTGTTTTGGTAATTGGCTGTTTTTTTTATTTCACACTGAAGTAGATAAAAGTGAGCTTTCAGCTTTAAACATGAGAAGCAAACTGAGACAAAGGATCTTTAGTTTGCATTTGATGGCTACATACTAGATCTGCACAATTATTATATTGTGTGTGTGTGTGTGTGTGTGTGTGTGTGTGTGTGTGTGTGTGTGTGTGTGTGTGTGTGTGTGTGTGTGTGTGTGTGTGTGTGAGAGTGAGAGACACACATGTTATGTTAAGACAGTTTAACTTTATTGAAGAAATTGTATTGTCTTGATTCTTGTTGTTCTGAGTTTGTACTCATGGTTGAATGCAAGTCGCTTTGGATAAAAGCGTCAGCTAAATGAAATGTAATGTAATGAGTGGTCGGAAGACTAGAAAAGCGCTATACAAGTACAGTCTATTTACCATAACTCCAAAGCTCTAATGGAAGTAGTTTATTGAAGTCACCTCAAGTCAGTGTGATTTATATAGTCCAGTATTACAACTCACACATTTGCCTCAGTTGGCTTTATCTGTACATCATAGGACACTACAGGGCATGAAGGTAAGATACTAAGACTGGTCCTTTACATCTGCGATGAATTCAGTGTAAAGTAAACCAGTACATTATTTTTGAGTATTCCAGGCGCTCCAGTCTAAAGAATGTGTCCGACCTGTTTGTGATGGGTGGGGCTTTGATCCTGGAGTCAACAGTGCTTCTACGGTGGCTGGAGAGAGAAGGTTACTGGCCACTAGGAATGACTGGAATCTCCATGGGAGGATATGTGAGTCACCAAAACAGACATTTTCTCTATTAAAGTAAATATTTTACAACAAGCCTGCATACAAATACAATAGTATACAATATACACACAGACCCAAAATTTGTATTTTTCATGAAGTCTTGTGTGTCTTTGTCCAGATGGCGTCCCTGGCAGTGACCAACTGGCCAAAGCCCATCCCTCTGATTCCCTGTTTGTCCTGGTCCACTGCCTCTAGTGTCTTCACCACGGTAACCATCTGACATAGATCAATAAGGAGGCATTATGTTTTTAGAGCAGCACTAAAGATGTCATTATGACCAAACGTTGTAGTGTTTTTCTCACCTTACTGGTTGATAGGAGCTGTGACAGTGTGCGATCCAACTGCAAACAACCCGTACAAACAAGGAATAATGATCTTCATATTATCAGCTCTAATGATATCCATATTACACTACAGATTGGCTATACTTTGTGAAATGACGTCATTCTGGTGCAACTGGACCAATACCCAATTGATTTAGCTAGTTGTCGGTTTTCCCATGAACATAAGCTCTGTACCCCTGGTCTCAAGTTTGTAGAGGTATTATACATCTGTTGTATGTGCTATTAATAGATTCATTTTGTGTTTTTTTGGTATCAGAATGGTTCACTCTCATTTATAGTTATACAAACAAAACAATTTGTACAATGTGTATATCGGTGTACAGTGGTGGAGGATGAATTGGCTGCTGCACAGGCTTTGTTGAATAGCCGTTAAGTGCATACTGGTCCATGTGAGCGTTTCCCACTGGTTAACTCACAGCCTCTGCTCTCATATAAGGTGGTTAGAGCTGATAATGCCGCCCCTATCAACAGTGTCGTTGTGGAGGCGTAGCACCTACCCTCTAGTTCCCCCTCAGGTTAGCTCTTGCAGCACGTTTGTATTGCTAGTGCTGTTAGCACCATTAGCTATGAGCCCTCATGCTGAGGGACTCAAAATGCTCCCAGTCTCATATCAAGATAGCTTTGGTAAATGTGAACCCAACCTCTGAAGACAATTTTCAACGTGTGTGTGTGTGTGTGTGTGTGTGTGTGTGTGTGTGTGTGTGTGTGTGTGTGTGTGTGTGTGTGTGTGTGTGTGTGTGTGTGTGTGTGTAGGGAGTGCTGAGCAAAGCTGTGAAGTGGACAGAGCTGGAGAAGCAGTATGCCATTAACTCAGTGTATGAAGAAGAGATCATCAAGCTGTTGGACTACTGTGGGGTGTGTTATCCTTCTACTTTGTATTACTTTCTCATACTCTCACAAAGAAATTATAAGAATTTGTATAGCGTTTGTATTTCTCATTTCAACCAGGGTGGTACAATTGTCTAGAATGTTACAGTTTTGGTTATTTAAAATGGTAATGAGTTAATAAATGTGGAAACAATATGTACTAAAAGGAGAATTAGAGTTATAAGTGTATTAATCACAAGATAATGTCTCAGTTATGACTAGAAAACGTACAAAGGTATTCATTTTGTTGTAGCTTCGTGCTACTGTTTCGTGTCAACATGAAATTACACTGTTTTTGTTTTTGTTACCACATTGGAAATCTTCAAGCTCTGTTGAGTCATTGGACGATTGGCATTTGCCATTGTTACAATCAAATACATCAGAGTTTGTATTTATAATAAACGTTTCTTCAGTTAGAATTGGCTCTTTGGGGAAACACCAAGAAGCAGAGCAGCAATGAGGATTCTGTTGTAGAACTTACCAAACACATGCATGAACACATATGAGCATTAATATGTACATTGTATCTGTCTGCATTTATCAGGCTGATTCCTTTAAGATGGGTCCCGATTTTTCCAAGAATGTGGACTCTTTGGAGCACCTGTTGGGCCTGTCTGGAGATGTCAGAGCATCAGTGGGTCAGAACACCAAAGCTGGAGGGGAAGCGGAGGCTGGACGAGGCCTGTTGATTGGTGCAGGCCCTGAAGGGGGCGGGGCGAGAGTAGACCAATTGTTTTCATCTGGGAACAGCAATGGGAGGAGTTTGGGCACACCAAGGTAATCAATTGAAGTTGTTGTGAATAAAAGCTGCTGAATTTGTTCTTTACAGTTAATTACAAATATCACGTTGTACTACTTCTAAAAAATACCCTACTTGGTAAATACGGTTTGTCTGGACTGATCCAGAAATATATCGATATTTTTAATTACAGGTTTTGCACCTTTCACATAATTATGTGTTGCGAAGATAATACTTTACTCATACATCGTTTACCATACTATGCAGCAAGTAAACCTGCATTATGTTTGAGTTAAATTTAGTTTTTAATTTGTTTGTTAAACTAACTCTGTCGAATTATTTCTTAGAAGCCTTCATGCAAACAGCACACTGCATGGGATGAAGACGGATTTAGCCAAATGCTATCGGCCATCATTACATAGAGAGTCTATAAGCTTCATGAAGGCAGTGATGGATGAATGCACACATATGGCCAACTTTTCTGGTAAGTTTGAATGCAGACAGACCCATATGAAAATGATTCTGATTGGTACCATAATGTAAATAGGACTGACAAAAGCAAATATAACTAAAGAAATGTATCTATCCTCGTCAGCAACATCAATGTGCTGTGTTTTGACTTGACAGCAGCAGGACACGATTCTAACAACCTGTACTGCTGCTTCTATCCCCAAAGGCTCTGACAACAAGTACAGTACACGTCGTGTATATAATACTGGCAGAAGTATTGATTCTTACCCAAAATAGAAAGTAATGCACGGGTATCAGCTTGTATCAGTTTGAACTGCCTAATATAACTCCACACTACGGGGGAGGAGAGGAGAGATACCTAGTGGAGTTCTCCAGCCTCTGACAAGGAGAGACAAAGCACCATTTACCTTAGTTGGAGTAGACTGCTTTGGTCCATTTGATTAAAAAACAGAAAAGATCTAGAGTTACATTCCCTATTAGAGCTGTACATATCGAGGTAGCAACTGATTCATTCATCAACAAATTAATCGGTTGCTCACAGTGCTTCATAGCAAGATGAGAACAAGTCAAAGAACTCTGCTCTTATACAATTGGTGCCAATCGACAGTTAAGAAGGTCATTGGAATAACAGAATCATTATTAGATCCATAAGGAGCTCCGGCAGAGAGATATAAAGTGAGCATTTAATCCTCCAACTGTAAGCCATCACCGCTCCATAAGGGAGGACTTCAAGAAGAACAAGAACTGATGAGGAAAGTACTACTACTCTGGAAAGTAGAAGCTATTACTGATAGCAGACACCAAAGTATCATGAACCACTCAGCACTGGAGAGAGTTATTATATCTGTTCCAGATAGGAGAGGACTAAGATCAAGACCAGAAGATCAAAGATGCCAAGGAGCCTGATAGATACTTCTGTTTTGAAATTTTCAAATACAATCACAATGCATTCAAAATAATAACACAAATCTAAAGAAGACAAAAATAGACAAAAAAAATTATAATAATAGAACAAATAAGACATGTTGGAAATATGTGCGGCAAGTGAGAAATATAAGTGTGAGCTAAACCATGAAGTGCAATCTGTTCTAAAACGTACTGGTAACCAGTGAAAACAGGGCTGATAGGATCTTGTCGTCTAGTATTTGTTAAAAGCCAAACAGCAGCGTTTTATACCAGCTCAAATACAATAACGGTGCTTAATATTGCGTGATGCATAAGATATAAAATGTATGTTCCAGTGGCATGTATACAGAAATTAAGGAGATCTGTCCTTCCCTCCGTCCTAGTCCCTGTAGACACCAGTCTCATTATCGTGGTCCAGGCCAAAGAGGATGCCTACATCCCTCGTACAGGGGTCCTCAGTCTGCAAGAGATCTGGCCAGGATGTGAAGTCAGATATCTGAATGGAGGACACATCAGTGCATACCTGTTTAAACAGAACATCTTCAGGTAAACTACCGACTATACCGAGGTATCAGGTGTGTGAGGTATATCTAGTTCAACAGGGCTTACAAGAAAACTCTCTGTAAGTATTTAGCTGAGGACACACTGCACTGACATTCGCTTGAAGTATGACTTCCAGTTTTGTTGAACTGATATTAGTAAGTAAACATCAGTACATTGATTAGCCTAATGCTGCGTTCACACCAAAAAAAAGAGTAAACTCAGGCGAAAAAGCGTTGCGAAAATTCGCACCGCTTTTTCGCCTGAGTTTACTCACTCGACTTTATGTGGTGAATTTGCTTCATTTGCTTTTTCACGGCGGAAAGGGGGCGTGGCTTAACTCCGTGAAAACAGTTACCTTTTCCGCCATCCACCATTGAAATAACCACTAGTTCTGCTTTATACTTGTTGAGGAAGTCCCACAAACGTCGGAACATCAAACGCCCCGGTGTCTGGGTTCATAATATTATCCGTAGTCGCACACGGCTCCGACTCCTCCAGGACGAGCGTCTGAATGAAGCTGCAGCGCTACTTCAGGCGGAGGAGCAGCAGTTTGATTCAGCAAAGGCAGGACGCCGGCCGGAGCATCTCAACGCTGGTCGTCAGACGAATTTTTCGCACTGCTTTGAAAATTTGCTTTTTCGCAACCATTCGCCTCTGTGCATTGACTTTGCATGTAATCTACTCGCGCGACTAATTTGCAACGCTTTTGGTGTGAACGCAGCATGACTTGTAAATCTAAACAGGACTTGCAACTCTACTTTGCCTTCACCACACTTTGCCTAAAATTAAATCATTTTAAAGAAAGCCGATCACTTTGATTCATCTGATCTGATTCAAAACCTTCACCGACCCACTGCAGTTCGCCTACAGAGCAGATGTCAGCCACCATTATTATACATTATAAATATCTTCCTCTGCTCCTCCACACCGCCACGGTTCCCCTTGCAGCGTATCATTTGCTCTGCTGAATTGGTGATTGGCTGAAATCTGCCATAGCCTCATTACTTGTTCGTCTCCAGAACGATTAACCCCACAGTGGGGCAATTATTCTCTGCATTTTAGTAATCAAGGAGCAGTGGGCTGCAACTGGGGGAGGCAATGTCTTGCTCAAGGACACAAACTATGGAGAGATCCGGGATCGAACCGGCTACCTTGAGGTTTCAGAACGACCATTCTCCCCATCAGCTACAGCCCTAACTTTAATTACAATACACTTGACACTTTTATTTAAAAATATACAGTATACTTGTTTAAAAAAAAAAAGTTATCTGTTGTTTTTTTTACCATATGTATCTATGTTTATTGTTATGCAGCTTTCACCGAGTCAAATTCCTCATATGTTCAATGTACCTGGCAATAAACACTTCTGATTGGTCAGTCTTGCCAGTCAACTGATCGTCAAAAGCTTTTAAAATAACAAAATAATGTGAAGAATTTATAGGAATGTGTTTATCACAGAATTAGCGGAGCTTTGTTACTCTTCCATGAAACAAGTCTACAAATACTGTAGGGAGGAACAGTAAGCAGCAAAAATATCATTGTGAAGAATTTCCCCAAATATATATCCGATCAGGCAGATCGTATTGAAGCGTCGAGTGTGGACACGTAGTTCTCATACGGCGCATCTGATCACAAAAGTCACATTGCAAAGACGAGTGTAACCACATGTAGCTGCTTCTTCAGATCATACCAATATTTAAATCTTACCACTTTAATAGTTCTCAATCAGGACCTGCTGTATTTAGGAGCAGGTAGCTTGTGAAAAACAAGATGAACAAATGTAAGAAGGGTACACATGTATCATATTGTCTACCGTCATTTACAAGAACAAGGGTAGAATTCTTGTTGCATGGAAACAATCAAACTAACGTGAGGTGGTCAAATCCTAGACTATGTTTCACATTCTTTTTGTATTTGTTCTTGTCTTTGTCCTGCCATATTTTTCTGTGTCGTTGTTTGAGAATTGATTGCGTGTCTGTTTTATTTCCAGACGGGCCATATATGATACGTTCGACAGATTCTGCCTGAAGTATCCCAACATGCACTAGCCATGGCAGGCGGAAGCCCTTTCCTCCATTGAACAGCACCAGGATCAGTGACTGGACATTACTGTCCCTAAACCAGAAGCTTCGCTTTCTAATTATTATATCAGATAATTCTAGAAAGTGACTAAAAGTGTAAAGAAATCAAAAATATTATGTGGTTGTTAAACTAACACTCCTTTAGGCCTTTAGTGTCACTTTACTAAAGTGGACTTTAACCCTGTGGCAGTGCACATTCTCCTGTTTTCACTGGTCCACTGTTATTGATATTTTACCTGTAGAAACTCTGGATAGGACACACAGACCATAATATTGTATTAATTTACCTACATGTACACACAAGGGAATCATAGTGAACAATGCAGCTTGTCATTTAGTCTCATAGATACCAGCCTCACTGTTTACAGTTCACTCTCCTTCAGTGGTCAGCTACTGCTAATACCCAACATTTCTACGGTCTCTACTTCACATTAAAAGTGTGACAGGCTTTATTTATTTATAAAGCAGTATTAATAGATTTTTGGAGCTCTTGGGAGCAGCAGAAGGATCTGTAAACGTAACTTGACTTATCACCTTATAACGTTTTTAAACTTTAAGCTCTCTTTTCACCAACGAAAAATATTTGTCTCTTTATGGTGTTCTTCTCTCTGTGCCTCTCTGCTGTGTACAGTTAGCTTTTTCACTGAGACTCATGCCTGCTGTGGCTGGATACAAGCTTGATAGGAGCAGTGAGACTAAGCCAAACATGCACACAACACACTTCAATATATGACATAAATGCCTGTCGCTCTAGGATAGGGATTACCATGTCCCTATAGTTTAAATTATAAAAAGGCTCCCAATGTCTTCAATTACATTCAGTTGATTAACCCCTCACAGTACACCAGATTTCTTTTATTCAACAAAGTGAAACGAAAAAAAAGAAGTCCCTAATCCATGAGGAATGAGAGGTCGAACAGGATATGTCCATCAAACAAGCGTCTGGCTAAGACAGTCGCACAAAATTGAGGAAGGGACTCCAAATATGGCTGTAAAAGCAGTTGGCTCATCTGGGGTTTGCCGAGCAGTAATTGTGCAAAGAAGGGCATGACCAAAACATGGGCATGGGCATCTTGAATGGTAAATTATGTGGAAGGTATTTACAGAGGCTCCAGTTCAAGGAAATAATCAAAAATGAAGTGTATAGCCTGACATATGGCCACAGAGAGTAAATGTTCTGAGAGGTTAGAAACAGAAGCTGGTCGTTTGCGTGAGGGGAAACTTTCTGTTCAATGTTAGGATCTGAGAGTGTTCACTAACAGTGACAAATAAATAAAGTGGATTCTGATTGGGAGTGCAATCGCTTGCGGCTCAACGGCTGTAGCAAATGGGAGTGGGCATTGTTGGATCTGACTGAAGCCATGGGAGAAGTGTAGAGCAATTTTTACCCAAGCCAAATTTGTCCAATGTGGAAAAAAAGACTTTCTCCGCAATCAATTAGATCAGGACCATAACACACTAGTTGTTTTTCTAATGTATTTGAAAGAAAAGTCAAGAGAGACCTGAGATATGTCAAAGAGTTATTTTTTTATTCACAGAATGCTAGACAGAAGTGATTACGAATAATGTTGTATTTTCCTGTGTGGCTTCATAATGGTGCTGATGTCTCACTGTTACCATGAATAAATGCAGTGATGAAAAAAACGTTGTTTAAATTGGTTCAATGTCCGTAACATGATGGTGCAGCATGGGGGTCAGTCAGGTAAAGTGCAGATCAGCAGTCTGGGATTTGACTACCCGTGGCTCAGCTAATCAAAACTAATCAATTTACATGCACATTCTTCATGTTTGTGTCTGTCTGCACCTTCACAATTAGTCCTCATCGCCGTAGCGCCATGTTGTGGTAGCTATTGTGGAAATTAACCTTTTCAATCTCCTATAGAGAAAACAAAGGAGATGTGAAACACTTAAATGTCTTTACGCAATTATTGAACAGATACTTGGAATAATTAAATTGAAGGACAAAGCTCTTTCACCACAGATGGTTCGGAGGGTCTGTTAAAAATGGTTTAACAGACGTTCGTCTGGGGAGAGAGGGTGAAAGAGAGGGTGAGAAACGGAAAGAAAAAAACAGCAAACTAACAACTTTATCTTATTATTGTTTGGGTTCATTGTCCCATTTTGATGACCAGGCAAGGTCAAAATGAGCTGTCTCTGTGTCTATTCAGACTTCAGCAATATAAGTTACACTTAAAACAGAACAATATGATACATTTTCCACCACAGTAGCAACCTCCGGTTAAAGTATGGTGCCTTCCAGATACCACAACCACAGACACACATACATACTCAAGCACTAACAGAACATATGCACAAAATGTGTACTTCTCAAAGACTTTGCATAATTTCTTTACCCAACCCATTAACCCTCGTAATATCCTCCCGTTTGCCATACACCTGTTGTCCTCTGGGGTCAAAAATGACCCTGTCTGGTTTGGCTGTTATTTATATGAAGTGGATACATCCCCCAATTCTGTGTTGCACCTTAATAACAACTTCATTCAAACACATTGACAGCATTTCTTTATTCCATTTTAAATGTAAGGTCATTAAAACCTAATTTACATGAACCTTTACCTTGTTTTTGATAAATTATTCTGACTATAGTTAACATTCAGAGTCTTGTGTGTTGATAGGTCATCACAGACTGGTATATGTCAAAGTTTAGTGAGGATGATGTTTTTAAAACACTTCAATTTTTTTAAATGGCAGCAAATAAACCTCTTGTCCTCTGGGGTCAAAAATGACCCTGTCTGGTTTGGCTGTTATTTATATGAAGTGGATACATCCCCCAATTCTGTGTTGCACCTTAATAACAACTTCATTCAAACACATTGACAGCATTTCTTTATTCCATTTTAAATGTAAGGTCATTAAAACCTAATTTACATGAACCTTTACCTTGTTTTTGATAAATTATTCTGACTATAGTTAACATTCAGAGTCTTGTGTGTTGATAGGTCATCACAGACTGGTATATGTCAAAGTTTAGTGAGGATGATGTTTTTAAAACACTTCATTTTTTTTAAATGGCAGCAAATAAACCTCTTGTCCTCTGGGGTCAAAAATGATCATTCTGGCGAGGGCAGAATTGGCCCCTCCTCCTTGTGGGTGATGGGCCAGAGGGGTGATGGGCCAGAGGGGCAGCTGGGCGAGGGGGAGCTGCTGCAGAAGTAGAGCTGGAGCAGAACTGCTGGATCTCCATAACCAATCTGGCAATCATCAGAAGAACACCTCTCTGTTTTTTTTGGGCGATAGGGCACCAGAGCATGGCTCTCGGTGAAGGCACTTACACTTGGATGAGAACCGAGCCCGGTCTGTTTTTGACAGCAGTGCAGGGGGAAGCTCAGCTCAGTCCTCCGTACTGTCCCCACCATGTACAGCTTTCTTTTCAGCAGCTGCAGGCCGAGGGCATGTGAAGTAAAGAAGTTGTCACAGGGGATCGTTTTCCCCTGGAGACCTTCATGTCAAGGACAACTCGCGTGCCCTGGTTGTTTTCTGACTGCGCACCAGCAGGTTGTCCAGTGTATATTTATATAGTGTATATAGCTGGACCTGGCATTGCGTGCTGCCCATATTTTTTATCCCATATTTCCTTGGTTTACTCGGGATGTACTGTTTGAATGGACGGCGACCTCTGAAGGGGACCAGCTGCTCATCCACAGTGACGTCAGTGCTGGATCGAACATCCACGGCAGGAGAGACACCCACTCACTCTTGAGATTATATGAAACACCTTGAGTGTCATGGTAGCACTTGGCATGCCATAAACTAGCTGTAGCTTCTGGATCGGTACATGCCAGCAAGAAACAACCAACCCACATATGCCTGCAGGTCCATTGGATCCATCTTTCTCCCCTCTTTGTTTTGTTATGTTCAGCACCACCTCTTCAATAGACGTGGGCAGAAACAGGTCAGGAGTGGACTGTATGTCATCAATACGAGCCCTTGGATATGCGGTTGGTCCATGGTGGCTTGTCTCTCTGTCACTGGGAGGGATGGAAGACCAAATGAATGTTTCATCCTTTGACTGGAAATATTCTTCTATTGCAGCGGGGTCCTCTTTCTCCAATTCTTCCACATCAGTTGATTCTTCCTCTTCATAATAATAAGTGCAGTCTTCCACTTCTGACACTTATTTCATTTCAGCTTCTACCTCATCACCATGTTCATCATGTTCCTTCACTACCTCATCACCATGTTCATCATGTTCCTTCACCACCTCATCATCATGTTCCTTCACTACCTCATCATCATGTTCCTTCACTACCTCATCACCATGTTCCTCATGCTCCTTCACTACCTCATCATCATGTTCCTCATGTTCCTTCACTACCTCATCATCATGTTCCTCATGCTCCTTCACTACCTCATCACCATGTTCCTCATGCTCCTTCACTACCTCATCACCATGTTCCTCATGCTCCTTCACTACCTCATCATCATGTTCCTCATGTTCCTTCACTACCTCATCACCATGTTCCTCATGCTCCTTCACTACCTCATCATCATGTTCCTTCACTACCTCATCACCATGTTCCTCATGCTCCTTCACTACCTCATCACCATGTTCATCATGTTCCTTCACCACCTCATCATCATGTTCCTTCACTACCTCATCATCATGTTCATCATGTTCCTTCACTACCTCATCATCATGTTCCTCGTGCTCCTTCACTACCTCATCACCATGTTCCTCATGCTCCTTCACTACCTCATCACCATGTTCCTCATGCTCCTTCACTACCTCATCATCATGTTCCTCATGTTCCTTCACTACCTCATCACCATGTTCCTCATGCTCCTTCACTACCTCATCATCATGTTCCTTCACTACCTCATCACCATGTTCCTCATGCTCCTTCACTACCTCATCACCATGTTCATCATGTTCCTTCACCACCTCATCATCATGTTCCTTCACTACCTCATCATCATGTTCATCATGTTCCTTCACTACCTCATCATCATGTTCCTCATGTTCCTTCACTACCTCATCACCATGTTCCTCATGCTCCTTCACTACCTCATCACCATGTTCCTCATGCTCCTTCACTACCTCATCATCATGTTCCTCATGTTCCTTCACTACCTCATCACCATGTTCCTCATGCTCCTTCACTACCTCATCATCATGTTCCTTCACTACCTCATCACCATGTTCCTCATGCTCCTTCACTACCTCATCACCATGTTCATCATGTTCCTTCACCACCTCATCATCATGTTCCTTCACTACCTCATCATCATGTTCATCATGTTCCTTCACTACCTCATCATCATGTTCCTCATGTTCCTTCACTACCTCATCACCATGTTCCTCATGCTCCTTCACTACCTCATCACCATGTTCCTCATGCTCCTTCACTACCTCATCATCATGTTCCTCATGTTCCTTCACTACCTCATCACCATGTTCCTCATGCTCCTTCACTACCTCATCATCATGTTCCTCATGTTCCTTCACTACCTCATCATCATGTTCCTCATGCTCCTTCACTACCTCATCACCATGTTCCTCATGCTCCTTCACTACCTCATCATCATGTTCCTCATGTTCCTTCACTACCTCATCATCATGTTCCTCATGCTCCTTCACTACCTCATCACCATGTTCCTCATGCTCCTTCACTACCTCATCACCATGTTCCTCATGCTCCTTCACTACCTCATCATCATGTTCCTCATGTTCCTTCACTACCTCATCATCATGTTCCTCATGTTCCTTCACTACCTCATCACCATGTTCCTCATGCTCCTTCACTACCTCATCACCATGTTCATCATGTTCCTTCACTACCTCATCACCATGTTCCTCATGCTCCTTCACTACCTCATCACCATGTTCCTCATGCTCCTTCACTACCTCATCATCATGTTCCTTCACTACCTCAGACGTGAGTAAATTCAATAAATCACCCATAATTCAATCAAATTACTTCAAATGCATTGGAATCATGAAGAGCATACCCCCATTATTTTCAGACCATTTGATGAATTTGATAGCAAAAGATTTCATCTGGGGTCAGAATAATCCCCCCATCCCCCGACAAATTGATGTTGTTTTTAGATAAAATTTCCCCCCCAAAAAAATGCTCTGTGCGTAATTTATGCAGTCTTTATTCCATGATCCATGAACTTTAAAGCATGTGAGATTAAAAACAGTGTGTTAATGTGTTCACAACATCCTATCCCAGCCAGCATGTCCATGTGGGGCCCATAAGGTTTAAATTTGGGCTGCAGATAAGGGTCCCAAGTGGGTTTGTCCGCAGTTTCCACGGTGGCCTCACCTGTGTTTGCCCATACTGGGTTTATTCACCGAAACCCATAATGTAGCCAATTTGGGTCCCACTTAAAGCCCAGTCAGATCCCTCTTAAAGTCAGTGAATAAACCGGTGAATAAACCCAGTATGGGCAAACACAGGTGAGGCCACCGTGGAAACTGTGGACAAACCCACTTGGGACCCTTATCTGCAGCCCAAATTTAAACCTTATGGGCCCCACATGGACATGCTGGCTGGGATAGTGTTTATTATCCTCATGGCTCTTTCTTGTGGTATGCCTGATGAGTGATAAGTACTTTTTTACGTGCTACCCCATTACGGTGAACAATCCAGAATGTTACTTGTTTTTCTCATAACTGCAACGCACCTTTAAATGTACTCATTTCCATTGCAATCAACTCCAAAAGCTGATGTAAATTCTCCCCAGAACAAAATGCCAGTGTCGTCAGCACATAAAACAAAATGCAGTTTCTTTGATAATCTGCATTTATCATTTAATCTGCATTTATCAAAGGAAGATGTTGGGCCTAATATTGCAGTTGTTTTTTTTGCCTACTCTTCTCATTATATGAATCATTTCTGGCATATGCATTGACTGTGCTGTAACTCTGTTACGTTGTTCATTCTGTACACATGACATCTATTGTACTTCTGTCCATCCGGGGAGAGGGATCCTCCTCTGCTCTCCTAAAGGTTTCTTCCCTTTTTCTCCCAGTTAAAGTTTTTTGGGGGGAATTTTTTCTGAACCGATGTGAGTTTCCGGGGCAGAGGATGTCGTATGTGTACAGATTTAAAAAGCCCTCTGAGGCAAATTTGTGATTTGTGATTTTGGGCTATACAAAATAAATTGAATTGTGTTGAGGCCTGAACCCACCGGGAATGTGCAGCAGACTGCTTCCAAGACAGAAACACGGCTATGTACACAAACTAAACACGAGGAAAATGCAGAAACCAAAACAAATAAAATCATGCATAACAGTTAAGCTGAACATAGTTCAGAGTATTGGATGTGTTATAAGCCAAGAATACGAACATAGGCATACAGAGACCGGATGGCTCGTTGCAACGAGTCCGGCACCTCATCCCTTCCTGCGCTGTCGGATGGTTTGCCAGAACCTCCTTGAGGCCAACCAAAACTATTTCTCCATGGCCTCTCCAAACTCCTCCCATGCTCGAGTTTTGGCATCCACGACCACCACAGCTGCAGCCCTTCTGGCCTGCCGGTACCTGTCAGCTGGTTCAGGAGACCCCTGAGCCAACCAGGCCCAAAAGGCCTCCTTCTTCAGCTTGACGGCTTCCCTCACCCCCGGTGTCCACCACCGGGTTCTCGGGTTGCCGCCATGACAGGCACCGATGACCTTCTGATCACAACTCCTAGCGGCCGCGTCCACAATAGAGGCTTTGAACACGGTCCACTCGGATTCCATGTCCCCAGCCTCCCTCGGGATGTGGGAGAAGTTCTTTCGGGAGGTGGGAGTTGAAGACCTCCCGGACAGGATCCTCCGCCAGATGTTCTCAGGTCTTTCTAGCCGGCTCCCCCGCCATCTGATCCAACTCACCATCAGGTGGTGATCAGTTGACAGCTCTTCTCCTCTCTTCAACCGAGTGTCCAAGACATACGGCTGCAGATCAGATGATACAATTACTCGTATTTTCCTGAAGTAAAAGCTACAAAATTATTTCTGTAGAGTTCAACGGTAGAAGACTGATCAAATGCGAGGATTTTGTGACATAACAATAATTGTTATCAAGTATTATACCCACATTTTGATTTTTTTTCAGTTTCCATTTCAGTGGTTTCAAGTCTTTTATTTTGTAGCTTGTTTACATGTGTGAGGTGGAGCCGGATATGACGTCAGCTCTTCTGTGTGCACCAGCTGATCGGACCGAAAAAGCAGATCCGTCATTACTGTCATTTTGTAATGTTGTGATATCTGGGACCGCAGTAGCAGTTATCACGAGTGGGAAACTGCAGCGCGTGCAGCAGACGCTGGAGCTTGGCGAGGCCTGTTTGTTTTGGTTGATAGCGAGGCCTAACTGCGATGCTAAGCTAGCTAGCTAGCTGTCACCGTTAGCAGGATTCGAGATTGTGAATTACTGGTGACAGAAGCTAACGGCCAGGGAATATCTTCCCAGCCACACTCGAACAAACGATGCAGGTCTGACAAATAAGTTAACGTAAGCTAATAACGTTATCCGTAACTTTAACGCAGGAAGGTGATCGGAAGCCTGGGTAGCGCGTCCCGTTGTCACTCGCACTCTATGACGGAGACGTTGTTTTGCGGCAGCAGCGCTCTCGTCCGGCTGTAAGATGTGGTTGAAGCTGTTCTTCCTGCTCCTGTATTTCATAGTGTTATTCATGCTGGCGAGGATCTTTGATGCGGTCGTTTGGTATGAGACCGGTATGTTCGCCACTCAGCTGGTTGATCCAGTCACTCTTAGTTATAAGAAGTTGAAGACCATCCTGGAGTGTCGAGGGCTGGGGTACTCCGGACTGGCCGAGAAGAAGGACGTCAGCGAGCTGGTCGAGAAATCAGGTAAAGGTCGTCTTCAGTCGGAAACCAAGTAAGGGCCAGAACATCCATACGGGTACTTGTGCTTGTGACACATTAGTCGCGGCCGAGTGCCTACATAGAAAAGATATACAGTAGCTGAGGAATCTCATTTCCAAACTCTAAAACATTACATTTACATTTCGGCAAAGACAATGAGGCGTGTGTTTCACAGGAGTGAAGAGGACTGTTTCTAGATAATGTTCTGGAGTCGGTAAGTGAAGAATACAACGTGACTAATGACAGCTGGACTGTGCGATAGTGGGATAAGACGAGGGGAGAATAATTGAAACGCATTGCGAAGTCCACCAGAAATATGTAATCATAAGAACAGTGCCACCTGATACAAGTAATGATGCAATAAATTATCGATAAGGGACAACAAAACGTGATGGGGACATCTCTAGTGTGTAATGTTTACCAAACACCTTCATAAATCCCTTCTCCTGATTGGTCAGTGTTGTTTGTCTAAAATCTTATTTGTGTATCTAGTTATGAGCTCTGTAAATTGTGCTGAAGATGGTTCTTTGATGGAAACATGTTTTCAGACTCATAGAAATAATCTGCAGTTGGCTTTCTCCACATTCTCCACCTCACATGTGGAGGTGGATCAATGACTTGTTGGCGTGGACCGATACCTATAACTGGTTTAAATCTCTACTTGCTGTACTTTGGGTACTTAATGATGCCTTCATTACATATATTATTCAATAAATGGTCAATTCAAGTTCCTGTCATCTTTTTAATTATGCTATTTCAAAATTGACAATTTACCTGCAATTTCAATGAGATGAAATCAAATGTTGACAAATACACATGCATACGGATAGATGTTCTTATTATTACCTAGCACTAGTATTTGTTATACTTGGAATTAAAGAATACATGTATGTATTGGCTTTGGGGGGAGGATACATTCTTAGTCTTTTTTAAATCCCTGTTGTCCTTTTCCCCCACAGGAGAGTTGACACAGGGCGAGCTGTACTCAGCCATCAAGAAAGAGAAGGAGCAGACGGAGGCAGGAGATGCCAGCACAACACACTTCAGCGGAGAGATGCACTTCTATGAATTAGTGGAGGACACTAAAGATGGGATATGGCTGGTTCAGGTAAAGGCACTTAGTAACAGTATATTAAAACATAGTAGTATTGCCTGATTAAGTGGACATGACAATGATTCTGTTGCATACAGCAGGAATATCACGTTGTCTTAATCCGTCAACCTTTCACTCAGGAAGTCAGCCAGTGACAATTTCATGAGCACTGCTTACACGCAATTCACAGATTGTTTCATTTACACAAGAAAGAGTCTCGTTTCGATCTGTCCTGAGCCGTGAGCGTATTGATCAGGCTGATTATACAATTAGAAGCACGTCTCTATTCCATTTCCTGGAGGGCAGCACAGATTCCATTTCTCTGAAGTCACTGACAGTCATGTTATGTTAATATAATTAGCAGGTCAGTGGAAATGCAGCCCACCTGGTTGCACCTTAGGAAATGGAACACAGCTATATTCTGTGAGGCTGCCAAGATGTGGAGGTGATTTTGGACCAGTAGTGGGATAGGTACACACTCTACTTTGATTCTTAGGCATTCTGGTATGTTGTGCAAAGTACAATCAAGGTTTCAAGGATCATTTATTGTCATTCTGCAACACAGGTGCACAACAACATGCAGTTATAGCCCTTTTTGCTACACAAGGAAAACATGAAACATGGTCCGACGGGTCTGGCTAGTTGGTCGGCTGTTGGCAGTGATCGCCTCAAGGGCTGCAGCACTTCCCACTTCACAATCCCAACGCTTCCTTTTCCAATGTTAATGAATGTATTCTGTCATATGCTCCAGTAATAAACAAGAACAAAACCATTAATTCATGGGAGCTGCAGCATGTACATGCGCCGCTGTTGCCATGTCTTAATAATTATAGAAAACATTTTGAGGTATTAAAATGTGCACCATTTTAAAAACTGTCCAGATTAATAATAAATTGTTACACACGCACATTTGACCAGAGCTTCATCCATATTAAAGCAAGCAGCATGAGATGAGGAGCTGGTCCTGGTCAGGTTAGTTTTCCGCTTCAGCTTAAGTTAAACCAATTGGAAGAGATACACATCAGTCCGACACTGCTGCACTGATAACATGAGTGTTTTTGAAGATTACATTTGGCATGGGATGCACTTAATACCATTCATTACCTGGCTAGGGTCCTGTTTGATACTTCAAAGTAGTTTTATAGTATGGTGCATCGTCATCTTATACATGTACAATTTTCAGCACTTATTATATGAAGAAAGTTTTCAATACTCACACTTTACTGTAACTCACCAGTTCATACTAACAAGCAGTGCAGTAACAGTTTATTTCAACTCATCTATCCACTCCTGTTTGTTTTCCTCACAAGGAATGGACGTGATGAGTTCTGTATTTCAAATTTGTGAATTAAACCGGATTTGACTCTGTGTGAGTCTGCTCACATTGGCTCGAAACTATTTGAAATAAACAGACTGATTCTGTTTCCGTTTGTTAGATTAAGTATTTCCCAATAAGCCCTGCTTGATGAAACCCCCCTCTGATCACGATGTGTGCAGGAGGGAAATAAAAGGAATTCTTATTAATACCAGGTGTAAATGCAAAATCCAGGAATCAGAGGGTGTTGCCTACATATTGTATCCAGATACATATCACATGTTCATGTCAGGTGTTGATGGGATTCAAGAACATGAACTCGGGATGAGTGTTCCACACCTGTCCTCTACTCTGTCAAAGAATAGTCACGACATTCTAGGACCAAAATCAGATCAAACTTACGTTCTGCCCCGAGGACCTACCAGGCCAAAACGACAAAGTCTGGCTGTAATGTTTCGTTTGAACGGGATAAAGCAAATGGATAACGCAACATGGATCAGACGTGTTGATGTTGAACTACTTTCTATTTCGGGCTTCCACTGTCAGAAGCTGTCTGACCCGCTCATGTCCCTGTGTGCACCTGCAGGTCATCGCCCAGGACCGGGACGCTCTGCTCAGTCAGTCCAACTGGGGGAAGATGGTGCAGAAAGTGTCTCAGTTTGGGATCAGAACTGGAACCTTCAACTGCTCTAATGACTACAGGTGGGAAGCAGGGTCTTCTTCAAATGCACCGGCGCTTGTCATTTCTCTCAGGGCACACAGGCAAATGACAAAGGATGCTCATTTGGACTCTGAACTTGGATGTCTCCTTGTTCTGTTGGAGACCTTTATTTTTTTTTCTCTACTTCAGTGTGTTTTGCCGATAAGATAATAGCCGGAATACAGCTTCATAGTGGATAGTGCAAACAAACAAAAGAAATGAGTAATAAGATCAAAACAAGTATAATAAATCAGTAAAAAAAAAAAATATATATATATATATATATATAAATTGAACGGATTGGTTGTTAATATTGCAGAGTGGGTTGAACTGATTGTTTATATTGCACAGTGGAAACAAATATGAGCTGTTATTACTCCTGTTTTACTGAGTCCAGACAAACTTTGTTCACCACTATGGGGACCCATAGTTTCAATTCAATTCAGTTTATTTTATATAGCCCAACATCACAAATACAAGTTTGCCTCGGAGGGCTTTACAGTCTGTAACATAACATCCTGTCCCGGGACCTCACATCGGATCAGGAAAAACTCCCCTAAAAAGATAGTAAAAACCCTTTCACAGGGGAAAAAAGGGAAGAAACCTGAGGGAGAGCAACAGAGAAGGATCCCTCTCCCCGGATGGACAGAAGCAATAGATGTCATGTGACCAGAATGAATAGTGTAGTTACAGCACATTCAATGAATATGACAGAAATTATTCATATAATGAGTAGTAGGCATGGTCCATGATCCTGATAATCCACGATCCATAAAGCAGAAGGCGGTAGAGAGGAGGTGGGGGCATCAGCAGGGCCATGAACCCATGGCAGGGGGCAACCCCCCTGAAGTCAGTTGAAACCGTAAAACATTCCTAATGTTTTCTTTTCACCTTGTTATTGTCATTTGCAGTTGTTATTTGCACATAGCACCATTGATATGGTGATATCAGTTTATGTGTGGGCAGTAAGCTGTTAAAGTCACATGTCATGTCTTCCTATCTATAAGGAGCGGGGTGTAATACTGACATGCTGGGTCTGTGTTGTGTCCACCAGGTCATGTATCAAGCGTGGATGGCAGCGCTCCACTCTCATTATGTCCGTTCCCCAGACGTCGGCATCGAAGGGTAAAGTCATGCTGAAAGAATACAACGGCCGTCGCATTGAAACGGAGCACATCTTCCGCTGGATGACCTCGCACGTGGCTCATCGAATCAAAACCCTGCATCAGTCTGAGCAGCTGGTGGAGGAGTGGCGCTCTGATCCGGCCCACCCGGTGAAGATGTTTCTGTTCGCCCGTCTGTCCCAGCCGCCCGCCTTCTTCTCTGCGCTGTCTGTCAAGTTCACCGGCAGGATTGAGTTCATTTTCGTGGATGTACGTCGCTGGGACAACCACAGCATCCTATCAGAGCTTGATGTGACACAGAGCCCCGCCTACATCCTAAAGATGCCTGAGGGCATCTATCGCTATGGCAACAGGTGATGATCGAACAATGGGATTACTGTTTTTACAAACAAATGCAAATGTCCTAAATCAGTCTGTTTCTTCTTTCACTCCTCATCTCCACCTCCCCCTCACTACTCTTCTCTTCTCCTCTTTTCCTCTCCCTCAATCCTCTCCTCTTTTCCTCCTCGCCCCTCGTCTCCTCCTCTCTTCCCTCGTCTCCTCCTCTCCTCCTCTCCTGTCTCTAGTACGGGGGAGTTCTTGTCCCTGGCTGCCATGGATACTTTCCTACGATCGATCCAGCCGGAGGTCAATGATCTGTTTGTCCTCAGTCTGGTCCTGATCAACTTGCTAGCCTGGATGGACCTCTTCATCACACAGGTCACTTTCTGTTTTTCTATTTGACCCAGGGGTGAAAATGAAAAGTGCTTTTAATCAAGTACAATTTTGAGGTATTTGAGCACGAACTGCATTATCAATAACATGTATATTCATTCTGCAAAATGAGTAAGATGTGTTTGTTACTTTTACTGACGGTGACTAATGAAGTGAATGTAGGACTTTTTGTAACATGTTGTCTAAACTGTAGTACTGCTGATTTATCATAGAATGTGAATATTACGTCACCATTGATCAGATATGTTATACACAGTGATGGAGAGAGAGGTAGAGTTAGTTCTGTATTTATTGTCCAGTTTAATTGAAACATGTATTAATTTTCATGGACAGGGAGCAACAGTGAAACGATTTGTAGTTCTAATCCGAACACTTGGAACCTACAACTCCATCCTGCTCGGGTCCTGGCTTCCTGTTCTGGTAGGAAATCATCCGTACCACACGGTTCTCAGTACTATCTTCATCCACTCATTCTTCTTGTGTTGAGCAAAGGGGCTACATGCACACACATGCATGTGATACAATACCCATTCTTACGTGCGTGAGAATCACCTGGAGTGTAAACCCGTATTTTAAGTACGACTCCTGAT
The DNA here is from genome assembly GCA_038501785.1 of Myoxocephalus aenaeus. Taxonomy (NCBI): domain Eukaryota; kingdom Metazoa; phylum Chordata; class Actinopteri; order Perciformes; family Cottidae; genus Myoxocephalus; species Myoxocephalus aenaeus. The sequence continues at coordinate 5,530,268 of JBAMJR010000025.1, forward strand.
CTTGTCTTTTAAATGCAGCTTTCTTTTTCTTGGAAGTCGTAGGCTCTTCTTCTGTCTCCTTATTGGGCCTTTTCCCCTTTCCAAAGAAGCTCTACAAAGACATTTGTTTTTTACTCATTCTTGCTAGCTTGTGGGCTTAATTTTTGGGCTAAGACGAGACGCACAGGTGGATGTATCCGGTCATTTTTCAAAATAAAACACCTTTCAGACCTTGATAATCAATCAAATACTCAATTTGGGACCACTGGCCTAGAAGACTTTTAGCTCATAGCATGGGGCTGCTGAGGTTTGAATGTGTCTATCTGCTATCGAGGTGTGCACAAAGCTCCGCCTCCAGTAAACACAGAAGAGGAAAGGAGACAAGTGCATGTCAATTAGGAAAATAAAACTGGTAGGCAGTAAGTGTATTGGTCAACTGTAAAATGTCATGCATGCACAGTGGGTTCCTACCCAGTCATAGAAATATATATACCTGTTTATAGCCATATACCTACCTTACTAACTGATCACTAATCCCTGATTGATCACTTCTCTAGGCTCTCCTCCAGCTGCCCTATCTGGAAACTCTGTATGGTTATAGTCTGAAGCTGCTTCGCTATGCTGACACCACCACATTGGCCAGCCTGGTGAGAGCTGACTGGACCTTCTACTCATCCCACCCAGCTCTCTTCCTGTCCACCTACCTGGCCCACGGCCTGCTGGTCGACTACTTTGAGAAGAAACGCCGCTGTGGCATCAGAAGCCAAGAGGACAACACCACCAACCTGGAGTGGCTGGCCAGTCTGTGGGACTGGTACACTTCCTATCTGCTCCACCCAATCGCGTCTGACCACTCCGACTGGGAGGATGACCACAACTTCTTATTAGAGCGTTTGGCTTTCCCCGACCTCTGGCTTCGCCCTTTAATAAACATGGACTATATCAAAGCCCTGCCAACCTGGAGGTTCAGAGCTGTTGGGGAGGGGGAGGGGTGTGGTGGGACGCTCCATGAAGAAACAGATAGTTTACGCTCAGACACAGAGAGCAGGAAGCAGACGGATTCCCCTCCACACAGCAGCAGCAGCCACGAGAGTTTTTTGTGCAGTCAGGACAGCAACGCACAGCCGTCTGCGTGCAACAACATGGACGCCAGCAGTAGCTGTCAGTCCTTCTGCTGTTGCCATGGGAACAGAGGCTCAACATCTGCCAACGAGGCGCTAAAGGACGGCCGCCTCTGTGATTGGTCGATGTGGCCCTGTGGCATGCTGCGCTGCTCCGAGTGTGTGGTATGTCTGGAGAATTTTGTGGGGGAGGAGCTGCTGATGGGTCTGCCCTGTGGCCACGCCTTCCACCAGCACTGCATCGTGGTGTGGCTGGCAGCAGGCAGACACTGCTGCCCGGTGTGCCGCTGGCCCAGCTACAAGAAGAAACAACATAGAGCTGCACAGAGCTCTCCTGAAAACGCACAGCAGGACTGAAGGGAAACACTCCCGGAGTCCATGGAGACCGTCTGATATCATCACAGCTTGATTGGGCTGAACTGGGACTGGGGAGGAGCTCAGGAGGAAACATAACCCGTTAGGTGTGATCGGGACCGCGTCTGTCCTCAATCAGCTTGCTTCCATTACCGTTGAAGGTAATATGCTGGCCATTATTTCGGACGGAAAAGGATAGAAAGGATGTGGATTCACACAGTAACCGTTGTGGAAGTTGCCGCAAAACTTTATAGTGCAATAAAAACATCTTTCTGGTTTTGCCTTCTTTCACCCGGAAACCATCAGTGAGATTTCTTCCACATGGTGTTGTGATTTCAGGCTGGACAAGAAGCGTATTTTATCTAATGCTTATCAACTGCATCCAAACACAACTGTACACACAGTTATACCACTAACTGCTCCATCCTGTATCATGACTGACTGCAAATGCAAACACCTCCATGCTGTATGTGTTTGTGTTGTATTTAGAACTGTCAGAAATTGGAGGGAACTGGATAGTCGTCTCTATCAAACAATCCCATTGGTCAGCACAAGAAAGAAGTACGACGATCATCAGTCAGCACAACGGTACAATGAATATCAAATGTGTGTAATATCACACTCAAGTCCTTCTGCTTCTGAAGGTGTTGAAATGGCCCCGCCGTCAACTCAGAATCCTCATTTTTACATGACTCAAGTATTTATTGTGATGATCCACAGAGAATGTGCTTAAAACGAGTTTCCTTCAGCGCCCTTATCAATAGTTTCTACCTGTAATCTGCCCCATCCCATCTCATAGTTTGTGCCTCTAGTGCATTTACAATTTAGTGCTGGAGCTGTGATGTGTCATTTAGAACCCAAACACATCCAGTTGTTTTCAGGTGAGCATACAAAGTACAGCTTGTAAGGATGGCGGTATTCAGCAACATGTCTGGCACTCTGTTCTGAACTTTGACATAATATAATATCCAGTATGATATTGACTTGTTTTGCACTAAACCACAGGTGTGTGTGAGTGTACAAAGATCAACAGCAAAGTTTCACATATATGAAGGAATCCTAAAAGGTTGAAGAAGCGTGTGTGGCGGCGCCTCTACTCAAGCAACAGTCTGCATGGACTAACTAGAATACTAAACCTAGTGAATGTGGTATTTAAGGATCTAAAGAAATGTCATGAAGGCTTCAGGCACACTGAAACGATTTTGACACAACTCCTATATTTTAAAGGTTACTCTATAATATAATGTTAGAATATCAGAGATGACTGACCTCCACAACCAGCCTCTGGATGTGACTTTTGATCATGGCCACAAGCCATGTACAGCCACTGTCAGGCTGGCTACATCACTAAACCAGCCCAGTTAAAGCTGCACTAATCAATACTTTATATTGTCAGTGGTCAAATGACTCTGTGTAATGTAAAAGGTGTCACTAGTGACAAAAAAGAGAGAATTATAACTGTTCCCCTTCAGCCTCCGTTAGCTTGTCCTTTCAACTTAAATTCTCTTAGTCAATGTCATTTCCAGTAGCAGCAGTTTGTAGACAACCTCCTCATCAGCTAACGGCAGCCAGACACAGTTGGAGACTAGCTGGTGAGCACAGTGGAGCATTCAGCAGCTAAAGAGACAGATATTTCCCTGGGGAGCTAATGGAGACCAAACCAGAGCTCAGCTAAAAGGACAGTGAATATTGGCTCCAACACTCCACGGGGATGATTCTATTGTCTGTTGCGTGGGGATTCACCATAATCAACTTTATAAGATGATGATATGTCAGATGTTGTGTTGAGTTTGCCCAAGAAATAAATAAATAAATGAATGCACAGTGGTATTATTTAATCATTATGTAGGACTGACCTTAAACAATGCTGCATGTTTTTTTCATAGAATTTATAATAACTCAATTGGCTAAACAATGTTACAGTTTTCAACACTTATGTATATCTTTAATCAGGGCAAATGGATTGATATATTTCTGTTTTCTGTGACACTGGACACTGCGTGTCATTAGTTAGTGAGAATCAGTTTGTACATATAATTAAGACTATTTACTTTTATTTTGTAAAATGTAATTAATTTGCTCCTGCCACCTTTCAGACATTGCAATCCAACTTGGTTTTGGACTTGGTTGGGAACAACTTGCTGGCCTTTATGACACCCAGGAAAACGGTGAGATTCTAATCCATTTAAATGCCAAAAGCAAGCAGTTTGTGTTATTTAAAGACTTTGTTGTTCTTGTTTGAGAGAGACAGAGAGAGAGAGAAGAGGAAACAGTGGAGGGAGAGTGGATGATCCGCAGCAAAGGGCCCACCGGGAATCAAACCTTGGCCACTATGATAATGTAGCAGAGGGTTTATCTTGCGCCTATACTTGACTTTATTAATAAAACAACAACCCGATGCAGCGTAGTTTGCACAAGACGGCAACCACTTTTATTTTCGTCCCACACTTCACTAGAACATTTCCTCTCCTTCTCTCTTTCCGTTTTCCCCTTCACAGTAAAAGCCCCAGAAACATACACCAGAACATTGGTTCCCATAGAGCTGTTTACGTACACAATATAATAGTTTCAACATGTGACACGTGAGTATGAATTTGTGATTACAACTACCAGCATGGACCTTCACATGGACCTCAGCACCTTCTTTGCGGTCCCACTAGTCTATGATCGGATACACGTTTTGTCAAGGACAAATAGTGGTAAGTTTGTTGTAAAGTTCAGTGTATGTTAATTTGACAACAGAAGGCTTTAGGGTCATCTATTTTTGTTAGCACTGTGTAGCCATTTCATGTTCAGACAGTGTATGCATGTATTGTCGGTGTTAAACACTGCATGCATCTAGGCATTGCATAATCATATTTTTATATACTATACAATATTGGCCTTTTTATGAAATATAGGTGCAAGCACAACTCAAACTTCACTCAATGGATAATCCTCAGGTTCATGGCCCGAGCCAACAGCTTCTTGCAAACATAGAAGACATCATAAAACTGGAAGATAGTTTTGCATTAGTATAATTTTTTTTTTGTGCTCTGAAATGAAGTCCCCCTTATATATTGTTTCACGTGGCAGTAATATTTCATTAAATCTAGGACATATCCTCATGTGTACTAATCTTGTAACGTATCTTGTAAATGCACGGCGGCAATGTTTTTTCATTAACAAACAGTGTGGCAAAGGCAGATATCTTAGCTATTGTACATGAGTATTTCAGTAATGTATTTTTTTGCAACAATAATTGTGTTATTTCTTTTAGAGGTATTTAAAAAGTTTAAGTCATTGAATCTGAAAAAACACAAACAAAATTTGAATTGATATAATGAATTATATGTGCAGTTACCCTGGTTGATAAAACATGAACCACGTGATGATTGCTTGAGTGGCGGCATCTGTAGGCCACATGATTACAGAAATTGAACACGTGTTGATGATGCCTTTGTGCTAAAATGTGTCCTTTTGTTACTTATTAAGTTTTATTAACTATAAAGGTGACTTACAAAACGATATTCCAGAGTGCTGTTTTTTTCTCGGTCAGTGAAGCTCAGTTTAACACCAGAAGGCAAATGTCTGGTGTTCTGAGATACATTAACTGAAGGAAATCATGGAATCTATGTATTCTACAACAAAATCCACTTTTGGACTCTGTCCAGGCTGAAAAGTCTTTTCGGAGCATAAAAGTTGGAAATGCAGGTTAAGGGGCTGATCACACCGGACGCGACTTTTAAAAGTGCAGCCGCTTCAAAAGTGCCTTGGCAAAAACGCGCCGGGCAAAACAGCCCGGTGTGCCTGTGACACGTTTTTGAGAGTCGCATCTGGTGTGATCGCCCCTAAGGCAGTAACAAGTGATGAGAGCATTAGCCCGTCTCTCAATCAGAGGATTGGTGGTTTGAACCCTGGCTCTGGTAGTTTTTTCTTCTTCTTTTTTCTCCCTTCTATGCGATTAACAAACACAATGTATGTACCATTAGAACACAGCTAGTTGCTGGAAATGAGCCTCTATACACCTATGTAGATATTGTTATCTTCAGTGAAGTGCTTTTTTTTTTTTTTTTTTAAATAAGGACATTTCTAAGTGACTCCAGACTTTTTTTTTAACTCACTTTTTATTTTAGTTTTCAACAACAGCATATATTTTCAAACAGTCACATTCTTTGTCAATTTTTCAGTTGTATGTTTTGGTACACATGATATTCAGGTACAGTGTACAACACACAGAAAGAACAACAAACATCACATGGTGGTCACTCCAAGAAAAAGAGAAAACAAAAGAGAAGGATAATAATAATGAAAAGAGGAGATAAATAAATACAAATAATGATTTAAATAATTTAAATAAGATGAAGAACCAATAATTGTCCACTCCCGAGTGTAGTATTGTATGTACTATATATGCTTTCCAGAGAGGAGTGTGTGTGTGTGTGTGTGTGTGTGTGTGTGTGTGTGTGTGTGTGTGTGTGTGTGTAGAGAGTTCGCTAGAGCATTTCTACCAGAGGGCCAAGCAACATATAATAATCACCTCAGTGTAATAATAATGGTGCGACAGGACTCCATCGTTTACTAAATATAATATATGCTTCTGGAGCCTTAATGAATATGTGATTTGCTCCATTTGATAGATGTCCATGGGTATACCCTTCAATGCTGCTGTTAGTAGTATGTTGAGGAGGCCTTCAGGTATCGCTCCCAATATTGCTACTGTGGGGTCTTGTTGGAATATCTCTTTGAGGGCATCAAAGACTTCCCTCCAGTATACATTTAATTTGGGGCATAGCCAGAATATGTGTGTGTGTGATTGGCAGCGCTTCCGCAATTCCGCCAACATAAGTTGGAATGTGTTGGGCCCATCTTGGCTACTATTTCTGGAGTTCTGAAGAATCTGGTGATTATTTTCCATTTAAATTCCCTCCAGGTGTTTGAGTTTGTAACTCGGTGTGCCTCTGTGCATATTTCCTCCCATGTATTCTGTGGTATGGTCTTGTTCATTTCCGCTTCCCATCTCTGCTTTATCTGTTGGGAATTATGTACATTCATAGATAGAAATATGTTATATAGTTTACTTATTGTAAATAAATTGTGAACTTGCTTCTCCATATATCTACAATGCCTGCTTCCAGGCATTGGTATTTGAGCATTCTACTCATTCTAGAGAGTGGAGCTTTAGAGATAGGTTGTCGGTCCATTAGTTGTGACATTACGCAATTCAGGTCCCCTCCCAGGAGTAGTAGCCCTGTACTGTATTGTAGGATCTTACTGAACAATGTTCTGATAAAGCCAGGCTCGTCTTCATTAGGTGCATATACATTTATGAGGGATACGTCTGTGCCATCAATTAATCCATTAACTAAGATATATCTCCCCTGTGTCTTTATGTACTAGTGTTTGTGTGAAGTTAATTTGTCTGTGTATGAGTATGGATACTCCCTTTTTTCTCCCTGATCGGTGTGAAGAGTAATATACTTTATCTGCCCACGACCTTCTCAACTTTTCATGTTCAGCATCAGATAAATGGGCTTCCTGGAGGAATGCAATGTGACAATTGGCTTGTTTCATCTGGTGTAGAATTGCCTTTCTCTTAACAGGGCTATGGAGGCCTTTGACATTATAACGTATCACTTTTAGCGGGTCCATTATGTAAAGTATGCAATTTTCATATTTGGGGATTTTGCGTAGAGCGATGGGAAGCGGACGCAAACAGCCAGCACATGGGCCATGTATCTTGTTATGTGGAGTGTGGGGAGTTGGACTAGAAAATGAAACCAATAGGGGTGAGGTAAAAAAGGGTATTTAAGAAAAATGGATGATGACCTTGTTGTTCTTATATACAACGTAGGATCGCAGGGGAACAGTGGGATCAGAACAAGGGGAAAGCAACAGTTGTGACTACTGTTAACAAACATTAACAACAGTCTAGTGGGACCTAGTCCCTAGCCGCTAAGGGCAAGCAGCAACGGTACACAGTCGAGATTGAATTGACTATGCTAATATATATATATATTTGAATATAAAATAATAATGTGCCAGTATGTGAAATTGCAAAACTCACTGGTCAGTCTTTACTGTGAATCACAGTACTAGTAGGGATACATTTAGTCTGCAGCCTCAGTAGATGGGATAACCTTCTTCTGGACATACTCCATGGCTTTGCTGGCATCCAGAAACTCCTCGTCTTCGTTGTTGTGCGAAATCCGCAGTCTGGCCGGATACAGTAGACCGTAGCAGACGCCTTTCCGCTCTCGTAGGGTCTTCCGTATGTCCGTGAACGCGGCTCTGGCTTTGGCAACGCCGGGCGTGTAGTCTGGGAAGATAGCGATCCGGTTCTCGTTGTAGACCAGCGGCGCTCTGTCTCGGGCTCTCCTCAGGATCTCTGCGGCATCTCCGTCGTTGTGTACTTTAGCGATGATCACTCGTGGTTTCTCCCGGTCTCCTGGTTTCCTGGTGGCAAATGTGCGGTGCGATCGGTCGATCTTTATGTCCCGGTCCAGCTGCAGGACGTTTTTAATAACTTTGGCAACAGTTTTAGGGGAGCTGGAGTCCGGTTGTTCTTGAATGCCGGCTATACGGATATTACTGCGTCTCATTCTCCCCTCCATATCCTCGCACCGGTGTGTTAAAGTTGTCACCTGTCTTTGACGGCTAGTTATCTTAGTTTCTTTTGCAGCCACCTCGTCGGACCATGTTGATGAGCCGCCCTTCATGTCTTGTATGTCGGCTTTCATGTGGTCAACGTCTGTTTGGATAGCGGTCGTGTTTTTAGCAATTTCGTACCGCACCGTGTAATTTGGACTTGAGAGCATTAAAATCTTCAGCTAGCGCACTTTTGAGTTCCTCTCTTATAATTTTGGAAATCTCTCCTTTTAGGGAAGACAAGATGTCCACCTTCATCCGTTCAATGGCCTTACCTTCAGTGTGCGTACCTGGGCTTCCACTGCAGCTGGGAGAGGGTTGGTCCGGGTCACCTGGCGGGATCTGCCTCGTGGTTCTTGTAGGCTGCGATGAGCTACCGCCAGATTTATATTTGTATTTTTGAAGCTTTTCCGCCATTCAAAAATGACGTCGCTTGCATAAGTCACCTTTTGGCCTCTTTGAGTTGTCCTTGGTGAGCTTTGAGGCTGATATTCCTGAAATAGTAGCTGTTTTTATGTAAAAATGTTGTCTGTTCTGCAGGAGCACTGAAATTAGCGTCTTACCCATATCTTGCTCACTAGTCGACTCCAGACTTTTGAACGGTAGTGTTTATATATATATATATAACATTTTAATGAAACGTGTATGTCTGGTGTTCTGAGATACATTAACTGAAGGAAATCATTGAATCTATTCTACAACAAAATCCACTTTTGGACTCTGTCCAGGCTGAAAAGGCTTTTCGGAGCATAAAAGTTGGAAATGCAGCGTAACCCTTTAAGCCCTAACCCTAATAACCCTAACCCTAACACCTAATCCTATTTATTGAGTTGTGTTGATAGGTTGTACATCGGGATTATATATTATTGTAGCCCTGATTTTTATGTTTAATTTGATACCTAACATGTTTTTTTTTTTTTGGGGGGGAGGGATTTATATCATTATTTTTTTCTTGATTTTCCTGATATAAAAGGGTCCCCCGATCGGGGGACCCTAGGACTGAAGGGTTTTTTAAGGCAGTAAAAAAAGATGAGAGTATCAGGTTATAATGAAATGTGTATTTCTGGTGTTCTGAGATATATTAACTGAAGGAAATCATGGAATGTAAGTATTCTAGAACAAAATCCACTTTTGGACTCTGTTCACTGAAAAGTCTTTTCGGAGCATAAAAGTTGGAAATGCAGCTTAAGGTGCCGTTCACACCAGACACGACTTTTAAAAGCGCAGCCGCTTCAAAAACGCCTTGGCAAAAACGTGCCCGGTGAGCCTGTGGAGCGGGCCTGCGTGCGCATCCGGGCGATAAAACTTCATTTACAAAATGGATTCAAGCCGACGTCGTGCTCTTGCCCTTGCTGTGTTGTGGGATGGAGGAAAAAGCCCCAAAAAAGCGGAGGTTTTGGGTTCACGATAAAAATTAAAAAAAAGGAAAGAGTACGTTGAATACCATCATCTATTCCGTGAATTGTGTCTCGATGACGAGCGCTTTCAATTGTACTTTCGACTGAGCACTTTCGTTCGAGCGTCTTCTGAGCATGGTGGGGCCAACCATTGCAAGGCAGGAGACCAACTGGCGGGAGACAATCAGCCCATCAGAAAGGCTGAGTATTTGTCTCAGGTGAGTTATTTCCAATAAATAAAAATATATAGTATATAAATTAGATTAGATTCAACTTGAATGTCATTGTATAGAGTACAAGTACTGAGAGAACGAAATGCAGTTAGCATCTAACCAGCAGAGTATTTATATATGTATCGTGGTAATATATAAATACATAAGATATATACAGATGAGGTATATACAGTATGAAATAATATATATGCAGTATGAACAGTATTGATAGTATAACTGTTTGGACCACTACACTATCAACATCAAAGGAAACACTAAGCTACCACAATGTCTGCATTCAGGAGGTATAACTGAACATTGTTTTGTGAATTGCAGATATCTTGCCTCTGGAGACTCCTTCAGAAGCCTGGGATTCAGCTACCGCATCGGCTTTTCAACGGTGGCTGGTATTGTGCAGTGTGTGGTCACAGCCATCTGGGACTGTCTGGTCACTGAATACATGCCAGTACCGACAACCAGAGATTGGAAGGAGATCGCTGGAGGTTTCCATCAACTCTGGGACTTCCCAAATTACCTCGGCGCAATCGATGGGAAGCGTGTCCAGATCCAAGCTCCAGCCAACACAGGATCCCTATTTTACAACTACAAGGGCCACTTCTCTGTTGTGCTCTTGGCTGTGGTAGATGCACACTACCGCTTCCGCATCATTGATGTCGAGGCATACGAGAAGAGCAGCGATGGAGGGACCCTGGCTGCGTCTGCCTTTGGGAAGGCCTTATATTCCCAGACCCTTCCACTCCCCCCAGATGTCCCTCTCCGTGGTGCTGCGGATCAGAGCCCGGTGCCCTATGTGTTTGTGGCAGACGAGGCGTTTCCTCTGCGGAGGGATCTCATGAGGCCCTACCCGGGACAGAGCAACAGTAGAGAGAGGAGGGTGTTCAACTACCGGCTGTCCCGGGCCAGGGGAATGGTTGAATGCACCTTCGGCATTCTTGCCACACAGTGGCGACTGTATCGGAGAGTTTTGGGGGCGTCTCCACAGGTGGCAGAGAGGGTCATCACCTGCATTCTCCACAACTTCCTGCACTGGGAGACGGAGGACCGTGACCTTCCCACCCTCTCCGCTGTGGGGCAGAGAGCTGTCCAGCACCTGGAACGGGTGCTGGACAGACGGACACGTCACACATGCGCAGATGGACAGACACATCACACAAATACAGACAGACGGACACGTCACATAAGTACGGAAGGACGGACACGTCACGCACATACAGACAGACGGACACGTCGCCCACGCACGGACGGACGGACACGTCACACACGCACGGATGGACGGACACGTCACGCACATACAGACAGACGGACACGTCGCCCACGCACGGACGGACGGACACGTCACACACGCACGGATGGACGGACACGTCACGCACATACAGACAGACGGACACGTCACATAAGCATGGAAGGACGGAACCGTCACGCACATACATACAGACGGACACGTCACACACGCACGGACGACACGTCACGCACATGCAGACAGACGGCTGTCAAGTCTTTTCGGAGCATGGAAATGCAGCTTAAGGCAGTGATGAGAGCAACGGTCAAGTTTGAATACAAATTAGAGAAAGAAACGGTATTAGCACTCACCCGAAGAGGCACAAGGTTAGTTCAAGTTGGAATAAATGTAATAATTGTAATTACTGTGTATGTTTGTTTTAAAGTAGTTAGCGTAAGTGTTGGCTCTATGTATGTACTGTATGCTATTAATAAGTAAGCTAACAATTATTGTTTTTTGTGCCTTTGTACACAGCTCTTACTTTTATTTTCAAATTAATAAATACATTTAAAATCATCAGTCAAGGACCATCTGTCGGAGGGGTACGCTACAATGTTTTAGTTTTGTCTATGTGTTAAATGGGCTACTGCATTTCGTTGTGCATCTCTGAGTTGCACAATGACAATAAATGATCCTTGAATCCTTAAAGCGCCTGTCATAATATTGTAACGGACTGAGGGAAATGTTATGTTATGAATGTTATGTTCAGGAGGTCAGTGAACGTCTCATGAGCTGGGTAGCTGTGAAGCGTACCTGTGATTGGAGAGCGAGGGAGGGGGGATGTGGTTGTGGTGTGTTACGAGCCGTTCGGAGCAGTCTATGACCCGGAGCAGAGGTGAAGCTGGTTGAGAGGTTTTCACAGGGTTCTACTGTTGTTTTGGCGTAGGCTACGGCCCACAGTAGCCTGTTCTATGTTCCATTAATAAACACCCTGTAAGCCATCTTACGTCTCGTAGCTTTCCTGACCCAGGGTCGCTACAATATGGAATAAAAGGAATAGGAGGAATATGCAATATGTACAGTAATCATAGAATTGAAATAGTAAAGTTGTTAAAATCTCTTAAAGACAAACCTCAGGACAGGTACTGTATATAAAAAAAAAGCAGGACCATTATTTAGGCCCTTATTATGTCATGTTGATGTACTTTAGTTCATTTAAATATCAAATTATACATTTATACACAATACGTACACTAATGTATTCCAGCTGCGTTATATACATTTTCTCTCTCGTATTGAAGACTTGGACTGTACACTGCGATTGTATATTATATTGTAAATTTAAATTGTAAATTTCATGCTCCTATTTCTTTTTGCACTTTATTTATAATGTTATGCACCACCTGCCATGACAAATTAATTGTACGTGAAAACATACGTGGCAATAAATGGTTCTGATTCTGATTCAGAAAACATCCGTGAACTTTGAGGTGTCTGAAGGTCTCAACGGTAAAACAGAGACGGTTTCATCCAATCCAATCATCAGATCCATTTCTTAATATGAATCTATCTTACTGTGTCTTTTGGAACACCTGTCTGCTATAAAATGTGGTTTTAGTCTTCGTATTATTATATATTAATACAGTAATGGAGCTCTGCTATAATGTCCATGCATTAATTACGTAGAATATACATTTGAATGTAATTTTATTTAAATGTGTATGCGAATCATCATTAGTTAGTAATAATTATGAAACATAGCAATTTGTAACCAGCCATAATAGCCTCCTAATTATGATGCGCAAGTTTTTGGTTGAGGTATAATACTGTATTTGTCTAAGTAATTCTAAAGCCAGTAGGTGGCAGTATGATCACAACAATGTGAGTTAATCATTGCAGATTTAGAATTGTAGTTTGGAGAACACAATTTGTGCGGCTGCAAAGAGTTTATTAAAAGGTTGTAAATGTACTAACTTTGAGAGCATAACTTTAACACTTTTATAATTTGTGTATTTTAGATGCATGTAAAATTGAATTTAGCCGGATTTAATCTGGGTCTAATATACTGGGTCTTTAGGCTTGCTCAAAATATACATGTTGGATGCAGAGAAAATATTAACCCCCAATAAATAGATTCGATTAAAATATTGGCTTTTTAACTTAACACATCAATCATGTGATTACTACCATTTGAAATTGCTTTCAGAAAGAGTCGAAAACGTGAAAGAATGCAAATCTCCTTGAGAAAATCGAAATTAGAATCAGCTTCTATACAACTAAATTACTTCCAAGCAAACTTCATCCACAAATAGGTCAAATGAATCCCAATTCCCTTGCAAACATGAACATATACTCCTTAATTACCATTCAAGACCATGTCCAACATATTTTAGGAGCAGCACTTTAATTCGTCTTGTATATAATCTACCAAGAAACATTTATAGGAACGTCTACTTTAGAAACGCCATGAGGAACTTTATTGGTCGATCTGCTGGGAGGCGGGGCAATCCTGGAGACATTAGTAGTGTCATACAAGTAGTGTATCATACATTAAATAGAAGTTTGTGCAATAAAAACTATTTTAACGTAGCTGCAGCCGTTTCTGCTCAGACGGGTTTGCGTTGAAGGTGGAGTTTTTCTGCTCGAAGTTCTCAGAGTTTTGCTCTGAGGAGAAGAAGATTGTGTTTTAAACGTCAAAGTGGAGGAGAAAGGTAAGTCATTTAATATGGTTACACTACATGGCGGCTACTATACAAAGTAGCAACGCCAGCTCTGATTCGTTAAATATTTGCCTCTCGCGAAACCCGCAACGTCAGTACTCAGTACGCTGCGATGGCAAATAAAACGGATGTTTTCATCACGAGTTCCAGCCTGCTGTGCAACAGCTGCGACCTGGCTGACAGGAAAATAGTTTATCCACACGAGCTGCTGCTCTAATCTCGGCTATATCTGGTGGGAAACGTAGAAAATGATCTTCATGTTTATGAGTGCTACCGATCTGGCTGCTATTATTTTAAATTTCAAAAAAATGTAACCTCAAACTTTCCTCCATATCTTCATTGATGCATGTGTTTAGAGTATCTCTGTTTGCTATTGTTCGCAGTAGGACTGCAGAAAAGCTATAATCCCCATGTGCTGACTTCATTTAGGCTAACAGTGTAGAGGAGACAAGGTGTGAGACGGTTTGCATTTATTGTGGGATTCAACTGAACTGAACTGATTACTTTTTCGTCCTGGTGGGGGTGGGGGGGCATTTTAAGGAAGCCTACAGCTCCTTTTGACAGGAAGGTTTTCTTTCTCAATAATATGTTGTAAACTTTAAAAAAAAGCAGAAGTAAACTGATTGTCTAATTTATGGAGAAATCTACCCCAGTCTGCAAGTTGTACAATCTTTGGCTGTGACACGAGTGGCACAGACATCCGGAGGGGTTTCCTGAAATAACAACATTTTGTAAGTTTGCAATTTGTAAAAGGAATGTAGAGAAACCGCTGTGTAATCTGTTCTCTACAGGGTCTGCTATATGCATTTGAATTGAAACGCACCCTTCCCTTCTTCCCTCCGAGGTGAGCTGCTGAGGTGGGGCTTTGGTCCACTTGTGTTGAGCCTGCCGTCATGGCTCGGTACCTGGGCTACTTCACCACCGTGGGCGATACGCAGCCGGTCCAGTGGGAGGAGGAAGAGCTGCACGTGAACAGCGAGGTGCTGAGTCCGGCCACTGGCCAGTTTCCAACCACGCAGACCTTCAGGGAGTCACTGCAGAGGCTCTACGGCTCAGATCGGTTCCAGGTATACCACTCTAGTCTTCTCAGTGCATCCGTTATGGGCAATGATCCATCAGTGTGAAAGCAAGCAATTGCATGGTTTCCCCACTTTGATGGTACAGATAGGGAACAAGGTGACATTTTCAAATCGCTTGTTTTGACTGACCACAACGCAGATATATTACATTTACGAGGATATAAGACATTTGTCTTATGAGAAGCTGGAAACAAATGTTTAGCGTTTTTGCTTGTTTTAGGATTTCACTCATATAACATTGTCAGACAGTTAAAAACTAAAAAAGTATAATACTGTATTCATCTATACAGCAGAACTAGAAAATTATCATTCTTGTCAAAACTTTGCACATACATTACCCACAATGCTACTTAACTGCTGACATTTTAGTCAGAGATTAATTGTATTAAGGAGCGGCTAATGTAGCCTGGAGCATCTGTCTGCAGCAGAGATGAGCTGCAGAGGTCTGAGAAGATCACTTCTTTCTAACTCCACACAGATTGTTCACTTGAGGGCATTTATCAGTCTTTTGTGTCTCCCTCTGGAGACTTTACATTTATTACCACATATGCAGTAGTTCTCCCAGCATCTGGAAACCCACTTTGATGGGTAAGACTGGTGCGTTCCCCTCTAAGTCGCTGTATAAAGAAGCACCTCCCACTGATTGACTGACTTTGCTTCCAGGTGTTGGTGGTGTGTCTGGTCATCCTGGATGCCATCTTTGTTCTGTCAGAGCTGCTTATAGATCTGTCTGTGATCCAGTTGGACCATGGCCACCTTGCTCCTGAGGTGAGACACAGATTTGTCCACTTGCTCCAAGCAAAACTCACAGTTCTTATCAAGACCTTTGTATCATACCATTTATTGACACATTTGTTTGCAGGTGTTCCACTACTTGAGCTTGGCTCTTCTCACATTCTTCATGGTGGAGCTGGTTGGTAAGCTGTACGCTTACCGCCTGGAGTTCTTTCAACACAAGTTTGAGGTGTTTGATGGCGCGGTGGTGGTGGTTTCCTTCGTGTTGGACATTGTGTTCCTATTCCATGAGGATGCCTTTGATGGAATGGGTCTCCTCATCCTGCTGCGACTCTGGAGGGTGGCCAGAATTATCAATGGTCAGTAACACTTGCCTGTTTTGAATGACATTTGTTAGAGGGTGTGGTGCTCTGCCTGGGTATTGCATCCAACAAATCTCTTCGTCTCTGCTGAAAGACACAGGCAGGTGGAGCGTTTGTTACCCTTTGATAAGAGTCACTGTGTGTGTGTGTTTGTGTTGTAGCGAAGCCAGCACCTCTATAACAAGTAGAGAAACGTAATGTATTGCTGTGGACATGAGCTGCTTCAAAATATATATTTGACACCTAAAAATAAATCAATATCAGTTTAAGTATATGTTATATTTTCACTATTCTGTCACACAACCCTTTCCCAACGGTATCTATGCTCTCTTTAGAACCACAAGACTCCTTTGTCAAAAACAGGGATTTTACAAATGGACACCCAATCACAGACTTCCCTCCTCTCACCTAGCAGCTTTAGACCCAGTCTGGCAGAGTTTTTATGATGCATTACATTTACTTGCGTTTGCAGTAAAAATGTGCATGTCAAAAAAGAGCATACAAGCCTGCAGTTTCTACACACCAAGATGACTGTTTGAATGTGTTGCAGGTATCATGGTGTCAGTGAAAACCCGTGCAGACCAGAAGATTCACAAGCTGAAGGAGAGCTATGACCACCTCGTTCAAAGAGTCACAGAGCTACAGGAGAAAAGTGATAAACTGGTGATTCATTATAACTGCTTCATACTGGATCAGAAAGATTACTTAGCTTTACTTAAAACAAGTTAATTGAATGAGCTTTCCTAATGATCCACAAACAGGAGCAGATATGTATATTACATTAAATGGCACATATGCTCATTTTCAGGTTTATACTTGTATTTTGGGTTTCTACTAGAACACGTTTCCAAGCTTTAATGGCAAAAAACAACATTTCTTATATTGTCTGAATATACCTGTAGTCACCCTCTTTCTGAAACGCTCCAGTTTATCACCTTTTTGCTAATGAACCTGCATGTGAGCCAAATCTGAATGGCTTGTTCAATCACATGTTTTCATATTAAGACAGCACACAAATAACAGATTGGGTAGTCCAAAACTGATAGAGGATATCTTGAGATCATCTGGAAACCTCTGTTTGTATCATACAGTTACAAACTTAGAGATGGGGGGTCAGCTCACCTTTTGACTTGAGTAGTCAGACAATCAGACCGGTAGTGCATATTGCGACTTACCTGCACAAAACCTATGGGGAATCTGGGCACAAGTATTTTGAAGCTAGCACAATTGAACTGAGGGTAAGCTTAGAATGATGCCCAACAACAGACTGACTTTTCTCTCCATCCATCTTAGGAACAAGAGAACGAGAAACTGCAAGCCCTCCTGAAGAAGAACAGCATAGTCTCCTAACTCATCAAGCTAACTCTTGTGGAGCATGTACTTCTCTGCACTGTATTCAAACTATACACTCCATGAACTTTTATTTTTAGAGCTGATTTCAGTATTCCTTCTACTTGTTGACAGATCCTTAACTGTTTCCAAGTTACCTGAAGAGAAACCATCTTTTTTGAATATCTGTATCAGTGGATCCATATCCATATTTCTCCCCATTATAGCGATGGAGGTCTGCATACTGTATGTTTAATGAATGTCAGATAGTCCAATGCTACTAGATGTCACACCATAAAGCTACAAAGCCATGGCCCTAAGTTAATAGTAAATATTTGAAAAATTCCTCACACTGATGGCTTCTGCTGAGTGATGTTAAACAAAACGTATGTATGTTGTGTAAAAACCACATGCCAATAAATGAAGTAATGTCATTGATTAAACAACCTTTGTTGAAGTATTCATTTTTTCCAAACATCCTATTTACATTCACACAATATACAGGAACACATCGATCATACAAGCAGTGCTTGTTGTTGTAACAAGGTGTATGGTAAATATTACCATATACTAGTGAGAGGAATTCAAATGGACTGTTGAGACAAAGTGGAAGAGGAGTCCACATGTACTGTTCGGAAAAAAGGGGCCGTAGAGTCCTTGTGAACAGCTCTGACAAAAAAGAAGAGTCCACATGAACTCAAACAAAAGGGAAGAAGAAGTCAAAGGGCAGTTTGGCGTTGATGGTGGGCGTGGCTCTGTAACCAGGAAGAGCAGCAGCAGAAACTGATACGAAGGCCACTGAGCTCCTGATTGACAGGATGCTGCTTCCTCCAGACAAGATGTCCTAAGGGAGAACCAAGAGAGTTGGACACAGTCTAAATGATTAGACTGCCATTGCAGGTTTTTTGTTAAAACTGGAAAGTGTCTGCCAGAATTTATGAAAAAGCGAGTCTTACCAAACTGGTGGTGTTGGTTTGGATTACTTCTTTGATGCTCACTATCTGAGCCTGAGGGTTGACCAACGATCCATATTTAGTCCATTCAATTTCTATGTGACGCAACAGTGGGATGCTGCACCTCTGTGCTTCCTGCAAAACAAACAAACAAACTACTGAATTGTGGCCCCACAAGATTCCATAAATGTTCTTTCTGTTAATCAATTTTCTATCTCAGCCAAAATACAACATCTCAACCTGAAACTTGAATTTCAATTGAATATGACTTGCAGAATGATTGAAGTCACAGTTGTACAGAAAAATAACCATGCATTATTTCAAAAAAAAAGTAGATATTAGCAAATTCATGCATACAGTATGTCATGTAATGAAAAAAAAAAAAAAGTCACAAACTGTCACAAATAAAACTGCAGTGACATGTTTTATGAAATTATATTGTAGACATAAGATGGGTATCAGAATTATTTGCTCTGATTTTACTTGCACTTCTCTAATCAGATTCAGGATTAGACCTGAGGCTCCTTTCTGTTTTGAAACAATGCTCACCCCAGTATTGAAGGTGCTCTCAATTGGTACCCAGGCCGATGGATAGTCTAGCGGGGAGTTTCCAAAAGATGCCACAAACGTTGCATGGTTTGGTCCTCTCAGAACATCCAAAAGCACCTGAAGGACCAGGGAGCAGTTGGCAGCATCCTCCAGTCTGCGAGGACAAGACCATCACCATCATATATGTATTAGGACTAGGGTTGGGTACCGAGAACCGGTGCCATATTGGCACCGGTTCCAACACATCCGGTACCTACGGGACCGAAAAGCAACGCAGATTTCGGTGCTTCCTTTCAGTGCTTCCTTTCAGTGCCTAAGCCGATTTAAATACTTTTTTTTTACTACTCTGTAATCTTGCACGGTATATAGATACTAAAAAGGTAGCGTGTATCGCGCTACCTTTTTAGTAAAAACAATACGATTTTGATGTATCGATACTTTATTAAAATAGTGCGGATCAGAGCGCACTCGCTGCTCCGCTGCGTCTGCCTGCATGCAGGGCGGGGCTCAAGGGGGCGGGGTTTAGGGAGCGGGCCTCAAGCGGGCTTAAGGAGTGGGGCTCAAGAGGGCGGGGCTTACAGTGCTCACACACACACACACACAGCACGTGCACACAGAGATCGCTGGAGACACGAGCACGAGCTTTTGAACGTCCGTCCTCGGCTTGCTGGAACAAATCTCTCCCAGTTGATATTAATGATGACGTGTAGTCCAGTAAAGCAGCAGTTTGTAGAATCCAACCGTTTGAGTTCTGTTGCACACGTTCCCAATCAGGCCACCTGATACTTGTGTCTGTTCTTTTTTTAAATATATATTGTTTATAGTTTGAAGTTAAAAGGTTTGAAGCTGTAGTTTGAAGTCAATGTTTTGTATTTATTCATATTTATAGTATACTTTAAACAGTTAATGTTGTTCAATTTGAAGACAAAAAATTGCCTTGTATCGGTTCAGGCACCGGTATCGTTTTAAAAGTATCGTTTTAGCACCGGTATCGGGAAAAACCCAAACGATACCCATCCCTACTTAGGACACAAGGAAGCACTGTACCTGAACACAGTGAGCAGATGTGTTGTATGTCCTACCTTAATGTGCAGCCGGACACAGAGTCCAGACCGAACAAGACAGGGGAGCGCTGATGTGGTCCCTGCAGACAGTCCTGGCCCTCAGCACTATGGAGAAGAGATACTGTGTCTCTAGGGTTGACGCTTCGAGCAATCCCTGTGATGACAACGGCTAAGGACAAATCGGCCTTGTAGCACATCAGAGCATCATCCCTGTCTCAAACGTTGCAAAGTATCCATACTACTGCTGTCAAAAATATATAACTAAAATGTTCACACTAATTCATACTGTCTGTAAATCAAGGTGAGGGAAATCAAGCAGGTAAAGGATATTCTGCTGTCCTTGTTCCAGACACAAGAGGTAGTCCAACCACATAACCTGGATTTCCACTGTAGTGGACGGCCGCCTCCTCCCCATCCTCCTGTTTAATAGACACAAGCTCCGGTACATTATTAGGGCCCGGGCACCAACGTAGTCGGATCGACTGTTTATTATTATTATGCTACGTCTTTCAAGGGGAAAAAGAGGTGTTAACATAAATTCTTCCAAAGTTTTTTGGGTGTCGGGCTTAGGTCGGACAAAATGACTTAGCTCTAACATTGCGTTTCACCTAGCTGTATGAAATTTAGTAGGTATATGTAACGTGATGGGAGGTAAAAAATAACTGTTCGAGGTATCTCCTAAACACATCAGGAAGTCAGCCATTTTGAATTTGTATGACGTTTCTTTGACCATTTTAAGGTCAAAAAACAAACTCCTCCTAAACTAGATATTAACCTGATCCATTCCTTTTGGCTATGCCATCCTTTAACTAATACTGATCTCGTTTTATTAAACCTTTTTTTAAAGTAAATTCTGTATCTACTTAAAATGGTGGTTCTGAGCGCAACATAGCACTCCTATGAGTTCCCAAAAAAAAGCAACCCTTTTGAGGACAACACTTCAAAAACACACAGACAATGCCAACCTGGACAAATGTGATGTGAAACTCCTGTTCCAGGGATAGTGCTACTTCACGGACAAATCCAAGTACCAAAGACACCGTCACATTCACTATCTCACCAGCTGGGTTGTACTTAGTCACATAAGCAACCTAAGGAGAGAACCATGTTTAATTTGTCCAGCAGACAATTGCTTTTTTAATTTGAAAGAGTTTTAATTTTATGTCTAAAACTTTAGATTTAAATCTCAAAATACAGGTTGTGTGTTGGAGTAGACTCACCTTCAGCACCACATTAGCACAGAAGGTTGTGTTCAGAAGAACAGGGTTGAGGTTTTCTCCTCCACTGACCTTCAGCTCTGTCTGAGTCCCATCGACAGACTGCAGGACGACTGAAGCCACCTCCACAGGAACAAGCTCCAGCAACATCACAAACAACCACATTATTCAACATTTATCAACAATTATTTAACCCAAATATTATTTCAGATTTACCGTCAGTCTTCAGAGGTTTTACTCTGGATAACAAAGGCAATGGATCCACTTTGGTCCAGACTAAAACAACTCAACTGAATGGCCATCACATTTTCTACAGACATAAGGATTAGTACTTTTCATCTTCTAGTGTAACCATCAGGTCAAAAAGTGAATGTGTCCAATACTTTGGTTTAAGAGTAGTGGTTCTCAAACTTTTAAAGAAGAAAGATGTTCAACAAAATTGTAACAAAAATGGTGCATGCTGAATTTTTATTTCAATAACATTCTCTGCATTTATAAATAATAGAATAAATAAAATGGCAATCACTTTCAAGTAAACCTGATTGCTCCATCAGACATTTCTTTTCTCTTCTTATTGTTGGGGGAAAAAAATAGCAAAACAAAACGAGTGCATGTGTGAGCCATCACGTTTTATCAGTATTAGTGGCTGCTTTCCACTACACATCTCGTTTCAGTGTGTTTTACCAGCATAATAATTTCCTATGGCGTCCATTTTTTTCTTCTTTTTTTAAACAGACATGTTGTTATCATGGGGTAATTACAACACACAAGTGTACAAAACAAAATTTGTCTTGCATTTCAGCAATGTTAAAAAGGGGGCAGGATGTTCACTGTTGTGGATTACCAGTTACCACTGCTTGATTTTCATTCTAGTAAAAAAACTTTGATAAATCTAAAGACACTAACAATTTGTTTTGATTTAATAGTTTGCAGCAATGTAAAGCAAAAAGTAAAGTGTTATGTCAATGCAAATGTGACAATAACTGAATACTTCCTTCTTCTCTGTAACAGAGAGAGAAATGTACAAATGTTTTCGGTCCTCACATTGCAGCAGTCAACCTCAAGTCTGTGCCAACACATGTTTTTGTGGTCCACGTATTCTTTGTGCAAAACAATTTGTCAGTGTCTTGATCATTTTCCTGGTGAGGCAGGAGACGTGATGGCTTGTGAGTTATAATGTTATCTCAACAATGTGAAGTAGTGCGAAGACATCATTTTCAGATAATGGAGAGACCATGAGACTATATACGATGATTTCGCATAACATACGTTTCAAGATGTGTGTTACGAGGTTGAGCATTTAATCTAATTCTGACTTCACTTAAATTATTAATCGCTTATCAAAGTACTTCAATTCATTTTATGTAGATCACCTAATTTACTTACAGAGTTAAACAAAAAAGTAGACATACTTACTGCTGCATCTTGAGTCTTGCCCTGTTGAGTGGAAAAGATTTGGTCTTTAAATTACCGTCAACTGATGCTGTGTTTTCAGCATTTCCAATTAGCTAATTTATCTTGTGCACAAACAACAATCTGATGGATAGCGGCCCACAGACTTCAGTTACCTCGCCCGGACCAGGGAAACCGGGGCACCCTCCCGGAGCCAGACCCAGGAGGGGAGCTCGCCGGCGAGCGTCTGGTGGCCGGGCCCTCACCCATGGGTCCCGGTAGGGCTCAGCCCGAAGAAACAACATGGAGCAGCCACCCTGTGGACCCACCACCCGCGATCGGCGGCAGCATAGACGAGCTCTAGGGACGTGGAACGCCACCTCGCTAGCGAGGAAAGAGCCAGAGCTGGTGCAGGAGGTGGAGTGGTACCAGCTAGATATAGTTGGGCTCACCTCCACACACAGCACTAGCTCTGGAACCAAGCTCTTGGAGAAGGGTTGGACTTTGTCCTTTTCTGGAGTTGCCCAGGGTGGGAGGCGCCGGGCGGGAGTGGGGATACTCGCCACCGTGTTGGAGTTTTCCCACTGAGAAAAACAGGGTCGCCTCCCTGCGCCTGTGGGCAGTCGGGCTCTGACTGTTGTTTATGCTTAGGCCCGAGATCAATGAGCGACTTTGCTCTTCACCCAAGCGTCTAATACGATACGATTTCAGAGCTGTCAACTGAGCTGTAAACTGATCACCACCTGGTGGCGAGTTGGATCAGATGGCGGGTGGAGCCGGCTAGAAAGACCTGGCAGGCCCAAACGTGTAGTGAGGGTGAACTGACGTCCTGAAGCAGCTGACAGGTACCCATTCACACCTTTTTTACACCTTAGCAGGTGCCACCTGGCCATCAGGAGTAACGAACATTCATACAATATTTATACAGCACAGGAACAGCCTGCGGGAGCAATCTCGGGTTAAGTGTCTTGCCCAAGGACACATCAACGTGGCCTAGGAAACCGGGGATTGAACCGCCAATCCTTTGATTGAATAACGACCCTGCTCTACCAATGATCCACAGTGTCCATTTTTTGATGAGGCAGAGGAAAATGGCTGAAGCAGATTCAGAAAAAAAAGGTGGACAAAAAGTAAACTCACCAAAGAGGAAATTACAACACTTAAGAGAGTACATCAGCTGTTGGGTATTGCACTTTCATAAAATTAGGGAACCCGCTAAAGACTTTACTGTAACTGAGGTGGATTAACATTTGAATACGAGTGCATCTTCTAGAGTGCATTAAACATCTCTCACTGATGATGTCTTAGACCAGGGGTGTCCAAACTACGGCCCGCGGCTCATTTTGTATTGGCTCGCAGCAGATTCTAAAGATATAAATGAAGAGAAAGTCAAGCAAACAGCAGCTAACCTGCTAGCTCAACAATCACATTTTTGCCGTCTGAACAAAACACGAGAAAATGCCTCACTAACAGCTACGAGGTCACTCAACTCACAGCATGACACGGGAAAGCAAAGTAGCTTTTCCAGAGGTCAACCTTTCTGCTAAAATGAGGAAATATGTAACTGTCATCACATAATTCAGTCAGTGCTTCCAAGATCTTTCTGCATTGAGAAAGAAATCCAGCTGTTCTTGACTCCCTTCCTGATGGATAAGAAGAAGTGGAAGAGAGTCTGAACTAGAACTGATGGAGATGCAGTGTGATGATTCTCTATTAGCTTCTCTCCCTACCCGACTTCTACCGGAGTTTGGAAAAGGCCAAGTTTCCTCTGATGCGATTTAAAAAAATAAAATATATATATATATATATATATATATATATATATATATATATATATATATATATATAAATAAAATTGACCTTATTTGATTCATTTTGCGATATACCTCACCTGAGTGGCCCAGACTTTCGTATATTTTTCTGTTTGTGGCGCTCGGTGAACAAAGTTTGGACACCCCTGTCTTAGGCAGTGAGAGTGTTTGAAGGTAAATGTGTTGCACAGTAAATCACTCACTGCAAAGAGCCGGATGTCGGTGTAGGTGTCCATGCTGAGAGCGGGCAGAGATCCACAGTCCTCCTTCAGGACTACACGCCGGGAACACCGACTGCTCTGATCCTTTAGGAACGCTGGGGAGATAATCAGGAAAAACGTGAGTAACAACATGCATAGAAAATGAAAAACAAGATTCCATTCAACTCTTTTAAGCATGTTTGAAATGACAATGATAAGACATACTTATTATAATTATTATTATGTAATTCCTAAGATGACCTTTTACAAAGTATAAGTAAGCAAATTGTGGATTTAAAAGAACTATTAAACTGATGCAGTATGAAACATAATGGCATGAAAAGATGAAATAATCTCAATATGATTACATAAAAGTATGAGGGATCTTCGCCTTATGTCTCTGCTACACCACTCTCCTGAATGTCTGCTGTATAACCCATCTGGGTTATAAAGCTATAATTCACACTTATCAGCGGTGTGTCACTGTTTTTACTTGGGATGCACTTTGTACCATGCTTGTTATAGGTATTATGACAGCAGTCATGTGACTCATGTCCATAAGTGAGACTGCAGGTTCAATCATGAATATAACATGACCTGTTTATTTTAAGTTGTTATGACACTGTCAAAGTGTTCTAAAACTACAATTTTGCAAATGTATTCAACTATTGTAAAGTCAGTTCTCCACATTACGTATGGTGCTTTTGGGGGGTAAAAATATATCTTTATTTCTTCTCCCATCATGAGAAACAATCTGTCAAAGGATACTAAATGTAATAAAAGTCCTAGCACATCAAATTCAGTACACTATATGATCTCAATTCAGCTTTTGTGCCAAGGAAACCTTTGTGTTATGATGTAATACTTAACTTGGCTAAAAGCTGCCTTATTAGGGACATTTTTGCAATCACTTTGAATGTTTAATGCAAATAATGAATAATAAGAAACTTTACTTATAAAGTGCTTTTCAAAACAAAGTTATAAAGACCTTTATATGGGTGAAACAGTACTAAATAAAACCAGGCAAATAAATAGACACGTTACAATAAAACAGTGTGCTAAATGTATTTATTTAAATCTGATAAGTTTTGAGAAGTCATTTAAAGATGTCACTGATTCTGTAAACCTCAAACCATTAGGCAGGGAGTTCAAGAGTCATTACACTTAAAAGCCCCGTCATCTTTATTCTTGAGCCAGGACACAGAAACAACCTGGATCTGAGGCTTGATGGTTTCTAATACTGACTGGTAATCAACATGCAATTAAAGCTGCAAGCAGAAATCAATCATGAATGCAAGTCTTTCAAGGACGACAAAAAACTGAATGTAGCTCTAACAATCTCTGCTCAAAGTGGGAAAAGTAGAGGAGAAATTACAGAATGTATAGTTTCATGTGGAAAAAAACCATCTTTTTGTAGAGGAATAAGTTTAGGCCAAAAGGTGAGCCGATGTAGAATAATCTAGAATATGAATTAGGCTAGGTGAAGTTGCATGAAATTACTTTACATTACGGCCTGGCTCCGAACGAAACAAACAAAAACAGTTTGCTGTGCTATTAATGAAAATGTCAAGTAAAAGCTTGATTTAAAAACTAATGTATTCTTAATTTGCATATATTTAGATCAGAGAAGTCTTTTTTTCCAGGCAGTGTCCACAAACCCTTTTAATAAATTCAGTGTTTGAACCACAGCAGTTCTAGAGTCCTGCTTACGGCCACAAACAACAACTATCTGCAAAGTTGCAGATGTCTCTTTTCCAATGTACTGTAAGTCAACGGTAAAAAGTATTTTTGGGCGCTTGTGGATCTCGAGACGGACCTAAAAATTGTAATTTGGTCACAATGTAAAATTTGCCTCAAAGCATGCTGTTCTTCTGGGGTTAACCCCCTTGCCTGCCTTTCTACTTCATGATCCAAGGCCATGCGGTTTAGAGGATTGCACGCCTATGCATTAATTACGCTTTAAATAGCAATCCACTTCCTTGTTTTGGTGCAGTTGGTTTTTAAACCTGATGCAAACTGTATTCAAATACACACCAACTGGATTTGGGGTCTCTGATATGAAAGCCTCATTAGTCTGATAATCTGACAGAATTGACACCGTTTTCTAATTTTAGATAGATGTTGCTGTGTTACAAAATATTACTGAGTCACTTTCTTGACTTAATGACTCTACTCCACTTGTGCTACAGTAACACTACTTTTTAGCATTCATCATTACCCATACATTTCACAGTTGCCACAGTTTAGCAAAAGTGGCACTGTCCCACATTAAAGTTACCTGCAGGACTGGTGTCCACACAGTCAGCAGTGATACAAGGAGCTGGCAGCCAGAACGTCCCTCGCTGTCCACTCTCTGCCGCTGTCTCCATCACATCCCCACACTGAAACCATAAACCATCAGCAGAGAATGAACATTGCTCTTTTGCGATAATTACAAATAATCAGTTTGTGACAAACAAGATGGATTAACAGTTAAAAAAAGAGAGACTCGCCTGGTATCCAGACAAGGCCTGGAGCCCTGCAGGGGTCACCGGACCAACGTTCTCCTCTGAGCCAAAAATAAAGCTGGTGAATTCCTTAAATAGTGAGTCAAAGTTGCGGTCAGTTGGAAGAGCAGGAGAAGGGTGAGATATTCCATCAACACCTAGACAGAACAAATAGTCAGCAAATGAGACAAACTTGGAGATGAAGAAAGTGGCACCGTAAAGTACTTTGTTACGTGGCTGCAAACTGAACCTACAAGTAGCCATACAATTAAATTCTGCATAATATACTCTGAAATTTAGAAAAAAATTACACCAGACTTAACATTTCAATTCAGCATAAAAGGGATTGGAGAGTGATTGAGGTACAGTACTTATCCCTAGTCAGTGTATTATCTGAGCACAGCCCTTTACAACGGCGTTATGTCCATCTCCAATATTCTAAATATAGCGTACACTCCAACTGATATTTGATTTTCTTAAACTGTCTAGATTACGTTGGCTCCTGCACCTGTCCACAGCAGTACATTACTTTGCTCCTGTACTTGTACTCCTGTTTCTCCAAACTGGGGGCGTGCCGGCAGCCATTTACTGTAGGTATTACACTGACTATGGAGTAGAACAACCCCACTAACAAATGCAAACAATCCCTTTTATGTTCATTATGATCCAGGAAATGAAAAATTGGTGTAAGACTTAATAATTGATATTTTCTTAAAAATGCTATATTCATAGTTCATTTAAAATCCAAATGAAAGGCCATTAATGACTTACGGTTCTGTGACTGAATGCAGAAGACGTCATAATTAGTTTCGTTCTGGAGAGATGACTGTAGCTCGGAGAAGCCATCAATCATGATCCCTAAAGAGTAAGTTGCTACATCATTGCTGCACAGCTGCTTTTTGCCACTGCAAACAAAAAAGAAACACCAATGATGAGCCAGAAGATATATTGTACATCTACAGATGTTACATTGCTTATCCATTGTGAATAACCACCGGCCTAAGATCGCCCACTGCCCTCGGGTCAATTACCATTTCCTCAGTCTTCTTCACATTCAACAAGACGGTTACTGTCACACCATGCATTGCATACATCTCTCCATTTCAGAGTGGTAAACTGATTAACTGCTGTCTCTGTGCATTATGCCGTGTTCACACCAAAAGAGTTGGGAATTTTCGCAACGCTTTTTCGCCTGACTTTAGTCGCTCGACTTTATGTGGTTAATTCGCTTTTTCGCAACCATTCGCGGCAGAAAGGGGGCGCGGCTTTCTCCGTAAAACAGTTTTCATTTCCGCTATCCACCATGGAAGGAATAACAACCATTTCTAATGGTATCTCCGTGGCTTTACTCTGTGAAAACAGTTACTATTTCCGCCATTCACCATTGAAATAACCACTAGTTCTGCTTTATACTTGTTGTGGAAGTCCCACGAACGTCGGAACATCAAGCGCCCTCGTGTCTGGCTTCATAATATTATCCGTAGTCGCACACAGCTCCGACTCCTCCAGGACGAGAGTCTGAATGAAGCCGCTTCCAGCGCTCCTTCAGGATCAGCAGTTTGATTCAGTAACGGCAGGACGGCGGTGACGACGAGCGGAGCTTCTCAACTCTGATTGGCTTTCGCAACTCAGCGAATTTCAACTCCGGCGAAAAAGCGAATATTCGTAACGCTTTTTCGCCTCATTCGCGCCGCCCGGCGAAAAATTCGCTTTTCCGCAACCTTTAGCGTCTGTGCATTGACTTAACATGTAATCTACTCGCTCGAATATTTCGCAATTCTTTTGGTGTGAACACGGCATAAGGCCCATAATGGCTGCATCATCTGAGAACTTGATCGTTTTCAGGGTAGATTCTGATGTAGTCATTTGTGTACTGTGAAGAGGACGAGGGTGCCGACACAGCCCTGAGGGGCACCAGTGCTGAATAATTCTGGGATATGAGGTTGCATTGTTAAACCTAACACACTGGGAACTATTAGGTAAAAAATACAAATGTAATTTTGAAATAATTAAATTGAATTTATTTTGTATAGCCCAAAATCACACCCATCTTTTTCAATTTCTAAATTAATATGTGAGGCTGTAGTCTATAAAAAACTGAGCTAAAATCAAAAACAGTAGGAGTACATACGCTTTGGGGTCTTCCAGATGTTAAGTGACAAGGTGTGTGCAACAAATACTTTTTTTTTTTGGAACAGATCTAGTTATTGATTTCGTCCATAGGGTGGAGATGGTGTACGTACGTATCCACAGATGGGACATCACTGATGTCAGTTCCTTTGCACATGTTTTAAGGATAAATGCAGAGATGCCATCTATCCTGTGGCCGGCCTTCTTAGTTAAAGGTCTGCCTAAAAGGTGATTGGACTTAATAATCATAAACATTGGAAGATTAATAGGTCCTTCACTCCGACTGCGTCGCAGCTTAGGCCCAAATTAAAAGCCGAGAAGGGTAGGGAGGGCTTTCGCACTTTGAGCCCCTAGAAGGCTTTGAATATGAAATATCAGTGTGGGAAGTGTTGTTTCAGTGACACCAGCTTGTGACTGGAAACAATATTTCTGAGCAGCAGATTGGTGATGTGAAATCAATCAAGACAAAAAGGTAAATACGATAACATATGGAGAGCGGGGAAACTAGAAATAACGGCATACTGCTTCAGATAAAGGTATAGCTTTCTCTGCAGTACATGAAAGCCATGACTTCTCCTCGGAATGTAGAGATGTTTTTAGAAACGATCTCTGAAACTGACCAGGACGCAACGCTGGTGAATAACCCTTATTAGTAGGGCCCCGAGCAACGGCGTAGTTGGAGCGAAGGATCTATTAGACTTCCGATGTTTATTATTATTATTATTATTATTATTATTAGTAGTAGTAGTAGTAAGGCCCGAGCCCTACTAAAAAAAAATAATGTTTTTGCCGTGGCGACATATTCTTCGCCGTGAAAAAAGGTGCTAAAAATGTTCGAAACATAACTAAACTTGGCACACACATAAAATCCTAAACGTAGTTACCCGATATGATTGTAATGCTTCAAAATGGCAAGTCTGCTCGCTAGCGCCCCCTACACATTTTCGACAAAGCAGCCCTTGCAGTACATTTGACATAGATGTACAAACATTTAATAGGCTCATGTATCACATGTAGACTTAAAATAAAGTTTCTTGGGGGTCATGCTTTAAACCCAACCGGAAGTTGGTCATTTTAATTTTTTTATGAATTTCTCATGTACGACCAATGCTGCTGACAGCTATAATTGAAAACATATACATTTTTTAATCTGTTTTCTGACAGTGCCAGCACTTTACAGGTACATGATACTTATGAATCATGGCAACTGAAAATTATGCAAGACACAGCCGGCTAGTCAGCAGCAACCCCCCTCTTCCCTTTAGGTGGGACACTTGCCTGACAGTGTCCACTAAGCAGCCGGTGAACAGAGCCACCTCCTCCCTACATGCTCTATCACAGCAGCAGTTGATGTCACACACATCCTTGTGTATGTCACAGGGACACAGGCTGCCAACTGAAACACACAGCAATGCTCAGGTTAGACAGACATTCTCACAACAAAGCCTGTTTATCCACCTTGATGTGGTTGTGCTGTTCGCTGAGAGACTATACATTACAAGGCCCTTATGCGTCAGCATGTGCATTGTGTAAAGCCATGAAGGATATGTTCCAGTACCTTTACATCTTTGATACACAAGAATATTTTAAAAGAGCTGTTCTGTACAATTTGTTATTATTTTCAAAAACACATTGTCTATATGTGTTTGTGTATTTATAGCTGTAATATTTAAATGTTGTTTGCGAACTTAGAAGTGTGTACAGTATATATATATATATATATATATATATATATATATATATATATATGCATTGGTGTGTATGATGTGCATGTGCGTGTTTTCTTTTTCCTTCAGTGAGAAATTAGAAATGCTATGCAAACAATAAAAAAATAGGCCTATTTGTGGTATTTTAGACTTCCTTTAAAAACATCTCAGTTTAAAGTTGTAATTTTGATATCACACGGACACATTTATTCGAGTTTATTTAAACTGCGCTGTTCATTTTGATACGCAAGAAGAAAGTTAACGTTAACTGTCCCTACAAGAATTTACACAATATCTTTGTGGCTAACGTTAGCTATTTAAAGTAACGTGCAATCAGTGAGGTCTAGCCAGAGAATAGGTTTGTTCGAGATGAGCCAGTTCTGCGCAGAATCGATCATGCCGGTTAGATTTGTGTCCGACTTGATCCCGACGTGGTCAACTTTAATCTCACGAGATCTAGGCGGCCGTCGATTTTAAAGCCATGCGCTGAAGTAGCTCTCCACCGACTGCGTGGCCCAGTGCATGATGGGAAACGCCTGGCTGTCCCCACATCAGAGAGCTGATTGGCTCTTAGATTTGACCGCAAACACCACGTGTTATAGAAAATTCTTATTTTATGTGTAGTTGTAATACTTAACGCTCGATTGTTGACTATTAGTTTCATGTTTAATCTAAAAACATATCTTGTGTGGTTGATAATAATAAAGCTTATTTATATAACGTATCAAAACGAGTAATAATGTATTTCACAGGCAGACATAAAAAGAACAAAGGATGCAGCTACACGCACATTTCTACATAAATATATATTTATAGACACATATGAATAAATCCAAACGTGATCTGTAAACTACAAGGAACATCGGAACTAACAGGAAGTCATTTTTTCTGTGACTTCCTGTGTGTACTTTGAAGGCAGCTGAAAACCGGCCCCTGCTCTCGTCCACGTTCCACGCGAGGCGCCCGTTGAACGAGCCGTTACCTTCGGTGACAGGACGGAGCAGGCGGCCGGTGACGGGCAGGGGTTCAGCCGGCGATGTCGGCTGAAGAGGCTCCTCCGTGCTGCTGTAGCTCGATGTTGTTGGGGTTGTCGAGTCAAACTCTGTCGGCTGTGTGGTTGTATAGTTGTCCGTAACATTATATGTTACGTTCTGGTCACCATATGTTGTATTTAAGTTGTAGCTTGTTGTATTTCCGTGTGTAGTTACGGTAGTATACAAGAGAAACAAACTGAACAGGTTTAAAATGGACCAAAACACAGCGGCTGAAACCGCCATCTTTGTTTTATGGTTCTTCTTCTTCGTTTGTTCCGTTTATGGATTACTGCCACCTGCTGTCCGAAAAGGGATTGTTTCAGTTCAACCAGGTTAAGGATTAAAGGAGGTTGCAGTTTTGAGATTAATAAAGGAGTATCTTATATTATCTTAATCCGCATGTCAATACATGCTATTTAAAGCTGCATTCATTTTTGTTCTGTTCTCTTGAAGGCATAGGAACAAAACCCCAGCAATATATCATATAATACTGACTATAATAACAGTTGTCTATTTACGCATTCAAGCAGATACAGAGCTGCGTCTGCTTGATGGAGTCTGTTTCTGTCCCTTTATGGATCTAATCCAACAAACACTCTCCTCTTAGCGCTTTCTTTAGCTCAGACACATGTTCTTGTTCACTTATTGCTTGGTGACAGTTTGAGATCTTAAGCTAAGATTGCATGTAAGGAAGTGTATTTTTGAATACAGCCTTAATTTTCTAATGTAGTTTGCAGTGTTTTAGTTATCCACAAGATGGCAGCACAAGACAGTGAAACGCAGAGATACTTAAGTTTACTGGAATCATACTTTCATCCAGAGAGAGAACAATTCACTGTATTCAGACCAACAACAATATATAGATATAGATACAACTATAAATGGGACAAATAATAGGTCTGTGTGAAGAGTGCTGATGTGAGGTCCCGGGTTGAACTTCAACTATAAATTCCATAATTTAAGTGTCTTTGAGCATTTTGAAAAGCTCTATATAAAATGAATGTATTATTATTATTATTATTATTATTATTGTTATTATAAGTCATTCTGATTGGTCTGCTGATCCCATATGTAAATTACATGTCATGTGCGCCAACCCTAAGCTAAAGCTTCATATTAAGTCTCGCTCAGATGGGAATAAAATAGGTGTGGCATTCCAAATTGTAATCTATGAACAATGCAACATAGTGAAAATTCAGATTACAATTTTCACAAAGATCATGTGATCATGTTCCAACCAGAGATATTCACACATTTACAATGATATAAAACAGAGAAATGCAGCAAATCCTCAACAGAAATGAGATCTATTTCAATAACTTAAAACATTATTTATCACATTTTTGGCTCATACATTTCTGTAAACGCCCTAATTATTCTAAACTAAACATCCCTTCCAGAAAATACTAAGCACCGTTTCTGCCGGTTGCCAAATGTAGCTGCTAAATTCTCCATTGTGTTCACCTGCTGTTGGCTGCTGAGCAAGTAGTGTACAGTAGGTTTATCAGAGCCTTTTCATTGGAACAGCTGCCTGCTGAAGATGAAGAATGAAGAATGAGAATGAATGAATTGTTTTCTAATAACATAGCTGGCAGCATTAGCTTCAAAAACTGCTAAAACAGCCAGTCCCTTGAGGCCTCCTCTAAAGCCATTCCCCCAACCGCTGTAAAGCTCGCAGTTTGCGGAAGACTCTGATGATGTGCAATGAGTGCACGGGTAGTGTGCACAGGACGTTTTTTGCAATCCTGCAACATCCACAAACACTGCTCTTTTTGCATTGGTGTCGTGATGTAAAGGGAAAATAATTTAGGAGGATAGGAGGTTGACATTAGCCTGCCTTGTGAGGACAGACACTATAACACATTCACTCACACACACACACACACGCACACACACACACACACACGCACACACACACACACACACACGCACGCACGCACGCACGCACGCACGCACACACACACACACACACACACACACACACACACACACACACACACATATATTATATATTATCCTTCAATTAAGCAAACTGTGAGCGAACTCAAGAAGTCAAATGGGGTGCTTCACCTTTTCTCGCGCTCCTGATTCAAATCTGACTCCTTGACCCATGATCCCTCCTGTCACTCCCTCGCTTTATGTGACTTGTGCAGCTTGTGTTTCCTGTTACATTACATCTCTCTCTGCCTCTCTCCCAACAGTGTGTCCTGCCCTTTATACTCATTAATTAATTCTCAATGGCCATTAAGGCAGCGTGGGCCGGTCCACTGATAAATATATTAAATCTGAGTCGTGGATAATGTGGGTGTGTGTGTGTGGGGTTGTGGCACACCTGCTCTATGGCTGGTGATGTCCAAGGTGTGTGTGTGTGTGTGTGTGTGTGTGTGTGTGTTTGTGTGTGAGTGCTGGGGCATGGTCATTGAACGATGAACACAGGTTATCAGAAGGTCACCCACCTCAATTGCATCGCTTGTGTTTGTGTGTGAGACCGGGTGTGTGTGTGTGTGTGTGTGTGTGTGTGTGTGTGTGTGTGTGTGGTTGGGTGGCAGTGAGAGGAAGGAAGTCTAATTAGAGCATTAATTAAGAAGCGAACGGTTTATTGAATAAATCCCGGGGTCATTAACAGAACACACAGCAGCCGGCCTCCTCCCCTCAGTGTTTCCTCCCTCTGCTCTGATGTCACCGTGACATCGCTGCTGTAACTTTGTACTAATATACGAATATATGCTACATCACTTGCTGACTCAGTCGTAGTTCTAAACTAGCTGAGGTATGCAATTAAAGAGAGAATTTATAAAGAATTTCCTCAAACAAAGATCCAAAACATCACAATAATGTTTAACTTGCACTTTGATTTCGTTCCATATTGAAGTAACTTAACAGTTGTATTAACGTCTGGATGAAGGCAACAACTGACTGTCATTTCAAATATAGAAAGTTCAATTGAATAATATCGCAACAATATTTATTGTCAGTTTGCAAATTTAACTGAATTAATAAAAAATAATATATAAACATATATTAATTCAGGTGTGAAGTAATGTCACCCAAAAAGTCACAATATTCATCTTCTAGAAAGATACATTTGTGTGCAGCGACTTTATGTGTGGTTATTAAACCACTTGTTTCAGCTCTAGTCTCCTCTGTTACCATTATTGTCGGGAAGTTAATTCATGTATCAGGATTCTGATCATTTTGGGCTCAGGTTTATTTTCTGTGCCTTCCTTTCATATGTGAGTCGGTACGTTTGCTCAAAAGATTAGTGCTTTTTCTCATAGTGGCGCTTCACATTGCCGCTTGTAAAAGTCTCTGAACATATGAGACGTACTGCTTTGGAACTGCCTTTGGGAAGACTGAACATAAAGAGTCTGTCCATTCTTGGTTAAAGCTCTGGTCTCACTGACCACTTTTCTCTTCTTGGAGAACGCCATGTGAAGTCACTTCTCTGACTCAGAAGTGTGTGTTTAGAGAGTGTTCATCTCACTCAAGCCGCGATGCTTATCGGAATACACATATTTGATCAGCTGAGTAGCATCATGTGAGATGATTTACAACGCATGTTGTATGTTTCCTGGACCGCTGAAGGCCGTAAAGGCTGGAAAAGCTGCGCTGGTTAAAATAGAAGCGCTCCGTCAAAATGTCATAATCCTCAATTATCTATCGGTTATAGGTCCAGGGTCCAGATACAACAGTGTCGGGGTCCGGTCCCGGATCTGGACCGCTTTCCGTCTGTTAGTGAACCCGGCAAGAGAAGGTGGAGTTGAAACATCCTGCACAAATCCATCATTGTTTAAATAGCCAAGCTCCAGTCATTAGCAATTTTTGTATTCACTCAAACAAGATTTTAAAGAATGGACGCTCGTACAAATCTACCGTACACTACTCAGTAAAATTAAAGTGCAGCTGTTACTCTGTTTAGTCAAAAACTCAAAGCGCTTTACACTACAACCATTCACCCATTCATACGCTGATGGTAGGGGCTACCATGTAAGGTACCACCTGTCCATTAGGACTAACTAATCATTCATCACCATTCACACACCGATGGCTCAGCCTTCGGAAGCAATTTGGGGTTAAGTGTGTTGACCATCCTTGGACATGGACGAGAGGAGCCGAGGATCGAACGGCCGATGGCCCCTCTGACTGAGGGACGGCCCGCTCCACCTTCTGAGCCACAGTCGCCCCTGTGAAAAACAAAAAAGAAATGAAGACCTGGTATCAAAAGTTAGTCAAATTGAGTCGAGGTAAACCGAACCATGCAGCGAAAATGAGGCAGAAAACGTAGCCTCTGGTCATCATTTGATCAGATACAATACAATGTACTCACCTCGGGAATAGCTGGAATCTGTGTACACAGACTCTCTCATGCTGTGTGCCCTTTACTGTGCTTTGTACCATGTTCTACTGCTTCCCAGGAAACAGTGTCCTTAGCTTTAAATCTGCTGTATTCCTGCCTTCAACTGGCTCTAACTCACCATACAAAGCATGTGTGTGTTTGCAGTGTATCATGTCCCAGTGCTACTGAGCACCACCTCTGCTCCTCTAATCCTCTCGGCCTACCCCTCTCTCTGTCTCTGTCTTCATCTATCTGTCCATTTATCTTTCCATCTCTCATCAGGTCATCGTCTCTACTGTTTCTGCCTTCAAAACGTCTCCCCTCCCTTGCTGTCGAGACCAGTGTCCTTCACAACCACACGTGCACAGATCACAAACAGTTTTCAGAAGCCTTGGGCTGTAACACCAGGATTCAGCATTTACACTTTGATACTTGTACTGTCTCTCAATGAATAAACAGATGTTAAATAAAGAAAATCATCACGTATTTAGTATCATTAAATGTATGTAACACTATAAACAAATCTATTTACGCATAAAACAGTATCTGTAAATCAAAAAAGAAAATGCAATGATTCAAATATGAATTATATGGACGTGTTGTCTTTATCTTTCTATAGTTTTTCATCTCTTATTCTGTCCTCTCCCTCTGTCTGTCATTCTGCCATCTTTCCGTCATGATAACATCTTGTTATCTGCTTTCCAAATTAAAACACCAGCCTTATGCCCTTCGCTGACACATACTCGGTCTGTGTCTTTGTGTAGGTCACAGTGTTTTGCCATAGTCAAACCACCACGGCTTGGATTATGGTAAAACATGGAAACATTGTTTTCTATCTTTTTCAATTGGATGTATGCAAATACAATATACATTGATAGGTGTTACAGTGTTTGGCCCAAATTTTCTAACAACACAAAGAGGACATTTTGAACAACTTTGAAAAATCATCTACTGCATGAAAGAAAGATCTGCAGGGATCGAGAGAACAAATCAGTCCTGCTGTCAAAGGTTCTTGGAATCCACCGCATTTCGATCTTGTCTCAGCCTCAAACAAAAAGGACTCTGAATTTTATTTCAAGCCCTGTCAAGGCCACGACTGCTGGGGTATCAGTAAACTGCCTGTGCATTTTCATTTATTTGTTGACATCATTACTGTGATTGAATGTAAAACTGCCAGCATCAAATACAACCAATACATTGACACATTTCTAATTAAAATTCTTTGTTACTGTTAACTGAGCGTCACCCCTCCCTGCCACATTTTATTTGAAGTTTGTCAGACAGTCGGGTGACTCGCACTGGTCTGGTCTCAACGCCTCACGATCTTGGTCTTGTCTCAATCTCGGTTTGGGAGGTCGTGACTACAACAATACTATGTGCTTCATAAGAAGTGAAGACGTTAATCTGACATACAGGCCTGGGTTAAGCTAACGATCACTTTACTTTAAATCCCCCTATATATAACGGCTTATATAAGAGCGTTGTAAAGGAACAGTGTGAAGCAATTTGTCTTTTAATGTTTTCCCATTGGCTGTAGTTCTCCCACCCATTTGTCAATTGGTAGAAGTTTTTGTTGGTTGCAATCTTAAAGTGTTTATTAATGTACATAATTATTTAACAATTAGAACCTCTACTATGAAGATATTTTATAATATCACTGTATTGAACTATATTGTCATTCATTATTGAGTTATTATTACTCAAGTTTCTTGTTATAGTTGTGAACAAATACATTGCTAAACACCTATACCTGCTTACAGCTACATTCTGGGGCATTATAAACGATTCAAAATGTGTTTATAATACTACTTATGAATGTTAAATAGGGGAACTTGGAATAAAGTGTTAGCTGTCTAACTTTAATATACAGTAGATGAACAGACATTCATATCATATTCACTCTACAATGAGAATTATCAATCATAACAAAGACCTTGGCGTTGCCAGATTTCCATCCAGTTATTACTGGTTATTACTGCCAATGAAAATAGAAAAACACAACCACTGATTTATCCCCAGCAGCTACGTGTGCAGAGCTCAGCTCATTTCAATCACAAATGGCAGTATCTTGATTTACACCGGCCACTGTTTTAATAGAGCTAGCTATGGCCAAATTTAAACTAGCCCGATTAATCAAGTAAACATTCAATATCTCCCATTCAGCAGGCAAGCGGTGAGCTTCGCAATATGAATTTTCCGGGAGATTTCTCTATTGATCGACAGACAGATGATTTGTGAGATACATTGTGTGGAGATCAATAGGCGGTCAGTCAATAGCTCATGGCGAGAAATGAACTGTGGTGACGTGAAGGCCACAAAGTCAAGTCTACATG
This sequence comes from Myoxocephalus aenaeus, assembly GCA_038501785.1. NCBI lineage: Eukaryota > Metazoa > Chordata > Actinopteri > Perciformes > Cottidae > Myoxocephalus > Myoxocephalus aenaeus. The sequence continues at coordinate 5,568,634 of JBAMJR010000025.1, forward strand.
TAGTCTGGCATGTGAAAATGAAAACGTGCATGGTGTTTCCAGACGGGGCCAAGGACAACCAGCAACCTCTTGGTCACAATCCGCTAAAACTGCTCCGCTACAAACAGCCAATGAGGTTTTAGAGTAGAGAAGCACAGAGACTGAGGAGACAGCAGGGTGGCCAGTGACTTTTACAGCAATCAGGCTCATGTCCCCCCCCCCCACACACACACACACATGCACACACACACACACACACACACACACACACACACACACACACACACACACACACACACACATGCACACACACGCACGCACACACACACACACACACACACACACACGTGCGCGCACACACACACACACACACACGCACACACACACACACGCACACACACACACACGTGCACACACACACGTGCGTGCACACACACACACACACACACACACACACACACACACACACACACACACACACACACACACACACACACACACACACACACACACACACAGTTATTTCACAGGGGTTCCACTTTGCTGCTCTGCTCTGTAGGGAGACCTCTGTCTTTGGGGGGGACTGCTGTGGGTGTGCTTTATATGTGCACTCTATGTATTTCTCTTTATGGTGTGTTCAGCCATTCAACCCACTGGGTTTGGCCTGACCGGTGTATGTGTGTGTGAAAGAACAGTAAGGTTAGAGCGGTGTCAAAGCCAAGCGGATGATGAATGGCATTAGTTTAGTCTGTCATTACAGACTGGTGTTTTATGTAGGGGTCAACTGTAATGGAGGAGAGGTGGGAAGAGGAGAGGAAAGGAGAGGATGGAAAGGGAACAGTGCTAACACTGCAAAGATGTCCTCTGGATGGTACCAAAGGTTGCACCAGCTATTTGTAAAATATCTGTCTGAAGTCCCTCTTACATTCTTAGTACGTACTTGCTCTTATCAAACTATTGGTTTACTAAATCTGGTTTCAGCAGATGTTTGCTTATTCTACTTAACTAGTGAAAGCAACATAGCTTAACTGAAGTAACAATTATAATTTAAGCCAAACTGTGATGTTTTCCTAAACCTTACTGGGTAATTGTGTTGCCTAAACAGTGGGATATTTTGTTCAATTTCACAGCATGACGCCAAAGGGTTGTCCATAAGTGATGAATTGGGAATGAGAATGGGTTTAATTTCTTGCAGGTGTGTTGTGGATAGTGGCTGGGTCTGATCACCTTTCCCACACATGAACGCAGAATGACTTGGTATGTGACGAAGAAGAAGAGAGGACAAGGAAAGAGAGCCGAGAGAGAGAGAGAGAGAGAGAGAGAGAGAGAGAGAGAGATTTAAAAGACATACTCCCTGTGGTCACTTTGGGTGATGGGGCATGACTGACCCCACACACACACACACACACACACACACACACACACACACACACACACACACACACACACACACACACACACACACACACACACACACACACACACACACACTGTCAGAGGATTGGCAGGGGGCCACTGAAACAGGCAGGATGTTTTAATGATCACCACCAATCAGCTGTCTGCTAGTCTGTGTAATAAAGAGAGAGAAAGAGAGAGAGAGAGAGAGAGAGAGAGAGAGAGAATGTGTAGGGGATTTGCTCTAGTTGTTTTAAATTACATCCTGCACTCTCTAGGTGAATAACCCCTCACCTACACACTTTATACATTGTCACAACACACACACACACACACACACACACACACACACACACACACACACACACACACACACACACACAATCACCACTGCCATCACCAATGGCCAATGAACGCTGTATTAGCCACCTTAAAAAGGGACACACAAGCGAGCGACCAGCAGCCTTGCTTAGGCTGAGCTGCTGTGTGGAGACCGAAACACATAGGGTCCTGCTGGCTGACCAACCTTGTTATTAAGTCAGGGTGGCCAAACACAACCTAACGGTGACATGATTTAAAGTGGCCCCTCAGCAGCCTGTCACCCGGCTTGCTGTTTTACTCCAGGCCACACCAGGTGACACCTTGATATATTTTAAACCCTGAAGCAGGTGAACAACAAACAGTTGTTTCCAGCAAGCACTTCGGGGATGCAGGGCTACATGCGGGCATGAGACCTGGGACCTGCCTGGTGCAACTTTCATTACCACTTAGTTACTGCATCTGGCTCAGTGGCGCCTCACAAGCAGCTGTTGACTGGGAGGGTATGTGTCAGCAAATAGTCAGGAAATAACCAGTAACTCTGTTTTTCTTTATAACCATTGGTGCTTCTTCAGACTGTGAGCAACAAAGGATGATGTTATGTTTTGTAGGTCTGTTTTGATATGATGACAAAAAAAAAGCAGAAAGCAGGCACACTTTCTCAGTTCTCCACAAACCAGTCTCACAGGAAAAATAGTCAATCTTACAGTAAAGATCTGATAAAATCAATGTAATGATTGGTTAAACATTTACCGGCATATAAAATGTATATTAGTTCACCACAAACCAATATGTTCTCATTCCAAACTCATCACATACTTGGCCAGGACCCCTTTAGCATAGTTTTTTAACACTATGTTAATGTTAAACAATGTAAGTTAAGTTGGTTGTGTGGTTTTAATAAAAACACATAAAGTATCTGCACACACATTTCTCTTATTAGAAGATGAGAAGAATAAAATATAGTGGCTTGTTTTAGTGACATCCCTTCACACCTGAATTAACTGAATCGGGCAATTCAATATTTTTTTCTTATTCAGTACTGTATTTTTAAGATGCACATTTTTCAAAAGCTTTCTGTTATGTAATTTATTCTTAAATGCAGCTTTTATTTTACTTGAAACAAAATAAGAATATTTATTTATTATTAGAGTTTGTATTATTCATAGATATTATTCAATTTAAGTTTTCTTTCTTAGTTAGCTGTTGACTACGTACACACGTTACAACTGATTGTGTCTGACAACATTACGGAAAGGACCGTACAAAGAAATAAAACATGTTATTTACTAAATGTCATGAGAGGTGACTTTTTGCCAGAAGACCACAATGAAAACATGAAGGAGATTCAATTTGTGGAACCATTTAAGAAAACTCAGATGGCTTGAATATGATACAGACAAATTCAATTTGGAAAATCTTTATTTTTTTCAGATATTTACAATTACGGCATTATTTTCTTAAAGAAATTCTGAAACATGAAATATCTATAGAACATAATGAAATAATACAATTAGCAGTAAAGGCATACACGAGAAGCTCTAAATCAGTAATTTCAAAGGTTTACCAGGGAATTACAAAGAGCAGAGGAGCTACCACAACATATATCAAGGAGAGATGGGAGAAAGAACTAGAAGATGAAATAGCCAGTCAGCAATGGGAGAATACTGTATGTGTGAAACCGTGTTCTCGACTTCCTGTTTTATGTACTGGCGTGAATTCAGCTGGAAGAACCTTGTTCGTTTCTTTATCACCCCTAAAATGAAGTCCTACTTAACTACAAACCATACATGCTGGAGAAATTGTGGGGAGGGGACAGCGAACCACCATCATATCTTCTGGAGCAGCCCCAAAATACACATATTCTGGGAGAGCACAATTATGCAACATATTCTGGGGCAGCCGATTCAATTTACATGCAAATCACTTTATTTGGGTGATCTACCAGAAGGAATAACAGGAAATGACAGGTACCTCCTGAAAATATTAACAGTTGCAGCAAAAAAAGCAAATCAGTCGTAACTGGTCACAAACCGACCCACCCTCAACAGAAAACTGGACTGGAATAATTAAAGAAATCCACGAGATGGAAATAATGACCTTGATAGGGACAAAATGGACCAAATATATGTCACAATAAGGAAATTAGCAGGTGACTCGCCCTCCCTAACCTCACAGGTTTCTGGATGTTGTTGGCTCTAGAGGCTCAGTATCTCTTAAAAAGACAAGCACTATGTTTCACCAAGATGCTACCCATGTATATAAGTTTAAAACTAAGTTAGAGAAACCCTGTGAATAGAATTCTTTGAATATATTGTTTTGTAACATACTGTATCTGTATGTTGGAATGAATTTATGGTTGACACGATTGACTGACGATGCTTTTGGAAGTGTTGCATGGTTGTTTTGATTGCTTTGTTTTCTTATTTTTACTCATTTACCTGCTTACATTTTTTATTTGTTTTCTTTTATGGCCCTACTTGGCCAGACACATGGTTCATTTCTTATATTCTTTCGGATTTTTGAAGGTTGTATTTCTATTGTAAAAATACCTAAATAAAATATCAAGTATAAAAATAAAAAATAAACATGAGGGAGACTTGGAGAGAGAAAAATAGTTTGTTGTCATGGGAGTAAGAAAGCGTAAATAAACGTAATCTAAAAAGTTGTCAATGACATCTAAATATTTAGCTGATCTCAACAATGTGGATGAAGCATAACCTCGCAAGAGAACTCTGGAAAATTTTTTGTATCTTGGATTTTGGAGTCTTTATACTTCCTTGTTTATGTATTAAGTGGATTACATAGAAAATGTTTTCGGGGGATATCTATGAATTACGGTGCATACTTATTGGGTATAGCTACGAATGCTGGAGGAGACCAGCCTGCACAGCTCAACCTTATTTCCAGTAGCAGGCAGCTGTTTTTGATGAAAAATAAGATTACACACACAGCAGCAGACATGGTTAGAGACTTGCTGGTGAACACAGTGAAGTATTTAGTTGCTGAATAGGCAGATAATTCCCATAGGAGTTGATTGGAGAAGGTGGAGACCAAAACAGAGCAAAAAGGAGAGAACTTACATCACCAGAAACATGAATTCAACTGACTGCTAATTTGCTATCAAAATAGCCACAACAATATGATATGTCACTGTTGTATACAGTTTATAAAATCAATAAATATAAGGCTGTTTTTTCACTTTTGTTGACACAGGTTACTCCACATTGTTGCCTGACCTGAAGTGGAGACCTCCAATATGGCTGCCACAGGGTATGTCACCTGAAAATCATCAACATTGGCCCCATATGGTGGCTTTTGGATGCGAGGTGTGCGTCCAGGGTGCTGTGTAGGTTAGAGTAATGTTGTGGGTTCAAGCGCAGCCCTCAGCCCTCAGCCCTCAGCTGGATGTCATCCCCACTCTGCCTGCTGGGCTTCAGCAAAGCTAACCTCTGTCTGTGGTGGGTCCACAGGTCAATATGGTGTTTTACCAACAGGAAAGTGATTCTCCGCAGCTGTCAACATCTATCAGCCTCAATCACACACACACGCGCAAACACACACAGGTCAGCCACTCACCCACACACACACACCCGCGAAAACGCAGACACACTGGGGTCAGCCACTCATAAAGCCGTAAACAACAGAAAATGGTATGTGGCTGAAAAAGTGTCAGCTCAATTGGATTCTGCAAACACTGCTGTGTTTTTCCACAGCTCCTTTATTTTCTCTGTCCATGTTGATATGTCTTCTATCTTCTAGGCTTGCCTGGAGCTTTTTACTCCATCTAAAGGCTATCTGAGCACTGATGCTCACGGCTCTGTATTTTCCCCTTTAACTCATCAGTTGGCTCCTTCAGACTAGCTGTTTTCTGTCTTATACATGCTAAGAATGTGAGCGCTTGGTTTAGAGCAAAATTAGCCATGCTTTCTCAATTTCTACCTAATTGGATATGGCCATTGGTTTTAGATATATTCCTGTAAATAAAGCATGCTTAAAATACAAATATTAGTAATCCATAGCTAATTTATTCATGTTTTCTTTTCTTATTAACAAGTCTTAACAGTCAAAAGCCCTGTTAGCAGCTCTGAGAGGCTACTGTGTGAAAAGCCACTCAAAAACATACAGACAATCCTATTCCTATAGTCTTAAGCATGGGCGCTTGGTTATGTTTTAAAATGGGGGAGTAAATTGGCAAAAATACATAATTGGAAGGGGGTGCTGTTGGTCCTTGCCCAGAAAAAAATATCTAATTTAAAACACATTTTCTGCATGTCTACTTTCGGCTCTGAAAAGTAAAGCCAATTTGGAAGCTCTTTAAACTTCCACTCTTTCTAATAGCCAGCAGGGGGGAACTCCTCTGTTTGCAAACATAATTCTGATTGTATAGAAGTCTATGAGAAAATGACCCAACTTCTCACTTGATTTTTTACTTCAGTAAACATTGTAAACTTTAACTTTAAAGGTTTATGGTCTCAATCGCTAGTTACAAGTGTTCTTTAAACCAGCATGATGTTCATTTAATAAATTATTGCCCCATTTAGAGTAAAATAGACATAAAGCAGGGTGTGTTAGGGATGATAGGTCACTACCATGGCTTTGTTTGAAAGTGAATTGTGACTTTCAGTTCGGTTGTACTTCAACCTCTTGTCCACAAACCAATGGGTGACGTCATAGTGAATTAACTTATATACAGTCTATGTCTTCTAATCTACACCACCGTATTTCTTTGATTAACTCAAGAAACTGCCACCTGCCGAGGAGGTGGAAACAGACCCCAACTTTTAGCAGAGGAGCTGGACGCCCAGTTGGATGCTTAAAATGCCAAGATTGAATACTAGTTAAAAGCGCTCAAAGATGATGCTTCTGTCCCCTTTTTTTTTTGTTTAATCTCAATTGGATATGGTTGATCGGACTCTAATACACTTTTTGTTTCTAGATTAGTTAGATTGAGGAGGAACATGTCCCTGGAACTTAATTGAGACCCTGTGGTTGAAACACCATGAGTTCCTCAAAAGGCTCAGTCCCTGGGGAAAGTTTCTGCTGTCGAAGAGGGGCTCAAGATGGAGAACATGCTAAGTATGGCCAATGTGATCATGTTGCCAGCTAGCTTTAGTATTTAGCTCTAAGCAATGCTGTGCCTATGTACAGCCTTTAGACTGCTAGCATGGCTGTAAACTATTCTAGTCTTGGTCATAGTTTTTGGACAACAAATAGAGTATGTATCATACTTTGATTCAGATTCAGATTAAACTTTATTGTCATTGCACACAAGTACAAGTAGGACAACGGAATGCAGTTTAGCATCTGACAACAGATGAATAACAGATGCATAATAAAACAAATGGGATCCACAATTAGAAAAATATAGAATATTGACAGCCTTATTCTTGTAATGCATTGCAATAATATATGGGTATATACTGTATGTTGCACATGACTGTGTATCAGTCATGTGTCTTTTGCTGAAACTTAGATATTTGAACTTTGAGTACAGTACAATTTTTACTGTAAGAGTGAAATATGTATCACAGGGTTCTCACTGCTCACTATATTATGTCTTATCAGGAGTGTTCATGTGACATGGATCTTATTGTTACTGTATAAACTGTATGTGCATGTCTCTTTGTGTGTATATCTGTATTCACAGGATTGGTTTGAGGGTTACATCTGTGTAGTCTAATGGGATGAATTGTGTGTGTGTGTGTGTGTGTGTGTGTGTGTGTGTGTGTGTGTGTGTGTGTGTGTGTGTGTGTGTGTGTGTGTGTGTGTGTGTGTGTGTGTGTGAGTGTGAGTGTGTGTTTTGTGATTTAGAAGTGTGGCCCTATATTCTCTCTGCCATCTTCATTGTTTTATCTCCCACACACACATACACACACCTGACAGGCCTATCCGGGCTAATAGATAGTATTTTAAATCATATTACCTCCATTACAAACTGTTTTATTGTCCTACCACATCTGTCAACCTGCTGAGTGGCTACGATGTGTGTGTGTGTGTGTGTGTGTGTGTGTGTGTGTGTGTGTGTGTGTGTGTGTGTGTGTGTGTGTGTGTGTGTGTGTGTGTGTGTGAGATACCAAGAAACCAAGCTCTCTCCTCTCCTCTGATGGTATCTGTTTAGTGGGAAATGAAACCATGCTGGAGGACAGCATGTTGGTGTTGGTGCTAAAAGATTGAGCTGTAGGACATAGATCAGAGAGAGGAAAGAAAGGGACAAAGACATAAAGACACTGAGAGAAAGACGTAAGGAAGAGACAAAGAATAACACATAAACTGATGGTGTAACCATTGGTCCTGACCCCACTTTGTCAGCATCGTGTGTGTGAGAGACAGATAATGGGAGAGAAGGATAGCATGTTTGGCACATCTGAATCCAACATCTGTAAAGGTTAGAGGTGGATAACTGCGGACGAGCAGAAATTGTCATTAAACTTAACTGGTCAGTTGACCCAGGAAACATATCAGCAGTATGTGGGGTGGAAGCCAACATGCCAAAGACAGATACATCACAACCAAATCAAAGTAAACCTTTGTGTAAGCCTAGAAACCATAGAGGAAAACATGTTCTTTCCTAATTTGGGTAAACGGATCCTTTAATACATTATCACTACTTTTACGTCATACCTTGAATACATTACAAAACATGCTTTTACTTAAAATAAGGTTTTGAATGCAGGAATTATACTTGTATTTTCACAGTGTGGTATTAGTACTTTTACTTCAGTAAAGGATCTGAAGACTTCTTCTAGAAATTGTGTATTTGTTTTGAAGCGATGCAGCTACAATGACTATGGTTTTGTCTGAACCCATCGGATCCCAGACAAGCAGAAGAAAATGGATGGATGGATGGATGGATGGCACGACAAAAGCACCATGGACCAATTTACCATGAGCCCCTATTTATAAATGGTTTAGTTTATGGTTTTTAGTATTAATTAATGGTTAACAAATCATTAATAATTATTATAACTATTATTAGCTCAAGGTTCATTTTCTACCTTTTTGTTGAGAGCTGAAAGGATAATTCATATGTTTTGAAGGGGGGTTGTGTTGAGTTCTTATCGACAGTCAGCGTATTGCCTACAGTAGATGGTGGTCAGCATTTCCCTAGTTTGGAGAAACAGACAGCAGCAAAACTTATGTTAGAAACCTAAAAAAAATCAATATCAGTTTAAATGTAGGCTATATTTAGAATCTTTTCATTGCTTTACCTTCCGTCAGACAGCCCTTTCTGACAGGAAGCTAGCCCTTTTGTATGCTCTGTTCAACTGCATAAGGCTCCTTTGACAAAAACAGCAATTTTGTTTTATTTGTGTTATCATGTTTGGTGTGTCTGACGGCAATGTAAAGTAGGTGAACATATTTTCTGAGGTGTCTAAAATACATTTAGCTGCTGCCCCCGTCCACAGCAGTACATTGCTTTGTTCCCGTGCTGATACTGTCTGTTTCTCACCTCCATCTACTGTTATGAACAACAGTAGATTGAGGTTGGCACTGACTATGGATAAATCCTTCACACAACCCCTCTTCAAAAAATCCAAACTGTCCTTTTAAGCTAGTGAGTGGACTTAGAGTTGATCCATCATACTCAAATATAACTAATCTAATAATACATCAGTTTATTAGCATGGTAATAACTTTTGAGTTGTGAGGTTGTGAGAATTCCCTTTGACCAGTGTTCTCCCTCTTCCAGCGTGAAACTTGCTGTCTTTTAATCTAGCTATTTAACCTTCCTCTTGTTAGCTTTCTGTTACCATCTCTTATGTTAACGGGTCGGTTTTGACCCATGTCTTAAAGGTGTCAAATAATAATACAAATAAATAAAAATCTTTCAATTTGTTTTTCATCTCTTGGTTACCTTGTTAATATTATTAACTATAGTAACATCTAGGGTGTTACGGGTCAATTTCAACCCATATACTGTATATTTACTTCAAGAAAAAGGCTAAAAAGTATTTTTATTCAGCAATAGACCTTTAATACAAACACAAAATGAAAAGCAGAACAAGTCATAACACAAAATATAGATATGCCAGTCAAAAAAAAACAACAACCAATAAAGCAAATCTTATTTTTTTAACTGGGTCGAAAGGCAGCACAAAGGTCATAATTTCAACCAGAGCATTTTATAATTTAGTGAAAACATTTTTTGGGGTTTTTATTTTGTTGAAATAGAGGTTCCTGACAAAGTCAAAAAGCCTTGATGCAATAAACACATTTATGTGGTTCTTTTATGCATTTAAAAACCTAAAACGGATCGGTGCCGACCCTAACACAAGAGGAAGGTTAAGTTCTTGGGAAGAGATCTCCGATGGACTGTGTGGCCATTTATAATCTATCCGGGCCAAAAAACAATTTATTAGAATTAACCAACTATTTAGAATAGAATGTACTTTGATTTTAGTATTCCCCCAAAGTTAGTTGTCTTGAGAAAAACAAATACAGTGACCTTTAAATGATTACTAATGTAAATAATTTATTTAACATTAGCAAAACTAATAGTTACAAATAGTAACTTGTGGTACCCTTTAGTATTTCCTTCCCACTAAATCCAATTAACAAGAATGTTTTCTGCAACTGGTGGCTTCCTTGGATTTCATTGAAAGCTTATATGATTAAAGTGTCAATACATATGAATGGTTTTGCATGAATGATTCTTGATGTTGAAGCCAGATGATCCAGCAAAGAAGCCAAAACAAAGAGCCTGATCACTTAAAAAGCCAAAGTGGTGTTTGTTAGTCAAACTCAAATCCCTCCTTAACATTATGAGTATCTCCACCTTCATTACACTGCACTGTCTGCATCTGTGTGTGTTGTTCTGGTAACAGGCAGCAAGGTCACGGCAGATGACGGTAGTGAGTGTGTGTTTTAGGGATGGAGGTTACTGGGTAGAGCATTGATTTAACCAGTGCATCCCGTACGACTTGCAATGGCCCCTCAACACGGAGGTGGAGAATGCATCAGTGTGTTGATGCATAAAGCTACCAAGCAGAACACACTCTGATGAGACACACACACACACACACACACACACACACACACACACACACACACACACACACACACACACACACACACACACACACACACACACACTCACATGCTCTGATACACACATTCATGTTTAACTCACTTCATCCAGAACGTTCTCTGATGGCTTTATCATTCTCCCTGCTCCCATGCACCCTGCTGATCATTGTGTGTGTGTGTGTGTGTGTGTGTGTGTGTGTGTGTGTGTGTGTGTGTGTGTGTGTGTGTGTGTGGGTGTGTGTGTGTGAGTAATATAGAATAATATTCTTGGGGAATATTCAGATTTATAGTAAGGTTATTAATTGCGGCGGCGCTTTAAGTTATTCCTACTTTATGGGGTGGAAAGATAATAACCTAATAAGTTTCCCCTGTGTGTGTGTGTGTGTGTGTGTGTGTGTGTGTGTGTGTGTGTGTGTGTGTGTGTGTGTGTGCCAAGGCTTGTGTGTGTGTGAGATAAGTGAGGTCAGTGTGTGTTTGTATTGTTTCCAGTACTCATATTCATATTCAGTATGAAGTCCAGAGAGGCTGAACATATAGCTCATCATTACCAGCAGTATTTGTTTGATTTATTCTGTCACTGATAGCAACTATTAGGTCAGTCTAGAAAGCTCTAAAGGGACAAACCACTTATTTTAAGAATGAGTAATTGTAACTCTGATAGTGCAGAGCGTCCTATCAGTAACTGTGAATGTGAACAACTCTCCTCTTTGGGATGTCACCCACAGGGAAGGAATTGAGACACATTATGAGAGTGAGAGGGAACGTTTTAGATGGAAGTCACATGTATTAAAAGAAAGACTATTATCACAATACACTAAAACACATGAATGAAAAATAAACACATACAACACAAAACATGTACAGTTCATTAGTCAGAGATGATAGGGGTTTGGGAGAGGGTATTTGGGGATTCTCTATATTATTTTATATTATATTATTATGTGATTTTGTAACTTTTGAAAAGGAAAACCATGAATAAAGCCTGAACCATTGTGTGAAAGGTAGATGAATAAACAAATGAACTAACTGCTGATATAAATTAATCTCATTCAATGCATGCATCTTCCTAATTGGTTAAACAGTTTCCTCAATCACCAAAAATAATGCATCTGCATTACTGGTCTGCAGCGGTGAGCACAGGTAGTGGGTAATGCTAAGTGAGCAAGAACAAAGTGAAAAGAACTATGCAGTGACCTCAAGGGTTCCATTCAAGAAGGAAAACAATAACACATGTAGCTATATAGTATTATGTGAATCTGCTAGGTGTAGTCCCTGGATAGTTTTAAACACGATGGCGCTATTACCTGTTGTTATAAATACATATAATAATTCTTACAACCTTTGCCCTCTTATTCTGAAATTTTAAATAACTGGTGGTGCCTCCAATAAAATTAAGGAAGTAAAACTAAAAGATCTGTACCTTTATCTTGTGTTTTAATTGTATTTGACCCCTTTTTAAACAGTTCTTACCAAATACATGAATGTGCCTATATATGCACATGCTGAATCATGTACATATCACACAAACTATGCTCATTTGCATGGACTCTAACCTTTGAACTGTAAAGATCGACTCTCTTATTTCTATACTTATCCACTTTTTACTTAATTTTTCAAAAACTATTTACATCCTGATGTCTAAATGATTATTTGTAGACAGGGCTAGACATCCAGTGTACTATTGTGTACTTTTCTCTGCTGCGTTTGGCAGCCTTTAGTGGTCAGTGATCTTGTGCAGTTCTCATGCAGAAAGGGCCAATTAGCAGCCAAAGGAAGACTTATTGACCCAACACCATCAATTAACATAAGCAGGAAGACCCACTCTATTTCTCCAACTGTTCGTTCTACTATCATTACAACTTCTGCTGCAGAGGAACTCACTGTTCTGCAGAGGAACTCTCCCCTGCTCTGCTATCTGTATCACTTAAGACTAAACAGATGTCGCTCATATACTGATGCACCTTTGTCACCTGGTGTGTCCGTCTTTTCATTGTATATGTATCACTTCTGTGTGTGTGTGTTGCAGGTCAAGTAAATGGTAATGAACCTGTACAGCACTTTTCTAGTCTTCTGACCACTCTCACACTAATTGTCATCATTCACCCTTTCACACACTGATGGCAGTGGCTAAGGTGCCAGCTGCCCATCAGGAGTATCTAACATTAATGCACAGACACATTTATACACTGTAGGTACAGCTACAGGAGCAATTTGGGGTTAAGTGTCTTGCCCAAGGACACGGCTAGCAGAGCCGGGGATCGAACCACCGATCCTCTGATTGAAGGATGACCCTGCTCATCACTGAGCCACAGTCACTCCAAGTGCCCTTCTGTCTTTCCATTATGTTTGCAATGTGATGGGTTCATTAAATCCCTCCAACACTCCCTACCCCATCACCATCTCACACACACAGACCTCCATGAGAGACTCTGTAAAAAAAACTGCTAATTTGATCAATACTTAATTTTTCCTACACAATGTTTTTTTCTCTGTGAAGCTGTGATAAGACGAACAGAGGGGGCGGTGCTGTGGGCTTCAGTGTGTGTGGGTTTGTAAGACACCTACGACCGACTGTACTGTATATCAATGTATGTGTGTGTGTGTGTGTGTGTGTGTCTGTGTGTGTCTGTGTGTGTCTGTCTCTGTGTATGTGTGTTTTTGTGTCTCCCTATCACAGCAGAGTGTGTATCAGTGCTGAGAGCTGCCACAGTCTCAGGCTGTATTTTCCACGTGGCCTATTATTACCTGTGTGTATATATATGTGTGTGTGTGTGTGTGTGTGTGTGTGTGTGTGTGTGTGTGTGTGTGTGTGTGTGTGTGTGTGTGTGTGTGCGCACGTGCAGACACTATCGGGCCATCTGGTAAATAGATAGGTTGGTGAGGCGTCGTCATGGCAGCCAGTTAGCCGGGGGATCCAAATGATGTCATCCCTCACCGCGGCAACACTTAAAGAGATAAGTTCCCTAAAGAGGCAGCCATTTATCAGCAGCCAATACACTGATACACCAACACACACATACACACATATTGAAAAGAAACAACACAAACACACACACTCTATTGTTGAACCATTTGACCGCTCAAGCCCCCGTTCTCCATTTGTAATCACCCTGTCATGGAAGACACTGAAGTAGGGGGTACTGGTCACATTACTGTGTGTGTGTCTGTGTGTTAGTGTGTGTTTGTATGTGTAGCCTTTAAGGAATACAATATTACGATCTACCAACTTTTTATTAATTGAAAGCTGCTCATAGTCAATCTTTTTAGTGCTATTTTCACATGTGAGTTATTTCAGAAGTATTCTTTTTAATTGGATTTCTCAGAGGGAAACCCAAAAAAATTCAGCAGTTCATTACACCCAGGCCACAACCTCCGGTTCTGAGAAGTGTAGCAAATAAGGAAGTGCCTTAAATCTGCTTTCTTTCTAAGGGCCATCAGGGCGCGACTCCTCTGGTTTTATAGCAGTCGATGGGAAAATAACTCAGTAACATTGTAAACATGAGTTTACAAAGTCTTCTTCAATACAACATGATGTTCATTAAATTCAGTGAATCGTGGTCCCAATTAGATTAAAATATATGGTAAAGCAGGATATACTTTTGGGGCTCGCTTGTGATTGACAGGTCGCTAGCACCACATTGTTCAGTCTGGTACTTTTCTGTATTTTTGTCTTACTGTACTTTACTGTTTTAGTTCAGTCTCACAACTCTAATCCACTTCATTTCCAGCAGCAAGCAGGCAGCTGTTTCAGTGAAAATGATCTGATAAACTCTCTACACTTCCAGCTCAGATACTAGCTGGTCAGAAAAGTGGACCATAAGCTAAAGAGGCAGATTTTTTTCCTTTTGATGTATCAGCAACTATTTGCTAACATGTTATTAAAATCGGCCTATTGTAACTATAAAGCTCTAATAGCAACAATAGGTGTTGGTTCATTGAACGCAAATACATGGCTCAGATTAGCACAGATTAATTAAGGAAGGGGTTAAAGATCCAAATAGCCCTATTATTTATGTTTGTCAGAGATCAGCTGAGGCTAAACATGAACAAAATGTTCTGGTGTTTCTTTGCTCTGTAAACATTTGCACAATTTTTTTCAAATCAGCCACCGGGGTCCCCTGATACCCCAATGTGTGTCAGTGTGTATGTGTGTGCGTCAGTGGAAAGATGGCCTCTCTCTATTAGCTGTAATGGAGTCAGACTGAGATGTCAAAGAGAACAGACTCTTATCAGAAAGAGTGAGAGTGAAAGTGAGAGAGAGAGAGAGAGAGAGAGAGAGAGAGAGAGAGAGAGAGAGAGAGAGAGAGAGAGAGAGAGAGAGAGAGAGAGAGAGAGAGAGAGAGAGAGAGAGAGAGAGGGGGAAATGGGGGAGAGACTGGTGAGGAGAATTGGAATGTGGAAAAAGAAGAGGAGACGGAGGTGGAAAGACGTGGTGGAGGAGAAAACAGTCTTTGGATAGAGGAAATGGGGGAGAGAAAGAAATGAGGAGAAGAAGATGAGGAAGAGAGGCCATGTTCATCTTGTGTCACATCGAGACCGGCAGCCCTTCCCCCTGCTGCATCTTTCTCCCTCTGTTTCTCTGTGTCTCCTGTAAATGGTCGGCTAAAGACAGTAGCAAGGTTCAGTTGCAGTTTCATGGAAATGTCAACACCTGCAGCTTTGTTTGAATTTTTCTTATGAAATAATACAAAACAATGCATGAAAAGAAAAAAGGCACAGCTCGAATTAAAACCAGCAGAGGGTGCTGAAAGTGCAGTCAGAGTAAAATGACTTTAATGAGAGATTTCCACCACCACACTGTTTCCTAGTCATATTAAACACAATTATTGTCAGTGAATATTAATTCTGCTCTCAAAAGAGTGTTTATAGAAATGTTAAATATGCCGTAGCTGTAATAAAATGACTCTAGCATAATTTAGATGCATGTATCACAATTAGATGTAATCTTGAACAGGATAAAGAGCCATCCAACTTGCATCTGTCCTACCGGCTACAACTGATTATCTTTAAAACTGCATTGCTCTAATAGCGAGACCATTAAAAAAACAAAAACAACTTCTAGCATAATCACAGCCTCATAACACTTTACAATCCTAAACAGACCTAGTCCATTCAGAGGATATATGGCTTTCACAAGGTATATTGAAAATAAGGTTACACGCAGTTAAGAAAATGCTCACCATCCAAATGCCAAAATCTTTTATTCCTGCAAAAGCCTAAATATGTGGAGCAACCCAAAAATACATAATTTGTATACGATTTTTTGACAAGACTAACTATATACACGTCTAGACCGCTGTACTTGTCCCGTAGTGAAACCAAGATTGATTTACTTGACCTTACTTTTGTTACGTAACTTACAAACTATCGCTTACTTAAATAAGTTACATAACAAGTGTACTTATTTTAACCGAGACCAAGATCTTTGCCTTAACCTAACCAAGTAGTTTTGTTGTCTAGACCTAACATTGTTTTGTTTCAAATCACCAACATTAAGTTTCACCATTACATTTGCAGTTTGATCTGAAGCAATAGAATGGTAGTGATGACCATGGATAACCAACCGCCATTTAATCAACTGATATAATCCAAAATGGGTGCCTGATAAGGCTTTGTGGTGTTGTATGTATTATCAATTATTAGGTTACTAATTAGATGATAGTCTTCTGTCAATCCTGTCTATCCTTGTAAACAGCCTTCAAAAATGTTTTTATCTTCTAGCCAGCACAGGTAGACTTTTCATTTAAATAAAGAACGTCTCATAATTGCACATGTGGATGTACAAAAAACGTGCAGCTCCACTTTCATGACACTTTAACAACTGGACGCTGTGACCTTTTTTTCCATGGATTTGAGATTTTATTTGGTTTTGGACTATTTAAAATGAAGAAATATGCTATTTGTTTGTTGTTATTTCTGTTGTTGTTTGCTGTTTGTCTGATTCTGATCTGATACCACATCTGACCCACAATGTTTTTGGCAGCAGCCTTTCACATAGAAATATTATTTTATTTTATACACAGGAGATTAAATGCCACTAGAAAACACTGTTCACATCTGCTTCCAGATGTTAAACACTTCAAATCAAATCCAATCACTACGCACTTCAGGTTTTAACCAACTAGGAGTGGTGATGTTTGTACTAAGACCAAATGTTGGCAGCCACAAGTGCTCCCACTGCTCATGTGAGCGCTCTTCACAGCTGTGTCCTATCATAATTCCTGGTAATCTCTTGGGTGTCAGAGCAATTCCCCATTTAAAGTTAATCTGTCTGGTGTGTTATGCACCACAGGGAGCTGCAGCGTTCCTTTCATGTGTTTCAACTAAATGGCTGACTGAGCATTGAAAACATAAAACAGATAGAGGAGTAAATGATGTGTCTCCATTATAATTTAGTCGGGAGTAAAGAATCAGAAGGCAGCATAGCCTCTGAGATTTCTTTAGTTCAGTAGTTACTGAACCAGCAAACTGAAGAAATCTGCCCAAGTATGGCATTACTTGGGCATGTATTCTTTCTACAGGGTTTAGTTTCAAAGTAAGAAACAATTATATTAAACAAGTAATGCAAATGTCATTTACATACATTTATATAATCCACAAATAATAAAACGTGGTTAGATTGGTTATCGTGCTTTTGATATAAATGATATATATAGGATACCCAAAAAAGCAGCATAGATTGCTGTGCCCTATAATTTAGACATCTTTATATTGTATATTGTATATTTTACTGGTATGCCTCTCTCTTCAAATACCCTTTATTAAAATATAGAATACATAACCTCATGACACTGGATGTTTGTTTGCAAGGGGAAATATAACATAATTTCAGATCATTGTTCCTCATTCATCAGGTTCACTGAAAGATCATCACCTCACATTTTTCCAGTCAAAGAGTTGTTCAAAGCATTAGCTCAAGTTTGACTAAGTGTAAAACAATAACTTGGTGATGTCATCCACCTGATCTCAGTTTGGCCTTGGTAACTTCAGGTTTATAAAAGAGAGCCTGTGTAACTGAGTGTGGGTGTCAGGCAGAAAAACTCAAATTAAATCACACTTGAGTTGCATTTCGAGAAGTGTAGGATCCAGTGTTTTTGGAGGTTGACCCATAGGCTAATACAAGTGAGGATATCTCTACTTTATTGTTGATTCTAGCTTTCAATCATTTGTCTCTTGCCCACTCTAAATGTGTACACATTCATAAAATAACCCCAATATGAATGTATTAAAGGTCATGGAGCAGCAGGAGCATTTCACCACTTTGTGCAGTTTACATTTTAGGATCTATGATTGTGTTGTTTTCTGCTGCTTCAACAGTTTTTGTTGGAATTGCTGCAGTCAAAGAATATAAGTGGGTGGAAGTTCATGTGTTGTAATAATTGAGTTTATGCCTGTTTGCATGAGAAGCCAGCATCATTAAATATCTTATGCATGTCTGCAGCACAGTGGCAGTGTGTTTGAAGTTGCCACGCCACCTGGAGCTCATCTCACTCACACACACACACACGCACGCACACACACACACACACACACACACACACACACACACACACACACACACACACACACACACACACACACACACACACACACACACACACACACACACACAAACACCCCTCCATATAGTGTTCTCTGGGCTCAGTGCCATGCTCCTCATCATGTTTGTCTAAGCTAATCGGCCGGTCGCTGCCTCCTCCCTGCATTAACGTTGTAAGAACAGAGACACCTCCTTAATGACGGTGCTAATTGAATGAAATGGCCATACTAACGAGCATAAAACCTCCCACTCACATTTAGCTAATTAACAACACACTGGCTTAATTACAACAGTAGAAACACATGCAGCTCTGCCTCGTTACTGTTAATTGCCGTGGCTAACAGGGATTTATGGTAATTGGCTGTATAAGCGTTGTTAACGAGAAGCTGAATTAGCTAGACATAGAGACAAGAGCAGAGCAGAGATGTTTCAGTGCTAATTAACACTGGGCATACTCATCTGCTATACTGGTTGGAGCGGAGGGGTCTGCAAGTCTATTGATCATCCGATTGGCCAGTTTGATATACTCTCCTCTTATGGGAACCAATGAGTGGGATATATTATGCAACAGGAGCACGAATGCCAGTGTACAAAAAAACATTTTAAACCCCAGCCATTTGATTGGAGGAACCTAGTCAACTGCTGTTACTAAAATAACTAGTGGTTTATTGTTATTACAATACTGTACTGACAGTACTGTCATAAACACTAGACACACACTACTGCAACTTGTTAGCAGTAGTGTGTGTCTAGTGTTTTCTAACTGTGGGGCGTGGAGGTATTTCAGGTGAGGAGCGAGGGGGAAATGCAGAATTTCTTTATTTCAAGACCTTTATTGAGAACTTCACATATTACAAAAGTCATGAGTAAAAAAATATCAAAAAAAAGTCACATATCTGCACTAATTCTGTTTTGTTTGGCACAGGTTGCATGTATTATTATTATCTTGAAAAAGATATTCACTGCAAAACAGGTAAATTGCAGCCACAATAAGCTATTTTCTTTTGCCAAATATATATATTTTGCACAGATAGAACTTTATTTGCATTGTTCTAACAAAATGATTGCACTTTTGTTGTTGTTGTTGTCTGATTTACTTGAAAGTGATTTCAATGTTCTTTATTCTATTATTTTATAAAACATGTTAACCATGCACTGCTTTATAGTATGAGCACATGGCTATGACTTTTCCTCTTGCCATCTTTATGTCTTCTACTTTTATTAAAGAATTATTATTTTTGAGGTATATTTGTTATCTATTAAGGCATTTTAAAGGTTTAATGAAACAAGACAATACTTACATGTGTGACAGTTCCTTTAATGTATTGCACTGTACTGTCTTTGTACTTGTTTCCTGTTTTTATTGCATCGAGAGACACTGCATTAAGCAGTTGTTGTATTTTGGCTACTTCAGGGCAGAACACCACAACACACAAAAAATCACCCATGTTTGACATATTGTCTTTTAAAGATGCCTATATCTGCCTATTCACACATCCAGTATACACAGAGCTGCATAGGGGCTCCTCTATGGTCTTCAGCTAATATCTCTCTGCTGTTTGGTGCTGAGCAGATAGTGTACAGTGGGTTTTTTGGGGGACTTTTTAGCTGAAAATAGCTGCCTGCTCCCCAGTTGCTCCCCGGACACTTCATAGCAGCCGACTGCTCCTAGAATGCTAAGGATGGTTAAGCCCTAGGGTCCCCTAGAATGGGGACCCTAGGCCCAAGGTTCATATCTACTGGTCATAAGTGCCTGGTATTTAAGTACCTATTGTCCTTGGCCTCTAATCAATCAGCAAGTCCTTGCCTTTCATAATTTTTATTTTCATGTTTTCATGTTTTTAACATAATTCGCCAATATTCAGGAACATAATCCATAAGTAGCAAGATGTGTCGAAAATGACCCAGAGAGAGCTCCCCAAGTTTTGGGGAAAATAATTTATCGGACCCTTACCGCCGATTAGAAGAAGTAGACTGCCATGCCACTGGCCAAGGTACAGTAAAAGAGAAGTAAGTAGGCTACTCACTTGTTAAGTTACTTGTTCACTTTTGTATTGATTTACTATTTACCTTTTAGTTGTATTCATTTTTCTGTGCAGTTGATTACTTGTACAGTAATGTATTTACCTGTGTTCTACTGGTTTTAATTCTATATTTTGCTTTTATAGTATACATAAGCCTAATGTGTGATGCTATTAATATGTGATGAATATGTTCTTGTTGATACAAAGCCAAAGTGTATGGGCTACACTTAAGTCCCAGCCATTTTTCTCAAATTCCGAATTGTTTTGCATACCCATAGTAAATACAGAATATCTCCTCAACCACAAGGGCTATTTGAATAATTTCAAAAGGTATAATATAAAGAAAAAACTTGTGAGACTAGTTAAGAGGTTCATATAGCAGTATATGTGTTACTGGTTTATTGGTTGATGATAGAACACAGGAAAGAAAAAACAGTTTTAGAGACCCAGACAGGGTAAGAAAGTAACAGTGTATTGAATTATGAATGTCTTTTCAAGTTATTTCCCTCTCTCTCTCTCTCTCTCTCTCTCTCTCTCTCTCTCTCTCTCTCTCTCTCTCTCTCTCTCTCTCTCTCTCTCTCTCTCTCTCTCTCTCTCTCTCTCTCTCTCTCTCTCTCTCTCTCTCTCTCTATAATTGCTTCTCATTCCTCCCTTCCTAACTTCTTAATTTGCTCATTCCTCCTCCTTTTCCCTCTCACCTCATACCCCCTCCCCCTTTCTTCATATTCACTGGCTTTTATATTCCTCCCACTGATTAAGTGATTCTGGTTATGTGTTCACTTGAAGAGCATTCAGGCAGACACAGTCTAGAGGTATGTCTGTACAGCGTGTCACTTTGTGTGTGTGTGTGTGTGTGTGTGTGTGTGTGTGTGTGTGTGTGTGTGTGTGTGTGTGTGTGTGCGTGTGTTCCTTTAGGCCCTGCCAGATCTCTCACAGCTCATTGGTTGTATATGACGGAATGAAACTTATCTATTGGTTAAAAGATCTTGTTAACATCCATAAATCCATTCCATTATCCATTGTCGGGGGTGCTGGAGCCGATCCCAGCTGACATTGGGTGAAGGCAGAGTTCACCTGGACAGGTGTCCAGTTTATCTCAGGGCTCATATAGAAACAGAACACCATTCACTCTCACATTCACACCTACGGGCAGTTTAGAGTCGCCAATTAGCCTGAGCTGCATGTCTTTAGACTGTGGGAGGAAGCCGGAGAACCTGGAGTGAACCCACGCTGCCACAGGGAGAACGTGTAGGGAACCCATGCTACCACGGGGAGAACGTGTAGGGAACCCATGCTACCACGGGGAGAACGTGCAAACTATCCCGGGATCGAACCCGGCCCTTCTTGCTGTGCTAGCCACTACACTACCGTGCAGCCCATCCATAGATCCATGGATAATAATTACTGCCCACACACTACAGATATTAGTGTGTGTGTGTGTGTGTGTGTGTGTGTGTGTGTGTGTGTGTGTGTGTGTGTGTGTGTGTGTGTGTGTGTGCGTGTGTGTGTGTTAAGTTGACAGAATTTGTAAATGTTACAGGGTGTGTCAGTTTGTGTTTGTGTGTGACAGACCAAGGGAATTAGTTTTTTGACTTGTTCAAAGAAGCTCATACTTGTTACATGTTATTGCTCACACTCTCCAAACACTGATCAAACCAGATGAGAACAGCCTCAGTTTAAAAAAGATAGAGGTTCAGTTATTCTGCTCAATCATCGTCTGATAAGGGAGCTTCTCTGTCAACCTATCACCCTGGTCCTACACAACCTCGACTTCAAATTATTACTCATCACTTACAAAGCCCCTCCCTACCTTTCAGATCTCCTCCCCCTCCCTGCCCCAACCCGTTGCCTCAGGTCCGCCGGTACAAACACTCAGGACCAAGATCATCAGGACCAAGCGCCGGACCTGGGGTGACAGGGCCTTCTGCTGCACTCCCCCTCTGGAACGCTCTCATCCACATCCGTCAGGCTCCCACCCTATCTTCATTTAAGCAAGCCCTCAAAATCCACCTCTTCCAACTCGCGTACACCTGCTAAACCCCTGCTCCTATGACCCACACAGCTTCTCCAGTTTTCTTTTTTTTTGTTACCAAAATGTTCTGTTTGTTTGTTTTTGTTTGCTTTGTCTTTCCTTTTTTGTTTTGTTCCGTTTGTCTCTGTCTCTTGTCCCCAATGTAAAGTGTCTTTGTGTACTTAGAAAAGCGCTATAAAAGTTTTAATTATTATTATTATTATTATAATAACATTTGGATAGAAAAATAATATAGAAGATGTAGGATTTATTTTTGCAGACAGACTGAAAAACATATCTTTAACTTACTTGTCTCTTTGACCTTAAGACAGTTTCCCTACTGTCTGGGATTTTTTGGGGGGGAATTAAGTTAAGTGATCTTTTATTGAATAGTTAGTGCCAAGTTGTCTCATGACCTTTGACATTATAAAACTAGCAGACTTAAAGTAATACTCTAGAAGATTTTAATCTAAATGAATGTTACTCTTAAATTGGTTTCAGATTTTCTCAGTTTGAAGAGTCCGTCCTGAGAAAGAATTACAGCTGCAGCTTTGGATGCTTGGAGGTCTGCTAATATGCTATATGTGCTTCTTCTGAAACTGAAAGGGAACTATCCCTTTAAATGGGGTTGAACAAGGTACTTTTCCATAGTTAGTAAATCTGTTTTAGCTACCAAAAAAACCAATATCAATTTAGTGTGTTCGCTATATTTAGAATATTTTCGCCACTTTACCTTACGGTCAGACGACCCTTCCTTTACCTATGCTCTCTCCAAAGCCAAAAGACTCCATTTACAAAATAAAATAACTGTCTTCATCGGTTGGTTTGTATGTTATTGTGTGACTTTGGTATTGGTTAGTTTGGATTCAAAACATTATCACTTATTTTACATAAAACATCTCAACGAACATCAGAATTCATGATTAACATTAAGACTGCAAGACAACATATATAGTTTGAGGTCCATCCGACATGTCCAAAGCTACTTGGGATGCTCTTACCTTTCTCCGAGTGGGTACGAGGCCCACAGCATCATCAACCATCGCTTCTATAAATGTCCTTAGTTGCCATTCTTTCGCAAAAGGTTTGTAAGATGAATTTCATAATCATTTTAGCCTGAAGATGCTTTTGGGAAACAAGGCCCTGAATGATTGTACTTGAGCAGTGATTGCTGAACAGACACATGAAAGAAAACTTAAACTAGGTGATCCGTGAACACCATTGCAATGTGTGCTAAGCAAGGTGAAAGAAAAGAGACCAGAGAAGGAAACCACAGCAGTGAGCTGTGAGCAAATTATACTTAAAAGCAAAGAGTTCAAAGTAAAACACTGAGTCCAAAGAGAGTGCTGGTACAAATTAGCTCCTCAATTACAGTACCAAAAGCAGATTATATGTCATTTGTTACTTCCGCCCTTTCTGCTTGTATATACAGTGAGTGTGTGTTGTGTGCATATGCAGATGAGCAGAGTGTGTGTGTGTGTGTTGCGTTGTGACAGGGACTAATGTCTAAATCAGCCAGACTCCATCGCCCTGTCGCCCCGCTCCCCTACAAATGTCACCTGTTCCCGGCCAGTGATTTGCATAATGCAAAGCTTCTCAGTCGTAACGGTCCGATTAGCGGCAGGGAGCGCCAGGACCATTCCTGACGCACCAAGCCGTTAACGGCTCCTTTTGCCGGGAACAACTGTGATTAACTCAGGGGGCTATGGGGTGGGGGGGAAAGGAGAGAGAGGAGCTGGCCTGAAAGTGTTCACACTCTGGTTGTATTAATTACAGACAGACAGGTCGGCTTCAGGTGACATAACCAACTGATGGTTAAATTGAGCGCTGAGCCAAGGATGAAAAGATGAGGGGATGAGAGGAAGAATGGAGGGAAGGAGAGAGGTTACAAAGCTTAAATTGGGATGTTCAATTTGTTTTCACAAATATTTCAGTTGAGCCGAGAAATTAGGTGGAATTAAGTAATTGGAAGAGGACCAATATCTCTATTTACCCCATAATTACCTAAATCACTCAATTTGAATAGTGGTGTCTCTAAAAATGTCTCTATTTTCTCTATACAATATTGTGTACATAGTTCGACATTATTACAAAGTTAAATCACCATGTAAAACATGGTCGAAAAACCCCACACTGCAAGAAATCCAGTTAATTCCAAATCATCCCAAACATGTTTTTACAATATAATCCTCACAAATGAACACCACTTAAACAATTTCTGAAACTTAATTCTGTATTCACCAAAGGTAAAAAGCTAAGATTAGATAATTCACTAGAGGGGTATTTACAGATATATTGTATACCATAGAGAAAACCGTATTCAAAATTGACTCCGACAAAGGAACCGGAAATAGAAACAATGCTAACTCATAACCAGATTTTAGGACTCATTCCTGCATTCCATTGTATTGTGCTTTTAGGTCATTATATTTTAATTGACTAGATGTTATAGAATTTGTTTTAATGTACGCTTTTAAATATCACATTTTGCACATCCAAATCTAAGACAAAATTCTGCACTTGTCACGCTAAATAGACAACAAAGTATTTTCTCTTCTCTTCTAATGGGTAGAAGGGGTTTACTACAGAGAGTAATGAGATTACCCTGCTATTATGATCAGTTGTGGCATTATCAAAGATTATTCTACTTTAAAGTCTCTTGGTATCCTTTTTGCGTTTTAACAGTTGATAGAGCAACATCTCTTTCAAATAGAGCTCCGTCTCCCTAAAAGGATGCTAAAAATATCTGACATCTATCTTTCTTTCTTCCCTTTCAGGTTCTGTTCTCTTCCTCTTTGCGTCTCTGTGTTTAACAGATGAGACAGGGATGAGAGGATGAGAGGATGAGAGGATGAGAGGGGAAATGTGTTGCACCTCACTTCTCTTTCTAATGTCTCCGGCTTCTGGGAAACCATGTGGAAAACTAAAGACTATTAATGCCACAAACAAATCTCTCCCAAAATGGAACCTCTTTTACATATTTTAGTGCACGGGCGGGCTGAGGGCTTAATGACATGGAGAGATGAGGAACCGGAGAAAGAGGAGAGAGAGCTAGAAAGGTTGGTGAGGAGGAGGAGGTTGGTGAGGATGAGACTGTAGGATGAAGGTGGAATAGAGAAAAAGAGAACAGAAGAAGGGGGTTATTGAGAGGAGATGGATGAACTTAATGGTGACATATTATGTTCATTCACAGGTTAATACTGGTGTTTTGGTTCTCCACTAGAACATGTCTTACTTCAATGTTCAAAAGTGGCTCCAACAGAAGCTGCAGCTTTATTTTTCTCCTACTGTCTGGGAGATTATACATGTATGCACGTCTGAAATGCTGTCTCTTTAAGCCCGCTACAAAAAAGCCCAGTCACTCGGATTGATCCAATCGTTTCCGGTCTTCTGCATCTGCTCTGTTGGCATCTTTGCTGTTGGGAACCACAATCATTGAGTTTTGCTGTACTTCTGCCATGATTATCACCACAATAACCACTTTTAACCTTCCTCTTGTGTTAGCTTTCTGTTACAATCTCTTGTGTTAACGGGTCGGTTTTGACCCATGTCACTAAAAATAATTATCTATCATCCAATTTGTTTCTCACCTTGTTAGGCTTCCTTATCCATGAAAATATTGTTGTATGTTTTAATATTTTTGGTGTGGGCCTCTGGGCCTTTTCTTTCTCAGTATACCACTCGATTTCATTTAAAACAATGGTAAAATGAACCTCAAGAGAATCATATAAATAAATAAATAAATAAAAGGTTGTTGTGTTACCTGACTATTACTGAGGGGTATTAGAACACATCTCTTAAATACATTTGTTTTATTTATTTTTTTCATTTTAATATTATTTTTTTCCAGCAATAGAACTTTAATACAAACACAAAATGAAAAGCAGAACAAGTCATAACACAAAATATAGATTTGCAAGGTCAAAAAAAACAAAAAAACAATCAAGCAAATCTTATTTTCATAACTGGGTCGAAACCGACCCTAACAACACAAAGGTCATAATTTCAACCAGAGCATTTTATAATTTAGTGAAAACAAAAGTGTTTGTTTTATTTTGTTGAAATAGAGGTTCCTGACAAAGTCAAAAAGCCTTGATGCAATAAACACATTTGATGTGGTTCTTATGCATTTAAAACCTAAAACGGGTCGGTTTGACCCTGACACAAGAGGAAGGTTAAAGCACAAATTGCACATGTGAATGTGTGGATTAAAATATGTGAATGTGTGGAATAGTACTTTGACTAATTCTAGGGTGGCACCCCGTTATTATTAATATATGTTAATGATCATATTGATACTAATGATCAATTGTAATACTTGCTAATAACCAAACATGCTCCTGCCAGATCACAATACCACCAACAAAAAAATAAGAGTGAGCAACACTAGGCTGGGTTTTTTGGTTGGATCATTCTTAAATTCTAACGTATTCTTGCTAGTTTCTCTACATTACCAACCCTTTCTTTCAGCGCAATGCTAACCTAAATTAAGCAGACAAAGTGCCTATGGTTTATTAGATTTGGGTAACATGTAATTTACCTAAAGCAAGCCTCAGGCCAAACCTTATCCAGTCGACAATATTGTTTTACAATGTTTAATTAGAATGACAGCATGGATGACACATCTTCCTATTGAAGCTGCCATGTGTTTGAAATTACAGATGCGTTTCAATATCTTGTTGAAGCCTTGTAGTCTTGAGCTATATTGAAACCTGGAAGCAATTATCATCCAGTGCATGTAGATTTATTAAAACTCAGCTTGTTCAATGAAAGGTTTCCGAGGATGATTGACGATAAAACACACCGCCAACTACATTGTGTTGATATAAAAACCGAGGAGCTTCCACAGCCCTCAGTCGAGTCTAATTCATTTTTATGTGTTTCAGAAGTTAACAACAATTCCAGTTATTAACCTGCACCACTCAAGATAGCCCAAGCCAAGCAGTCCAAGTCTTAACCAAGACTTCACTGATAGGATCACATTGTCGGAGTGGAAAAGAAGCGCTCCCATTAGATGTCCAGCTAGATAAATAGACTATAATGGGTTACTGGGGGTGCGTTTGGTCGTTTGGCCTGACGCTCCCATCAGATGTGATCTCAGGGTCGCCGCCATGAATCAGGCAGCAGTGCGACGTCATTGGTCATCCTGACAGCTGAACAAAGCCTAGGAAGTGGGGAGGGACAGACGCCACTAATGGAGCCAGATTAGGATGGGTGTGCTTTGTAACTCGTGCTGGCACTGCCGGAGTTGCTCAGTTAGATGTGTGGGGTCAGTGACTTCTTTATGAGATACCTGAGGCATTGTGGGCCATTGGTGCTATGGCACTATGGGTGCTGTTTCTGCTAGGCTGCACTGCATAAGCTGTGTTCGCTGATTGTTTTTAGTTTTTTTGATGTGTGCTCATTTTGTGAGAATGTGTGAGCACAGAGCCTGGTGATGTGGTAGTGCTGGGGCTGATAAGAGTCAGATAAAGCTTTAAGGGCTAATGGTTTCCACTAATGAGAAAACTGGCTGTGATTATGACAAATAGCTGAGAGCAGCAGGCTAAGCAGCGACACACAGCAGCTATTGTTCAGCAGCCGAGCCTCAGCATCTCATTACACCTCCAGCCTCCTCCTCTCCTCTTGATAGACCGGCCTTTTTCTTTTCCTGATGATAGAACGGCCTCCTCCTCTTCTCCTGACGATAAACCGGCCTCCTTTTCTCCTAATGATGAACTGGCCTCCTCTTCTCCTGATTATAGACTGGTCTCCTCTTCTCCTGATTATATACTGGCCTCCTCCTCTCCTGATTATAGACTGGTCTCCTCTTCTCCTGATTATATACTGGCCTCCTCCTCTCCTGATTATAGACTGGCCTCCTCCTCTCCTGATGGTAAGCCGGCTCCTCTTCTCCTCATGATAGACCGGCCTCCTTCTTTCCTGATGACAGACTGGCCTCTTCCTCCTCGCCTGATGATAGGCCGACCTCCTTCTCTTCTCTTGATAGGCAGACCTATTCTATTTTCCTTGATATACAGGTGCCACAAATTCAATGAGCCCATTGTTTTCCTAATGAACAGTGATAGCTTTCTTGCCTGGGTACATTTTGTGCAGGTGAAGAGACACTGCTGCTTGTTAGGACAAAACAACCTGCAGTGCATCTCAGGATCCAAACCCCCGCAGTGTAGCGTTATGTCTTAAAATGCAAGGTATGACCGATATAACCGATCCTCACTTTTCAGTGGTTAGTAAGCAAAGTTACCTTGGCCAGTATTGCACGATTGCTACCAAGTTTACTGCATGATATGAGACGGCAAACTTTACAACACCGTGAAGTGAAATAAAGCGACGTTATGTCGGTGTTCAGGCTAATGTAACTGGTCTCAATCAGATATTGTTTCTCTTATTAAAACTCTGGCCCAACCTTAACTCAGATCCTCCACAGATCTCTTCCTCGGACTGAAAACAAATTAAGAGCCACCTATTATGTTCAGAGAGTGAAAAACGAAGAATTTAAGTTTATATTGTACATTCAACCAATCCTCATAACTCAAAGTTTCATGATTTCATAGATTGAATGTCTGCCTCTTGATGTTCAATAATTTCCATGGACCATGAACCCTGAGAAAATAAAAATAGTATTTATTTTTTCTTGAAGGCTCTTCTGCTGATACTGCTGTATTTACTATGTCAGTGGATCTTATGACTGACTTTTAATAACATATAAGATGTACTGTATATGGTACGGTGGACATTCTTTCTTTTAAGACCTGAAAACATTTTCCCATGAGCTAAGAAGATGAGAGATTAAAATCTTAAAAGTTAAAATGACCTTATTTCCCCAGAAGCATCTGTTGTGGAGCTTTCCTGAAGCAACCACATCATGTCAGTCTGCTTGTTTTTGATTTGGCCCCCTACCACTATAATAATTGGAGCACTTATCTCTGAGCTTGCAGTGCATTAATATAGTTTAATAGCACCAGTTGTAGTATATTAATATTCCTTAACCTCCACTCCACCCTTAAAATCCCACCACCACCTTTTCACCTTCCCTCCCTTCATCATCCCCTGCTTCCACCCTTCATCCTTTCTCTCCCACAACCCTCTCTCCTTCTCAATCGCTCTGTATCCTCTCTCTCTTTCCTCCCCCTCCTTCTCCAAACTCATTTCAGCATGAGATTATAAATGGAGCCTTGGGAAAATGTGATAAATCAATTAATCATTTGTAGCTGTGTAGCTTAATGAGTGAACTGGGGTGTCATAATTAGTTCTCCCAGTATCAATCATTAAAGTGCAAGTTTGCTGATAAACAGGCAACTGATGAGAGCAGAGACATGGCTGAGACTCTCCTGCTGTTATTGCTGTGAAATCACAGGATAAGAGTACTAAATGTGGAGTAATGAGCTCGGGTTTACACTCTTTTATTTCCGCTACGCTCCACTTACATCTTAATGCGTCCAGCAACGTGAACTTTATCCCAGAGCAGACCACGCCCCCTCTTTTTGACATTTTTGGATTGAGGAACAAGAAACATACTTACTAATATTGACTTACACTTAGTATAGTATTTGTCTCCTTGTAATATCAGTGATGGAAGACATATTTAGCTCCTTGACATAAGTATAGTAATACCAAAACCTAAAGTCCAAATTGTGTTCTAATTTTGTTAAAGAATGCTTCTACTTCTTGACTTTAGTAACAAAAAAAGGTAAAAGAAGACTCGGAAAGAACTGAAGTTTCTAGTAAGTGCAAGTGGTAGCTCGATTAAAGTTGCTACAGTCAGTACATTGTGTGTTTTCCAAAAGAAGTGAATGTTGAAAACAACCCAGCGGTCCAATTAGTTTGAATAACACAAGGTATAACTTAAGTAGCTTGTGTCAGCAAGAAATAGTTGGAGACCTCCATAATGAAATGTGTATCGTGACCTCTAAGCCTTTCAGGTGGTGTTGCTGATCTAATTGAATCTAGTATAAGTGTGAGAAGGCAGCCCACAGTATGCATCTGAAGTGGATGTGTGTTGTAGCCTACTTCATCAGCGCTGAAAGAAAGTGCCTTGGCAGAGGTTAAATAAATGAACTGCTTATTACAGGCCTCGCTCTGAGCAGTTAAGCTAACCCATGCATATATAACACTTACATTTAGAGGGGGGCGTGACTGTGTGTGTGTGTGTGTTTCAAAGAAAAGAGGGGTCAGGCAGGAGGTCACAGGCTCATAACCGTGTGTGTGTGTGTGTGTGTGTGTGTGTGTGTGTGTGTGTGTGTGTGTGTGTGTGTGTGTGTGTGTGTGTGTGTGTGTGTGTTAGGCGTGCTAATGGTCTTTCCAGCCTGGGAAATGCCCCAGTGAGCAGCCTAACTTATGGAAATCATAACCTCAACGTTGGAAGCCATTATCCCACTAATTTGCATAAAGACTCTTTCAAATAGGTTCCTGAAGGCCGAGACACGCCTCCCCCCGGGCCTCAACCACCAAACACATGCAAGTGTTTGTGTGTGTCCATGTCCAACATTCCTTTAAGCTTCCAGTTAGGTTTAAACTAAAAAAGTTAAGCCTG
The DNA here is from genome assembly GCA_038501785.1 of Myoxocephalus aenaeus. Taxonomy (NCBI): domain Eukaryota; kingdom Metazoa; phylum Chordata; class Actinopteri; order Perciformes; family Cottidae; genus Myoxocephalus; species Myoxocephalus aenaeus. Next base: position 5,599,464 of record JBAMJR010000025.1, read on the forward strand.
ACATGCATGTTGCCTCCCCCTACCAGCACTCAGCCCAATCATACTGATATATGTAAGGTGTGTCTTCATCAGGAGTAACACAGGCAGACAGGCCACACATGCACATATTTACACACACACACACACACACACACACACACACACACACACACACACACACACACACACACACTGGACGGCAACAGCCATTAACAAAGCCTTAATTGATGAGCTCATTAAGATCTGTTATTAGAGAAATTGATTTCAAATAGCCACTTTAATCGGCTGGCCAGGGGGAAACAGGCTACAATGCAAATTGAAGCCGCTAAAGTACATAATGGAGCAAGTAATTCATAGATTTAACTTTCAATAATTAATAATTGAAGATTGGAGGGGGTGGTAGTCGTGTGTGTGTGTGTGTGTGTGCAAGTGTTTATGTGTGTGTGTGAGACAGTGTTAATGTGGGTCTATTCTGTAAGTCTTTAATTAATTAATGAGCTTTATTCCAAGGCAATTTATTAGTCATTCACAATCTCCCTCTCTCTGTATGTGCGTGTGTGTGTGTGTGTGTGTGTGTGTGTGTGTGTGTGTGTGTGTGTGTGTGTGTGTGTGTGTATTAGGTTGGGTTTGTTTATGATCAAGAATACATTTTGGTTCGTCACTAGTACACATTTAACTAGTAACATTATGTAGCCTAATTAATGCGATGTTCTACACATACAAGTGGTTGGTTATAATTCGCTGTTCGATTCAGGTTGTTAATGTATGCGTCAAAAGATTTGTAGGACATTTTAAAGTAAACTGTTACCAGTAATCAACTTAACACCAACACCAAAAACATAACTAACACACACCTTTGAATACTGGGCTTTTAAAAATATGTTTTTTAAGTTGTTTAACATTTTGCTCGAAGTCTGTTATTTGTTCTATTTATGTGCAACTTTTTATGCTACCAACATTTAATTTCTAACATATTATTCCACTGATGTGCTATTAGAGAATTTCTGCCTGACTGTTGCAAAGCATTAGGTTGATCAGAGAGCTTCTTCAAAGAAAAAGTGAATGAGTCCCTTTAAATTGACTCAGTTGAGGTTTTAGTGTTGCAGGTTTCACACACACATGCACACACACACACACACACAGACCTGGAGCTTAACAGGTCATGAACCAGACTGTATGGTGCTTCAGCCAAGGAGTACCATTTAATCTCATCTTTTTTATCTGTCAAAAAAGGCAAACACACACACACACACAGCATATAATTCCAGCATTAGCGGTGGTATTAGCCAGAGTGGGGCAGGTACTTAACACTGAAAAGACTGAAATCACTTCCCAAGGGAGCTTTTATACAATGTGTGTGTATGAGCGTTTGTGTGTGTGTGTGTGTGTGTGTGTGTGTGTGTGTGTGTGTGTGTGTGTGTGTGTGTGTGTGTGTGTGTGTGTGTGTGTGTGTGTGTGTGTTGAGGTAGATAGGAGCCATTGTGTCAATGGCCTAGCTTTCTGATTTCTGTGTGTGACTTAAGCCGAAGGAAGTGCGTTAGTCGCTGTGCAGCAGCGGCGACTCGGGCCCCCTGCGTTGATTTAATGTGAAGAATTGGCTGCTGCTGTATTGAATCAGACTTGGGCCCATATTGTTCGGCTGCAGGGGATTACACATTTAGCAGCTAGTGATCTGGCTTCAGTTATAACGGCACTCGTCGAGAGAAGCAACTCTTATCAGCCAGTGGGAGCCTAGTCTCTGCCACATTCACAACTCTCCAATACACTTTAATTGAATTTCTTTTTAGAGACAGAGAGGCTCAGACGGCTCATGGCATTCAATTTACCACCTCCCCTGTCAACGTTTAGATCCCTCACCTCTTCTCCTCCTCCAGAAAAAGGGAGGCGCCTACACGCTACAAAAGGAAACTTGCAAATACCATATTTATCTCTGTTCCCTCTCTCTCCCGCCGCTCTCCTATCCATGTCAGTTATTATATCATTTCAATGAATACTCGCCAGGAAATGGGCTTATCTCAGTGGCAAAATATCTATTTCTTTCAGGCGTTGATTTAGTGTGTTTAAAGCCCACAGCGAGGACAGACAGACTGTCAGCTTGGCGCAGCAGTAAAGCAACGATGCTATCTGTTGGGAGCTGAAATACTGATGAATGAAGAGACAGGGGAGGGAGGGTGAAAAAGAGGAGGCACCGGGGAAAAGGGATGGGAGAGGATGAGGGTGGAAAAGAATGAGAGGGAAAGGAGAAGAGATGAATACAAGCAGCTGCAAGGGAGGAGAAAAAGGAGGAAGATGAATGGAATTATGGAGAGGGAGGAGGGTGAGAGGAAATGAAGAAGAGGAAATAAAGGAGCAGAGATGAAGAGCAAAGCTGAAGAGCATACAGCTTACTGCTGTAAGCTATGAGTTAGGAGTTGTCTCTGCATCAAACTTTACCTCTGCTCTTCATTTTTTATCGTCTCCATATTCTTGTGGAGACCTGTAATGATGAAAGTATTGCAGGTCTGTGATGCAGAAGGCCATGTCTTCACTAATATGCTTAAGATGAGCGAACGTATCAGGTGTCTTTTAGATACATTTGTGTGTGTGTGGGATCTTTTCTTGTACAGTTTAACGTAGGTTTGCACTGGAAAGCAATGTCCCGTTTAACAAGCTACGATACAAAGAAAAATACATGCGTGACACAAACATGAAGGAATTTGGATTGATCAAAATCAATGACAAAATGCGTAACAACATTAACTTCCCTAAAGAGGAATTTAGTTTCCTTTTCTCTTAGAAGATCACTTGTGCCAGAACTATGCTGAAATGTAACTGTCCAAAGTCTGAAAGAAAAATAAAGAAAAAGTCACTGCTGTTAACTTTATTGCCGACCTTTAGATGGCTCCAGACAGATATTAGCAATCTTTGCTACAGAGACAATGTTGCCTCATGATTTACCTATTTTGTATGCATTTTCTCACAAAAGTCAAGTTTGAATTTCTGTCATATTCATGTAATGTGCTGTAACTCTGTTATGTTGTTCATTCTGTACACATGACATCTATTGCTTCTGTCCATCCAGGGAAAGGGATCCTCCTGTGTTGCTCTCCTGAAGGTTTCTTCCCTGATTTTTTCCTGATGTGATGTGAGGTCCCAGGACAGGGATGTCTATGATGATTGTAAAGCCCTCTGTGACAAACAAACACAAGACTTTCACCCAGGAGATGCTGTGTGTGTCCCGTCTGCAATCACAATTCACCATTGATTTATTTTAATGTTTGTATCCTCAACTTCCGTATGTAACCTACACTACATGTGAGGATCACCAAAGCTGTTAAAATAAGACCAAAATTATATTTGAAGATTGCGATTGTAGATTGCATCTAAGAAGCCAACATGACATCACACATTTTGGACCTCGTTATCTTGGGTTTTGGCTGTCGCCATCTTTTTTTTTTTTGCAACCAGAAGAGAGTGGAGTGGGTGGAGCTAAATAAAACCGAACACTGAATAAAACTTTTTCGTGTTACAATTAACTCTCGCGGACTGAAAAAAAAGTTCTAAGATGAAAACACGGACAACTCCCAATCCCCACACCAAAAGCATTGTGAATTTGACGTGCGAGTAGATTGCATGCAAAGTTTGGTTGCGCAAAAGCAAATTTTCCGCTGGGCGGCGCGAATGACGCGTTTGACATGTTGCGTCATGTTGGACCCACTTGACCAGCCCAACCCCGTCGGCATACCTATCCTCTATGGCCAGCTCAACAATAACAGTCACATTTAGTTATAACATGACAAAAAAACACCAGATGCTGTTCACTTAAAGACAAAGTCCATCCGCCTCTCTTTGTTAAACAGTTCAGTGACGCTTCATTGCGTTAAATCCGCCACCAAGTCCGTTTTTCCTCCTTCAGTCATTGAGTATCAAAAAAACTACACGAAGCAAAACACTCAAAATTGAATTACTTCTCTAACATAGGTTTCAACAACCTGAAATGTTCCCTCTCCTTACTGAGTTTAGACAGAAGACAGAAGTCTGTTAGACAGAAGTCACGCTGGCACACTGACCAATCACAGCTCATGTTACTGGTCACTCTGGGCCGCTGACCAATCACACGTCCACGCCATTTCGCAAGCGCTGGCACGTCAAATAATACACCCAGCTTGTAAAAGTAAAGATCTGATTTGTTGAAGTCTATGACAATCAACGACAACGTCCACTCTCCGTGTACTTTAATCTAGAAAAGACCACCTTAAACTGCTTTGCATCAATAGAGACACGGGAGGAGAAAATCTGATTGGATGAAACTCTCCTTAAAACCAGCTGCACTGAAAGCAGTGCTGGAAGCAGAGTAACAGAGGAAGACAGGAGCTGTGCAATGAGAAAATAAGCTGATAGGGAAAAATTATTATAATACATGTAGTGTATTTGTGAAAAACAATTAAATTATAAAATAGCTATAACTTTGTGATTCTGTTTAGGCCAGCAGAGAAGGGTTAGCAGGCCCTGACGGCCCACCACTGGTTCCAACTAGTGGTTATTTCCATGGTGGATGGCTGAAATGGTAACTGTTTTTACGGAGATAAGCCACGCCCCCTTTCAGGCACGAGTAACATTCGCAACGCTTTTGGTGTGAACACAGCATTATTGTCGAGCGAGTAAACTGACGCGAGTAACGCGTCGCGAATATTCACAACGCTTTTGGTGTGAACGCAGCATAAGGCATAGTCTGCTTTATTGCCTATTTTACTTTAAATGGGACCATGATTTACTAAAAGAACATCATGCTGTATTGAAGACTGTCGTATTTTAATGGGCCCTTATCTAATGGTCAACCTGGAGCCTGCAGAGAAGCAGCAGATAGAAAGACAAATTTGTTCATGCACTTAAACATGCTCTATGTGTGTGTGTGTGTGTGTGTGTGTGTGTGTGTGTGTGTGTGTGTGTGTGTGTGTGTGTGTGTGTGTGTGTGTGTGTGTGTGTGTGTGTGTGCGTGCGCTATAGTGACATCCCTGGCCAGAGTCTCTGAAATCTAACATGGTTTAACAATGTCATGGTGTTGGCCTTCTGCTGCACACACACACACACACACACACACACACACACACACACACACACACACACACACACGTCTGTGGAGAGGGTTATGGAGTGTAGCAGCTATTTTTCGTTCGCACTGACTGGCCGAGTGGCCCTGAGACACACACTCACACAAACACGTAAATACACAACACACGTATACACACACGTATGCAGCCATCTCATCTGGGCGATATAATTCCATTTGTCTGGTCCAGCAAGCAGTTGGCTAACTCCATGAATTATTACAATCCCAAAAGGCATCTGGGGTGCCGCAGCACTGGGGGCTTGTCTCTCTCTCTCTCTGTGTGTGTGTGTGTGTGTGTGTGTGTGTGGCCTTTTAAGTTACCATGGAAGATGAAATAGTCACACACTCCCGAACCCACCCCGCATACACACACACTCCTCCTCTCTCCCTTATCAGAGTGTGTGTATCTTCTATCTTCAAATAATGTTTTGTCTCTTTTCTTTGTGCTATCATGCTGCTACAAATGGAAAAACGGCATCTCATTCCTCTCTCTGGGGTTTTTTAGCAGCTCGTATTTTCAGTCCGGGTCGTGTGTGTGTGGTACTTGCGGGTGGCACGGTAACAGTGGCAGACAGATGGCCACTTCTCTCTTTCTCTCTCTCTCTCTCTCTGACCATGTTGAACATTGCTTAGAAAGACCATCAGAGCAAAAAATGGATTTCATTTCAGCCTATATTACAGGATTTAAAGTACAGCAGGCCGTCTATAATCTGAAAGCCCTTTGTATTATTCTGCACTGATGGAAGTTTTTTTTATTTTATACTGAAGTGAAACGGAGGCTAGGAGGACAGATATACAGAAGGAGTTTTTTAGAAGTGTGAAGCTGCTTCGGGGAAAGAAAGTTTTTAAACAAAGTGAAGTGACTGTAGAGAGTTGTTTGACAGAGTGAGGACCTATAGAGATATAGTGGTGTCTTCATTGGGCTAAAATGAAGTTACTGTACTGCAGGATTGATTGTTCAAATGAAGCATTTACAGTGTGTGTGTGTGTCAGCCAATGTAGTCACCATGGAGCTCTTACTCCAAGAATTGAATTCCCTTACATTCTTCTTTATAAATACAGTATTAGCGAGCAAAGTGTAACAAACTTTGTTGAAGGGACTGTCATTTCACTTTTCAGGCCGATCCTTTTGTCTCATGCAGAGAGGACACCATGTCAACATTTTAAAATATCAAAATAATGCATGTAATGGAATAAGACAAGAAGTCATGCACTGAGTTACTTTTGAAATGAATACAAAGTAAATAATAAAGTAATGAGGTCAACTTTTATATTAACATGCTTTGCGGTATGTGGTTCATACACTGTTTTAATATGAGGGTTTCTAGGGGGGGAAATTAGTTTAAAACCACAATGATTGCAACAAAACAAGCCCAAAACCCGATATTGGCATATTATCACATTATCAAATATTGATATTCATAGGTTTGACATGGCTAACATATTAGCAAGCAATAGTGTATTTACACATCCAGCAGATACAGACCAATTATAGCATTCGTCTAGAGTTGTGTTTGTGTCCACCCAAAGGATTTAAGTTCAATATTCACTCTCGTTTACCTCTGGTTTGGTCTTCACCAGTTGGCAACCATCGGTTCTGAAAAGAAAAGCCAACTCGTAAGTTAATTAAACTTGCATACTTTCTAATGGCCAGCAGGGGGCAACTCCTCTGATTGCAAAAATTAATCTGATTGATAGAAGTCTATTTAACTTATTAAACTTAACCCTTTTATCAGAGCTTTTTAGCTGGAAACAGCTGCAAGGTTAATAAGAGCCATGAGAGCGAACCAACAAAGTAAAGTTGTTGGCTGTGAAATCTAAACAATGATCTGAAAGGGTAAAGGGAAAATACAAAGTTGGAAAGATACAAAAATATTGATTAGTGCATCTTTAAGAGAAGGAACTACTTAATTATCATAATGGAATGGCTAATTCTAATCACATTATTACAAAAAGGATTCTAATAAAATGACAATAGTTTTTTGCTATACAAAATGGAATCATACATAACTGTATTACCCATTTTATTAAAAAAATCTTGTAATAATGCTGAATGTTATATAAAAGTTTGAAAACGGTATGTTATTGTGTTATTTTGCATTGATCAATACAAGAATCTATTTCAAAACAGCCATAGAGGTCGTGACTGGATCAAATAACATTTCTATTTCCAGGAACATTGTAGCCTTGTGTGTTGGTTTAACTCTTACCAGGTGGTAGTCTGTTCAGTGGCAGTGTGTTCGATTTCCTCCCGGTTTATTATCACTGATCACACATTGTATAATAGGCATTCTGAGGGTGCTACTGGGGGGAGTGAACGTGGAGGGGGGGGTCAGCCGGTACGCACACATTCTTCATAGACAGTTATCTTAAATTGGATCTGTTGGCTGGTTTCTTTAATTATGCTGTGATCCATGAGAGAACTGCAGGGAGGTGAGGAGGTCAGAGGGGCGGGGGAGGAGGAAGGGGATATGATGCAGTTTGATTGATTTCATATCTTTTCGAATTGATCAATATAATACTGATGGTCTATTGAAAGATGTAAACCTTTATTGAGGCTATTCTAAAATTCAAACTCACAGAATATAATTCTTGCTGATATATTTGTGATTTAATTAAGTTCCATTGTTTAAAAATGTTGGTTACAAATCAACTACTATAAGAAACATTTGGCTGCCGCCTCTGAAAAAACGCAGTTATTTCATATCGCATTTTCATCCTATAATGTAACACCATAGTTGACTTAAGGTGCATGATAATTCATCAACTGGTGCGTAAACCAATAACCAACCAGGACAGTACAAAAGTCAAATAGGAAGGTTCTTAAGCACACTAGGAAACCTAAAGAGAAAAATCAATTTTTTGCAACCTGAACTTTATTTCCTCATCTTATTTTGTCTAACTGACTTATACTTTTTGAAATGGTGCATTATTGAGCGAGAGTGCTACATCCCGCAGCCGCAAACAGGCTGCAATGTAATCCTATCACACAATTTCACACCGTCAATGTACATTGACTGAAAGTGCTTGTTTTGCCACTGAAAGGCTCAGATTTGTGTTATAAGTGTTGGTCATCATGATAAAGGACCTTACAGAGAAATGTACCGTTTTTCAAGTCACCTCTCACCAGATTTGCCCGGAGGAGATACATTACATAGGTTTAACGTTGTCCCTCAATACTGGGACAGTTTTAAATGCCACCAATGCCACCAATAAAGAATTTTATGAATATCAGTTAACAAGTGCTGCCTAAGCCAAGAACAAGGCTACTCGAGCCACCCACAATGGCACTGAAGTCAAAAAGGGTTATCAAAGCCACCAAGGAATGTTCTGAAGCCGACTAGAAGTCTTAAGTCCTTTTTTCACAGTTGCCATGTAGAGGGTCATAGTTTAAAGTGTAGGGCTACTGACCAAGCTGACATATTTGAAGCAATTGAAGCCTTATATGAAACAGGCTGGCAGGGGGGTACTGATGTCATCTAATAGAGTTGTTTTTCTCTAAAAACTAAGTGTGTCAACTCACAGCCGCATGCTAACAAAAAGTTATTATAAATAATTTAGTTCTTGCAACAGATGTCTGCAGTCCCAAACTTGTAACTGTAATAGTTGTAGTCTAAATGTTGCTCATTATGCTTTCTAATAATGTCTTTGCTATGATCAAACACTACAGAGCATATCAGACCTTTCGATGGTAATATCCTCTGAATGGAGCATTAACTGTTAAGTGAACTTAATAAGTCTACCTAAGGACTGTGTTAATGGGCAACTCTAACGACTGAGAGAGTGAGATGGAGACAGACTGAGAAATGTGGGGACTTTAAGAGGGAGATGAAAAAGGCGGAGTCAGAGAATGGAAAGCGGCTAATGATAACGATCGTTACATTTTCATACCATTAGATGGTGGTGGACCATTTTGATCATACACAAGCTCTTATTAACTGGTGTGGACACAATTAAGACCGAAAATTGAAAAGACTATTAGGTGAAGAGGACTGTTTAAGTTAAAGCTGGGAGCATTTAGCTGATAAGAGTTAATGGTGTGTTGAAGTTTAGGACAATGCTGACATCATCTGCTGGTAACAGTATTAATGAACCTTTTCTCTGTCCATCAGTGGTGAAATTTGTCCGTCGCTTATGAAAGACACAAATAGACAAAATTATTGTAACTCAGTAAAACAATCTGTTGGGCTTAGAACGTAAAACAAGCCACCCATATCTGCATTCACTAACTACCTTTACAAGTTAAAGGATGGCTAAATCCTTAAAGTGTGTCTCATCTCATCTGATTCTAGTTTGTATGAGCAGATGAAACAGAACACAAGCTCTGTAGCATAGAAGCTAAATGTCTCATAAAGTGCCTTCAGGTGGGAGTGGTGACAGCAGCGTAAAAGACAAGGGTTTGGAAGAAATGTGATTTTAAGAGGGGGTCACAGATGAGAGGTTTAAATGACTATACTGTCTACCTGGATGTAAAAATAAATAAAAATAAAAGGTTCCAGAGCTGTCAGCTTTAAAGGAATGGTCCAACATTTGGGGAAATATGCTTTTAGCTGTGGCACACATTCAGTCTCTTTTAGAGTAAGCTGATATCAATATAGAATGCAAAGTTTGTTAAGTATGAAGCTAGAGTCAGGATGCCAAGCTTAATCTGTCCACGGGAAAACATTTTGAAAAAGAAGACAATCCTATTCAATTTTATACAGGGAGTTAGATGCTAGAACTACTTGGTCGCAGCAAACAACAAAACTTTATGATAGCGGTTCAGTCTTTTAGTAATCAGAAGGTCGGTGGTTTTGATTGTGGCTCAGTGGAGAGCAGGGTCGTTCTTGGGCAAGACACTTAACCCCAAATTGCTCCAGCAAGCTGTGCCTACGGTGTATGAATGTTAGGTCCTGGTGGGCGGGTGGCACCTTGCATGGTAGCTCCTGTCATCAGTGTATGAATGGGTGTGAATGGGTGAATGATGACATGTAGTGTTAATGCACTTTGTCATCAAGAAAAGATCTGCAAGTACAGTCCATTTACCATTCATCTGCCATTGGGGCTGTTCAGCGATTACGAGTTGCAGCTAAACCTTCCCCAAAACCCACAAATTGTTGTTCTTACATGTACATTTTTCTTGAGATTCAAATTGATGTCAGCAATATTTTTAGAAACCAGAAAAGTAAGCTATTTTGAAAGCATCCACCTAAAAATATCCAGCCCAGTGTTGCCATCTGTCTTACATCTATCTAACAGTAATAGCTCCAAACGTTGCTAAATATAGTTTGAAAGTGGCAAAGTCGAGGAACGCTGACATCCCGTCCTTTCAAGGCTTCCTCCAACGTCAATCCCCCTCAAAACTCATTAACATTAATCATCAATCATTATGAATGTAAACAATTTACTGGATATCGTTAGTACTCAAAGCTGTTAAAATAGCAACTTTTGGGGGACTCTGCGAATGCGCAATGAGTGCATAGGCAAGGTAGGCAAGCAGGTAGGGAAACTGTCCAATCATTATGTTCACGTTGAATAAAATAATTGGGCAGGCTTATTTTTTTGGCAGAGCAATTGATTATTTTACTGCTGCTGTGATAATTTCAACAAATATAACATACAAAATATTTCTAAAATTCTCTACCCACCCTAGCTTTAAGCAAACAAGATGTGTGTTAATTAGCGAGCTTTAGAGGCAATGGTAGGAAGACTTGCAAACTCTGGGCGGTTACAGCTCATGTCACATAACTGCAACGCCACTTACCACACAGACATGAGAGTGGGATATAGATCTTCACATTTCCCTCTTTAAAAGCAAGTGAATATAGTTCCCAAACTGTTGAACTATGCCTTTAACACTCATTTGACATGCCAGTCACCAAGTACAAAACCGTTGTATTTCCAATCCAATCAGGTGTAAACCAGAGGCCAGTAAACCAGAATTAATTAAATCACACATTCAGTCTCTACTTTGCAACTTCCTCACTTTCTCATTTTCTGTCTCCTCTGTCATCCCTCCTTTCCTTGCTCTCGCTTTCCATTACTCCCACCTTCATCCCCTTTCTCCCTCTCGCTCCCCACCATACACCCATGTCCCTGTCCTTCCATCACACGCCCTCCTTCTTCCATTCATCCCTTTTCTCTCTCCCAACACACTATGTCCCTTTTTCCTTCTATAACTCTTTTCTCCATTCACCCCTCACAAACACACCATCTCTTTCTAACTCCTTACGTCCCTCCATATTTCCCTTATTTTTCCTCTACAACCCCATATATCTATTTCTCTCCTTTTGTCTCTCTCTTGTGTATTTTTTCCACCATGTCTCCCTCTCTCCCCCTCCCCTTCCCACCTTCACCCATTTCTTCCTCTCTGCTTTTCTGTTTCCTCTACATCTCCCTCTTTTCCCTTCTTTCAACCTCCCTCTCCTCCATACACAAACCTCCATCCATGTCCATCTCTCCCTCTCGATGTCTCTCCTTTCAATTCCTTTCTTTTTCTCCATCTATCCCTCCCTCTTACCGCTCTTTCTCCCCCTCTGTCCTCCCTCTCTCCCCCGTTTCCCTAATATTGCCTTCTTTCCTTCCCCTGTCACTGTCCCTCTCTTTATCTCTTTTTACCCTTCTTACCCTCCCTATCCCTCTCCCTCCCCTCCGTCCTAATAGTGCGGTGACAGCGGCAGTGTTTCTAATCAGAGGTGAGGAGAGCGAATGAGCAGCCGTCCGATCCTCTCTGCTCTCTCATCAATCGGCTCTAACTGAATGGGAGCAAATCTCAGCCGGGACAAAATTAATATGTAGCAGATCTGCGGCGCACTCGCCTACCCTGGAATTGGAAATGGCTTCTGTGCTGCCTGACCCGTATCCGTCCACATGTGTGTGTGTGTGTGTGTGTGTGTGTGTGTGTGTGTGTGTGTGTGTGTGTGTGTGTGTGGGTGAGGGGGGGGTTGTGGCGGCAGATTATTGGAGAGACAATTGGCTGTACGGCAGTAATCAGGAGAACACTGAGGTGTGTCTATCTTATGACTGCTTGCTGACAACCCCTTACACACATACGCACACATATGCACACACACACACACACACACACACACACACACACACACACACACACACACACACACACACACACACACACACACACACACAGGGACACTTTCACCCCCCTATCCAATTCAATCAGACAGTCCATCCGCCCTGCAGAGCAATGTGGCACTGCCCCCGTGCATGACAGTATCAATTCAATTACCCAGGAAATGGATCCATATTCAACCCATATAAACTCATACATGGAGCCAGGAGGGGCTGCGGCTGCTGCCGAGACAAAGAAATGCGCATTTACCCTGTAATAACTTTCATTTGGACTGGCTTTGAAAACCATTCTCAGCTAGGCATTTGTCGCTGTCACATCGCGTTATCCACAAATCAGGTTTACAAAATATCAATTCAATTTCTGGCGTAGCGCGAAACGCTGCGAGAGGAGAGAGGGGGGGGGCACACATCCACAGAGCGAGGGAGGGGAGAGCACAGGCTGCTGAGGGGCCCCTTGTGGCTCGGGTAGATTTCCAGTCAGAACTAATCAAAAGCAGAGCAGACCATGCTAATATCTTCAATTTCATCCTTTAGACTGCTGTCTTTTCCTTAGTCGTGAGCACACACACAAGCATGCATGTACGTTTACACACACACAAGCAGGTCAGATAAAAACATGGACACACAGGAAAAACATACATAACACATTCATAAACCCATTCATATTACACACACACACACACACACACACACACATTATATCAAACACGCTCACTCGCTGGACCATCATGTGTTGTATCTGTGAAGCTCATCTGTGTTCTTGCATTTTGCAGGAGTGAATCGTTGTGGAGTTTGGAGGTGAAGGCGTGTGAGGGCTGAAAACTTCTGTGCTTTGGTATGTTGAGAGAGAAAGAAGGACGGGTCGAATGAAGCTGTGACTAGAATTATTTAACATTAATGGGAGGCAGGAGGAGGTCCCCTCAGGGCCGCAGGGAGGGAGGAGTTAACTTGCTGAAGTGTCCCTGAGCAATGATGGAGGAAACCGCTCTGGGAAAAAAGCTGTTCCTCTGCCTGTTAGTCCGGGTTTTGATAGTCCTATATCTTTTTCCTGATGGCAGGGGGAAAAACTGGATCTCCTGAAGTCCACTATGATTTATTTGGTCTTTGTGGTGTTCAGTACAAGGTTGTTGTCCGAGCACCACTCAGTCAGATGTTGGACCTCCTGTCTGTAGTGTGTCTCGTCGTTGTTGGAGATGAGTCCCACCACAGTGGTGTCGTCGGCAAACTTCACTATTGTGTTGAAAGAATAGAGGGGGAGCAGTCCTGGGTGAAGAGGGCCGGGCTGAGCACACAGCCCTGTGGTGCACCAGTGTTCAGAATGGTGGTTGCTGATGTCAGGTTCCCTATCCTGACAATCTGTGGTCTGTTCGAGAGGAAAGTCCAGAATCCATGAACAGAGGGAAGTAGAGAGTCCAAGGTTTTTGAGTTTAAGGCCCAGTTTATGGGGGATGATGGTGTTAAAGGCAGAGCTGGGGGGTATTCTTCGTACGTGGTTCAACAAAGACGAGCAAATGTCCTATTATCCAGCTTAAATTAGCGAGATGATTGACATCAGGCTAACTCGGTTTCTCAACGGCAGATCCGTGCTGAAACGGTCTCGTTAATTCTAATCAGACGTCAGTCATCTGGATAAATGCGCGTGCCCGTTCCTCTTCAGAAGGGATAATAATTGAGCACTGACACCACAATCTTCTAACAGTACATGGCAAATAAACTCAGAGGAACCTTTTTTTTATTTCTCCACTGTGTAGCAGGAGATGATCATGAACGCATATGATGAATTCAATACCTTAATCATGGCAAAATCTAATGCTGCATTCACAGCAAACGATTCGCAACATTTTGCAAAGTTTTTGGTGTGAACGCAGCTTAACACCGCCCCCGCTGTGAGACATAAGCGTCCCAAATATATCAGACAAGTTAAATGTGCCAGTGTTGGGAAAATGTATCGGCTAATTTGAAGTGCTTCATCACCCAAATCAATCAGATTATATTTATTTAAATGTGACTGCTGGCAGTAGTATACGAATAGATATATACTTATGAGGATATATGTACTGTATGTGCGTATGTATCATGTACTATATATGTGTATATATATGTATGTGTAGATTACCATATAACTAGGAGTTTGAATATGTGTATGGGCGGATATGTATGTATTATTCATAAAATAAATTGTATATGATTCTCTGTATTCTTCTTATCACGAGTCCACCTAAATCATTTTCTACAATAATGATATGTATGGTGTACTAATAACACTGTCATATAATTATGAGTGCTTTCAACACATCCATAAGTTTCTTAAGCGCTAAATAAACTTAAGAACAGCGCGGCATGCAGCGGGTGATAGTCTATACAGTCTGTGAGACGGGCAATGAGTGTGGGGTGTTCAATGTCCGCGGCTCGAGAAGGTCTTGTAAATAAATGATTCCTTGTCAGCAGAATTGATAGCGCTGCGTACAGGAAGTCATGATGATGTGTGAACGGATCTTGGCGATCTGGAAGAACTCTCTCCCTATAAAACTAATATAACTAATACCGCTCCTTCATCAGTGAGGAAGGAAGCTGCCTTTTTTGTCCGGTGGGAGTGGCCAGCTTATCCAGTGAATTTCAGTTAGCCTGCGCGGGAGCAGGTTTACATGTTTGGCTGTGTTGCTATGGTGATTTTTCTAAACTTGCTTCGAGGAACCGAAAAGCCTGACCTACGTCATCTTATCCTGACAATTAGCCAGCTAACTCAGTAAACCAGGTACGAGAAATAGGGCTCTGAAGTCAACGTAGAGCATCCTGACGTATGTGTTCGGGTACTCTAGGTGAGATAGGGCCGTGTGAAGTGTGATGGCGACCACCTCCTCCATAGATCTGGTGGATGTCCAGGTCTGCTGGGAAGACGTCCTTGATGTGCGATAATATCATCCTCTCGAAGCACTTTGTGATGACTGGGGTGACTGGGCGGGAGTCATTGAGGCAGGTGACTGCGGTCTTTTTCGGGACAGGGACAATGCTTGTGGATTTGAGGCAGGTGGGGACTGCAGCTTGTTGCAGGGAGAGGTTGAAGATGTTGGTGAACACCTCTGCTAGCTAGCTAGTCGGCACAGGTCTTTAATGTGCGGTCCGACACCCTGTCTAGTCCCACTGCCTTGGTGATGTCGATCCTGGTCAGAGCGGATCTCACCTTGATGGTTTTGGTGGTTGTTATTGTCGCAGGTGGTCGCAGAAGTGTAGGTAAGCCAGGTCAGCCGAGATTTACTCCTCCAGGTCAGCTCCCTGTGCAAACACTTCCCAATCCGTGCTTTCAAAGCAGTCGTCGCATACTTGAATGGTTTCGACATCTGGTCTTGTTTTGCAAATTACTGGTTTGTATGAGGGACTCATTATCAGAGAGAGGTGGTCTGATAAGCCGTGGCCAAGATGTTGGTGTACACCTGGTCCAGAATATTATGGTGGCACCTGCTGCTGTTTTGCCTGTTTGTTTTGCCACGTCCATTTTACCTGTTTAGCCACGCCTGTTTTCTTCTGCATGTTTTGGATGTTGTTGGATTCTTTTTCTTTTATTCCTAAACTACTGGTTAATTATATAAAACATGTCTCTGGCCCAATATCAGTAATGCATCTGTGTGTCCTTAACAAATTCTAAAAATATAATCTTAGGGTTGTTAAACTTATATTTCTTGGGGTGCAACTCCCCAGGTGGCGTTGTTGGTTCCTCTTTCATTCCCCCTTCCCCTAAGACCCCGTCACACTAACAGTGATATGCAGCTCCTTCTAAGCCAGCTTCGCGTTAGCATGTGGCGGGATGTAAACAGCTTTGATAAGGATGGCAGAAGGTTCCCTCGGAAGCTAGAACGGTCTGCATTTCACAGCCAGGTATTCCAAGTCCGGGGAGCAGTGTTTCCCAATGATGTCCGTAGCTGTACACCAGTCATTGTGGCATTAACAGGTTACGCTTGCATGCGCACGCGTGTTTAGATTCTTGGCGACTCAGCGATTCTTGCCGTTTTGCCAAAACTAAAACAGCAACTTTTTGTTGGGGCTTGAAAATTTTTCTTCCTCCAGTGGGACGTGAAAAAAAATATTTGAGAACCACTGACGTAGATGCACACTCCTTCATGTCTGCTCTTACCGGGGTCTGCAGTCCTGTCTCCTCGGTAAACCGTTCGACCCGCTAGCTTGATAGCTTTGTGGGTAATGGTGCTGTCCAGCCAGGTCTCTGTAATTACCATCACACAGCTGCTCATGTTGTGCGACGTAATCCTCAGCCTCATTTTGTCGCTCTTGTTGGCGAGTGACCGGGAGTTTGACAGAAAAAGACTCGGTAGACCTGGTCGGTTGGGATTAGCTCTTAGCCTAGCATGCAGCCAATATTAATAATTAAACTTTCTTGCTGCCCTAAAAATTAGTCTACTGTAAATATATGTTGGAGAAGTTCGTCACTTTAGTGCAGGGCTCCCCAGAGCTTTATTTACCACGGATTATTTTACTCGCTTCACCTTTTCCGTTCAAGGACGTCAGAGTTACTGTGCTAGAAATCAATTTAGTTTAGTCAGTGAAGCCTACTGCTAAAGTACTGCAACTTCATAATCTTCGCTGCAAACGTGTTTCGGTTATTTTGCAATAGCAGGTACGACAGGAAAATGCGCGTTGGAAAATAGGATGACAGCGGCAGAGCTAGTGTTTTTCAGGCATTTTTAGATGCAATATTAACGGTCCGTAGTATAATATTAATGCTAACTAAAAAGTGCACAGATTTCCACCAGATCAAGAAATACAGTATGGTATCGTGCCCAACTTGTGCATCAGATCGGGTGTAAAATAAATCTGCAGATGTTCCGCTTCAAGAGGAGACCAAACTGTGGCCTGCAACAGACCAGGTAAGATTTATTAGCTTAATCGGAGTGAGGTTCAGCAGTCAATGATGCTATCAAACAGTCAATAAAATAGGTTTAAAAGACATGGTAAATGATTGGAACCACGAGAAGTCCTTGTGCAAACAGTCATAAATGTGCACACAAAATCTTAGACTGATAGTTGGTGAATAGTTTGAAGATTAGCTGTGGATACAGACTCGCACACACACAACAAACACATAATCTGCCCAAAGGTTTACACCTAGCAGAGATAATAAGAAAACTATGTATAGAAATATAAAAATGATTTGTCAAGAAACAATGAGGAGTTTATTCAAAACAGGTGTTTTGTGTTCTTGTTCCCTCATGAATCCATATTGCTTTAAGCATACTATGGTCAACAGCTAAATACAGTATTTATTCTGTAGCTGCTTTACAACATATGAAAACCGGCAATGATGGGTCAACATAATTGCTTCTTGTATTTGATGATAATAACAGTATTGATACTATTTTATACAATTTGGAAATGATGCATAGACAAAACACATGGACCGAATCCTACACATTTGAGTAGACACTGTGTGAGTAAAGAGAGTGAGATTGGAGAGGAGAAGAAGAAATGAGCAGAAAGTGTAAAACAAAAAAAAAGAGGTAGAGAGGAGGTGTCATGGTTGGATGGACAAAGTCCTTCACACTGATAAAAATCCAACTCTGGGCAGACAAACTCTGTGTCACACTGATTATAGTTAGAGCATTCTGCTTTCATTTTGCCCTCCTATCTCTCCTCCTCGTGATAGTCTCTCTCATCCTGCCTGTCTCAGACAACTTTCTTTGATCGGAGACTTTACCTCATCGTCAGAAAATGGACACACAGCTCGGAATCATATCATTACTATATTAGGAGTCATGACACAAGCTAAATGGAGAGTAAAAATGATATGATATGAAGACAGGACTAGTTTTAAATGTTGGCATTGAAAGCTAAACCTAAACCTTAAACCTCTTTAGGCCCAAGTCACCCAGCGCCTCTTTTTCGCAAAAACCCCCCCAGAAACTTAATTATCTCCACAACCACAGGGTTGATTAACTTCATTTAAATTGCTACAATACCGTAACCCTTGTGAGAAGAGAACGATGGTTAAGAATAATAATTAAAGTAACCGTTAAGTTTAAGTACTTACGTAAACTTGCCACGGCGACCGTAACGTTTCACTAAACCCTTGATGAGTACCCCTTACAACGCTAGATTTCACTAACAGAAACATCCCCGTAACCGTACGGGCTTGTGGGAGTCTAACAAAGCAACACAACTCCTTATAAACCCCCTATTGGTACCTCTAAAGCAGGGGTGAAACTTTTTTCACCGAGGGTCACAAACAGAAAACTCTACGAACGTCTGGGCCACTCAGGTGAGGTATATCGCAAAATGAATCAAATGAGGTCAATTATGCATATGCATATATATATATATATATATATATATATATATATATATACGTATATATATATATATATATATATATATATATATATATATATATATATATATATATATACGTATATATATATATATATATATATATATATATATATTATATTTAAAAAATAACATAAGAGGAAACTTGGCCTTTTCCAAGCTCCGGTAGAAGTCAGGTAGGGAGAGAAGCTGAAGCTGGTTCTTCAGAGAATCATCACTGCATCTCCATCAGTTCTAGTTCAGACTCTCTTCCACTTCTTCTGCATCCATCAGGGAGGAAGCCGAAAACAACTTGATTTCTTTCTCAATGCAGAAAGATCTTGGAAGCACTGACTGAATTATGTCATGTCTTTTTAGCAGACAAGGTTGACCTCTGGAAAAGCTGCTTTGATGTCAGACAGCGTGGGGAAGCGTTGTGTAGTTGTGTCTCAGAGAGACGAAGCTTCACACAGAACGGGTTCATGTGTGCGTGAGTAAGGTTTCGTACCTGCTCTTTGCCTTGCAGGCTCTTGTTCAGTGTGAGATGATGATAAGATCAACTAGAAGCCAGGTCTGCCAACCATAGTGTGTCACTCAGCTCATGAAGAGGTCGCCCTTCTCTTTCAAAAACTGGTCAGCTCAACGCTGGGTCAGACTCAGGGAATAAAACCCTGAGAGGTCAGACTCAGGGATTAAACCCTGAGAGGTCAGACTCAGGGAATAAAACCACCGCAGCGCGGAGCTGCGCCTGAGCAGCGCACCTCAGAGAGAGGAGGTCGTGTTCAGCTCCACCTTAAGTTAGCTGACAAGTCTTCTGCTCTGTGTGATGAAGTCTCGTCTGAGAGGTTTCAGTGTCGCTGTGAGCTGAGCGTCCTCGTAGCTGTTATGAGGCATTTTCTTGTGTTTTGATCGGACGGCAAAAATGTGATTATTGAGCTAGT
Source organism: Myoxocephalus aenaeus (assembly GCA_038501785.1). Taxonomy (NCBI): domain Eukaryota; kingdom Metazoa; phylum Chordata; class Actinopteri; order Perciformes; family Cottidae; genus Myoxocephalus; species Myoxocephalus aenaeus. The sequence goes on from JBAMJR010000025.1 coordinate 5,618,853, forward strand.
AGGCTAGCTGCTGTTTGCTTGACTTTCTCTCCTTTATATTTTTAGATTTTTTAGAATAAAAAAGGGCCCGCGGGCCGTAGTTTGGACACCCCTGCTCTAAAGTCACAAAAAGGTCGGAATTCTTTTTTTCCGGCAGACGTTTATGAGTCCTGAGGCCTCCCTGGTCCGCGCACGTTTTTAAGACCGCGTCATACGGCACATGTGGAAGCTCCTGAACATTTCAATACCCAGCATGCCTGAATCGGACACTGTTTTGGCATACAATAAGTAATTTTTTTTTTACCGAACAACACTACTTTTTGACTGAATATCCTTCCAACATGCCAATGCTTTGTGGGTTTGTGATTTTTGTCCTAATCTTTCCAAAAAGGTGCCTTATTAGTAGGCATTTTTGGGGAAATCAAATGACACACGTATTAGAACTCATTTGGGGTTCATACAACTACTTGAACACGGGGAACAAGATCTACAGAAGGCTTTTAGCCCCCATTTTTCTGGGGCTCAGAATGTTCAGGAAACACTAGCATTGAAACATGGAAAGTCAGATGATTGGCCCATCAGAATAAAAAAAACATTAAAATAAAATAATTCAGTGGAACTTGTATCCTTTTTCTATGCAAAATGTTATTTCAGAGGCCAAAATGTAAAGTCACTGTCCTGGCTTCTATGGGTCCAACAGATGGAGGTGACAAGGTTCATTGTGATTGTGCATGTTTCTCACGACTGTATAAAAGTGTATTTAAAAGTGTTAAATACATATATAAAGTGTTTCTACCTGAAGTTAAGGTTTTAAGGTATAGCTTTTGTTACTTAACATGTTTAAGGAAGTAAATAGTTTCACCTGCACTCATGGTACAAACTCAACCCTGCTGATTGAAGGCTATTTAACCAGATGCCTTTGGCGGTTACGGGGGACCATTACTGTGTAGCTGTGAGCATGTGAGGTTATGTTAATCTAGGTTACCTTTATTCAGTAAATTAACTTTTAGTTTGTTTGTTTATTTATATTGTTTGTATATATGTTTGGTTACAAGTGTATCATGGCCACTTATGTAAATCAACACCTTCAGTTTTCGGGACAAAGTATCTTGTGTCTGCCTCTGCCTGTGTCTGTTATTTAAGTAATATGTGTTGGTCTATAGATAATTGTGTGCTGCACTCACTTAATGTCTGTTATTGGTATTCTAGATCAAATGTTAATTCACGTTTGTTTTCTCAACCACAAATATCCTTGTGTAAATTATTTCTGAGCAGTTTTTATACCTGCCTTTTGTCCAGTGGGCAACTTTGTCTCCTGAAAATGATGTTGCCATAAAACAAAACTGCATTTTAAATTGTTTGTATTGTGTTACATAATGTTGTGTAAGAAAGTCATGTGTATTCAGGCTACTTCTGTGATCACATTGTTATTTTAAAACAAACCAAAAACTAACCCTAACCAAGTAAATTGCCAAAACCTAACCAACCTAAACCTAACCTCCTTTAACCATGCAAGCATGATATGAAACATATTAGGTATTTTTGGTTCAGAAATATCAGGATTCAACCTATCCGGGTAGGCAGAAACATATATTTTCAAAATGTTACTGCTGATTGGGTTAAGTATACACTGTAACAAGTTTCTGTAGTTTTCACAGTAATATTACTGTATACTGGCCATATTCTTACTGTAGAACTCCTATACAGCATGTTGCTGTAGATCTGCAATGCATCATGGTCAAAATTCATTCCCGGGTGAATCTTACTCTAAATAAATGTTGCTGTGAATCACAATACAGTCATTTTTAGCGGGTTTTCCTTTTTCAGCAATACACCATAATCCGTTTTAGCATTATTTTCAACACAGATGTTAATTCAAGCACAGAGGGGGGAAACAACATTGTAAACCCTCCGTTGCGTTACACAAAGATGACAGTAGACTATAACGTTGTGTGCCGATGGACACTTGCTTCTCTCGACACAATTTTGGAGCAAGAGCTACAACATTTCTGACCAGAGTCCTCACTTCAACTTCAGCAACAGCAAGGTAACGAAGCTCATTATTATTCCTTCATATTTCCTTTTTGCCAGGCATTTTTCAACTGTACGTTAATTACAGACAGCACAGTCTTCTCAAGTAAAGTCACCGTGTAATGCTAAGTGACTTTAAGAGGGAAGTAAGGACACACTTTCCTGCACTAGTAAGCTAACGTTAGTGTTACTAATATTACCAAAATGTAGTATTTGCTCATTAAATTGTGATATAAATCATTTGGCTTCATATAGTTGATACATGACATGCGTTTAGTGAATTGGAATCATTTGTGTGTGACGCCATCGTCGTACGTGTGTGTGAGTGTGTGTGTGTGTTGGTGCGCTAGTTAGCTAAGGCTAGCTCCGTCTGGAGAGGTTTTGACTCTTTTCTCTCTTGCTAGCTACCGTGTGGCACAACGTGGCACGAGTAACGTTACCGAGCACCACTGAAGGTGAACCAGAACGCCACAACAGGTCAGATTAGCACGACATGGCGTGTGTTTTCTGAGCTAACGCTACATGACAGGGCAGACTGCAAAAGCTGGATACATTATTGCTAGCTTAATCCTCCTGTCGTGTTCGGGTCTAATCTGACCGATTTACAACTTTAATCAATCATAAATCTCACACACACACACACTTGTGTGAACACCTGTTCGCGGTCCCTTATATAAAGTTGTACACATTTCAAACTTCAAACCAAAAAAGTTATGGGAACCATCTCTATCCTGCTTCATGTGCCCATGTGAAGCACGCCTTCCAGACTAAACAATGCTTATCTTCTCACTTTCCCCCTAAATACACCTGGAACAGGCTTCCAGTTCAATACAGTAACAATAAAGTCAGTGATGGACAATTTATTGTTTGAAATTGTACTTTTTTCAGTTCAAATTGTTTTTATACATTTCCCCATTGACCTGAATATGTTATTGCTTCCGGTGCTTGAATTTGACTGTTTACTGTCAAATTACTTTAAACCATGTTTAAATTGTCATAGTAACTTGAAGAAAGAGGAACATTTAAAATGTTGTATGTTCAAGAATACCATAAAAAAATGTTTTTTTTTTTTAAACTATAAACAAAATATTAAAATAAATGACTTTTGTTGAAAAAAACTGTGTCTTCATTTTACAGTATGTAATTATTTTACTGTTATTCATTTATAGTATTACAATGAATGCATGTTACAGTAAACTTGGATTTGCTGTAAACGGTACTGGGATTAATTTTACAGTAAGTATACTGTGAAATATACTACAGCTACTTACTTGCTAATTGCTGCCAGCAAGTTACTGTACATTCTACAGTTATCTTGTTACAGTGTAGCTATTGACTTGTGTTCTTTTCCCATAAAAGAACAAGTGAACCCAAATCATGCCATTCCCTTTAATTTTCCGCCCCCCAAATGTGTTCAGACAGATGATACAAACAAGTCATAAAGGTAGGAAAGCTCAGTAATGGCACCTAGTGGGCAGGTGAGGCAGTGTTTGCAGCGACAGGGACACAAAATAGGCCGAAGCAGATTTAAAGGAGAACCTTGATAAGAGAAGGAAACAGCAAGTGTAACCAACCAATTCTTCCAAAATAGCGAGAGCAGATTTTGAACATAGAGAGTTCAAAACCTGGATTTTGCAAAAGTCTTTGCTCACAAATCACTGCATGCTCTTTTTTTTTTACATGAAAACGGAATTAGTTTAGTGCTTGTTCAATAGATTGAATCAACCTCCATGCTCTGCTCATTAGATCTGAAAGTAGTGAAGATGAGTGCAAGGGTGAGGAGTGCTGCTGGCAGTAATGTATCTGCTGTTGTGAGCTAAATCCTAATGAAACGCTCTCTTCTTCAATAATCAGACACATGGAGCTTCCTTCATCTGGAAACTGTTAACAGAAAAGCACAGTGCTTCATGAAATTATCCGTAGACACACTGATGCAGACACGCACGCACGCACACACACACACACACACACACACACACACACACACACACACACACACACACACACACACACACACACACACACAGCGTCAGCTCTCACAGTAATTACACAGTTTCAAAGAGCGCAGGGGCTCAAAACGCTGTTTAACAAATCAATTTGAGAATGCTTACCTTGTAGAGCTGTATCTATCTGTGTGTGTTTGTGTGTGTGCATGCGGACACTTTCCTGAGCTGATCCATTAAGGCTTTAACAAAGAGCTGTGCTCGGCCGCGCTGCTGGAAATGTGTAATTGGAAGGATAGCTAAGGGCCGACACACACAAATACACTTTATTGATCCACAGCATCTCCTATATAGTGCCTCTGGCTAACACACACACAGCCACAGCAAGGGGTTATACTGACTTTACTCCCATTCTGTTGCCATCAGTGTCAGTTTATCAAGCAATCAATAGTCTTTTATTTTCTCATATCTTTAAATGGACGAATATCCTGAATATGATTTTTTACAACAGTGGGTTAGGAATGTGATGGAAAAGAAGGGAGGGGGAGAAGAGAGGAGAGGAGGAAGGGGAGACGGAAGAAGATGGAAAAGGATGAGGAGAAAAGGCAAGGAAGTGGACAGGGTGGGAGGGGAAGAGAAGAACCCTTCAAGGGAAGAGAAATAAAAGAAAACCAGTTGCAAAGGGGAAAAAAAATGTAAGTTATATGGAGAGAGGAGGTGTGAAGAGGTGAAAAAGAGAGTTAAGTTGTAAATGTTGGACCACCGCCAGCGGGCAGGAAGCCGCCAGTTGACCCAAGCGTCATTTGCATGTTAAGTGGTGTCAATCTGCATTGATTCCCACCCAAATGAAATGCAGTGGGCTTCAATAGAGCCTGTGCTTTACAAGAGCCTTCTCACTGCTACATCCAGCCTATTGGATTCAGATTAACAGGCTCAGTATGGCCACACACTGAGCAAGTTATCTTTAATTAAAATCTCTTCCTTCTCAGGATCCACTGGACTGGATGGGCTGAACCTAAACTGGAGTTGTCTGGGCTGGGTTGGACCGGAGAGGAACCCTTGGAACTGGACTGGACTAGACCCAATTGCACCCATTTGATCAGATACAACACAATCCCCACTGCAAGAAACTTTTCTATGTTGCAACCTGCATATTATGCGGAATATGGGGCCATGAATCATGAGCAAGACCTATTGATTCAAGGGTATGACTGAGTTATTTGTAAAACAACATTCTAACTTGATCTGGGAAACAAAGAGGATCAAGACAATATAACCAACCAGTGTGATGCGTGTAGAAGTGTGTGTGGTTACTTTGTAGCGGCCTGGTGTGATGTACATGTAATTAAATGAAAGAAAGCACCGTGGAAGACCGTGTGTAATGTCACTGTGCTCCTACGTGTCACTTCTCCAATCAGAGCCTGCATATTTATCAACATATATGTCCTGTTGCATTCAGACAACTGCAGACATTGATCAACTTGAAGGAGAAGCTTTTCATTCAGTATAAAGCATTGTCTTAATATAGAAAGTGGAAGTAGTCTTCGTGATGTCAGCCGAATTTGCAGACTGCGATTTTTAAAGCCTGGAGATTGGCATTTCGACCGTCGCCATCTTGGATTTTGGCTGTCGCCATATTATTTTTTTTGCGACCACTGAGCAGAAGTGGCCATATATGGACAGCGGAGGGGTGACCCCGTAGTAGAGTTGCCTTATACAGCTCTGGTAGCCACCTGTCAATCACAAAGTAGCAATGCACTAAAGCAGGGGTTCTTAACCTTTTCGACCTCGGGGCCCAACTTTTCAAGTACAAAGTGCCCCGGGGCCCATTCAAATATTAACACTGTATTGGTTTATTAACTAATTGATCTCACTCTTGGTTTGACTTGAATTCAATAACTAAATCAAACCTACCTACAGTTTAACAAGCAAAAACCTTGTCAAATAAATGACATGATGCAATGTGATCATCACAAAGACATTTATTGATCATGTGTATGTAAACCTGCACAGACAACAAGTCATGGAACAAATCAAGCTAATACAATAACTAATTTAAAGGCTCAAGTCAGGCATATTAACTAACTAATTATTCTATTTTTCAACAAAAAAACAAGGGAGACTCAAAAAAACTGAGAAAAAAATTGAAATTTGATCAATAATGCGGTAATAAAATAAATACACTGCAGAATTATTAGTAGTTTTGGGGGGATTCATTGTATTATTGAACAACTACAGTGCTCTCGGTTAATCCAACATGTTAATAAACCTCAAACCTGAATATTTAAGACAGTAAAAATGAGGTTTTTACTTTCTTAGGAGAATATCTGTGTGTTTACAATTATTGGGCAACTATTAGTGTGCACACAATTCAAAATAATTATTTTTAAATAAAATAAACTGTAAATAACATTTAAATAAAGTACAAATTAAAATATAGCCTTATGATGTGAATGATATGCTTCAGCCGTCTTCATTTTTGCAGAACCAGAAGTTGCTCTTCATATCTGTGACAGCTGGCTTTCACAGCACATTTGGAGTTGCCTGTCAGTGACAGACAGACCTTTCCTGCATCTGGAGCCCATCGTCCTTTATCTGGAAAAATCCCACCGGCTTTCTCACGAGCGTTGGATGTTTGGTTTCTAGATATCGCTTTAGCTGTGAAGCATTCAGTGCTGCGTTAGCTAGCGAGGCTAGCGTTAGCTAGCGTTAGCCTGCACACTGGGCTCAGGGCTCCGCCTCGTTACCTCCGTTCACAAAGCCCTACTTCGTGAAGTCAGGATCATACTTCACAAACATTTAGACGTTTGAGGGGGGGTTGTTCAGCAGCACTTTCGTCTTCATGTTTTCGTTTTAAATACTTCTCTATAACTTTCACTACAGGCTAACGGCTGGCTGAGTTTCTTCTTCGGCATATTGGAGCCTGTTACACAACTGACTGCATTACCGCCACCAAGTGGTGGGAAGCTGTATTGTAACTGAGTGTCTCATGGACAACATTAATATCTCTGCTGTCTTCAATTGATAACCTATGCGGTCCCGCGGCCCTCGAAAACGGAAAGTTTTTGGCAGCCCTCTAGGTGGCGCTCGCGGCCCAATGGGGTTGGTTAAGAATCACTGCCCTAAAGCATTCTCTGCTTTATGATCTATATTTGACTCTAAATTGACCATAATTTAATAAATAAACAAAATGCCGTATTAAAGAAAACTTAAAACTACTGATTAAGATCATAAACTGATCAATGTTTACTGAGAGAATAAATCAAGTAAAAAGTAGGGTAATTTTCTCATAGACTTTCATACAATCAGACTTATTTTTGCAACGACAGGCGTTGCCCCCTGCCATAAGAGAGTAGGCAAATTTAAGGCACTTAAAAAAAAAAATTGCCGCCTGGTATAAAGCAGCAGTCAACATATACTGTAAGAATCACTTGTATTCAAAGTCAAAGCAGACTGATTTCCCTGGGCATCTAAATACCACAGAACCCATTTCATGGATTGTATACTATACTGTCCACACTATAGGTCAACATTATCTGAAAAAATTATTTTCTATTCAATGTAGGAATTTGTATTTATTACTTCAATTCAATTTCATTTGTATAGCCCAAAATCACGAATTACAAATTATCCTCAGAGGGCTTTACAATCTGTACAGATACAACATCCTCTGTCCCGGGACCTCACATCGGGTCAGGAAAAACTCCCCCCCAAAAAAGGGAGAAAAAGGGAAGAAACCTTCAGGAGAGCAACAGAGGACTAAAACATCTGGTGCACTTAACATCCTAACGATAAAAATGTGATCCTTAACTACAGGTATTGAATGGTGACTGTAAGCATCACAACACATTTTTTTGTTTCACGATGAAACATTAATACAAAGTAGAAAAAGGACAATTCGAAATGATACAATATTCTCCACAGCATTTTGAAAGGGTATTAACAGATAATCTGCAGCTTAGATTTTCTTTTTTTTACATTCATTAACTATTTGAGCCCTATATTGAGGCCTATATTGAGCCCTGATACAAGGTACAAATCAAGAAAAAAAATGGTATAAATAGAACAAATAAAAAAAATGTTAGGTATCAAATTAAACATAAAGAGCAGGGCTACAATAATATATAATTCCCATGTACAACCTCTAAACACAACTTAAACAATAAATAGGATAAGGGGTTAGGGTTAGGGTCGGGGGTCATTTTCTCGATTTTACATAATTTCTTAAATTCACCTTTTAAAAGGCACTTGCATATGATAGATACCCATGTGTTTTACATCTAAAATTGCAGAACAATCTCAGCTCTCTATATATTGAGGCACCATTGTCCTAAGGCACAAGTGTAAAGAGATAATATGGCCCTAAAGCTGAAAAATGGAATCTCGATTTGGGAAATTCTTCATATCTCTTGTGAAAACATACCTTTACTCAGGTGGTCGAACAGGTTTGGTGCTTGAAATTGGTTTACCAAAAGGTCTTAGGTTCACAAAAGCAGTGGAATATATGAATACAAGGGTAGACACATGTAAATAAATGTTTAAAACCAAATGTATTATTATATGGTGGGGATGATGTGCTGTTGCTGGCGTTGTGGCCTGCGGTGGTGATCTGTTGGCAGGCAGACCGACTGGGAGGCTGCTGCAGCGATGCTGCATGTTGTCCTCTGGACCCTGACAGCTGTGAATCCTCTGTAAAATAAATTACTACTTGTCAGTATGAGTTCACTGAAATAAAGTAACGATTACACACAGACACGTAAGGAAGATCCAACACTGACTATGCTCAAGACACTGCATGAGCTAGCTACATGCTAACGTCGCTAAAGCTACCGTAACCATCCAACACTACTAGTCGTACTAACTTCACTGAAAGAAAGTTAACGGGGATAGTGACAATATTTGATTACGCAGCATTCAGTCTTACAGACACGTAAGACGACATCCAACACGGACAATGAGCTACATGTGCTAACGTTGCTAAAGCTACCGTAAACACTACGGTAGATACAGTCTTACAAACACGTAACTGAGATCCAACACTACTAGTCGTACTAAGTTCACTGAAAGAAAGTTAATGGCAGTGGCGGGCTGTGGATTTTCTAACGGGTCCTGCAGTGGATTAGCTGTTCGACGTAGTGTTTACGGTAGCTTTAGCAACGTTAGCACGTAAGTCATAGTCTGTGTTGGATGCCGTCTTGTGTCTGTAATACTGAACGCTGCGTAATCAACTATTGTCACTATCCCCATTAAGTACACTTACCCATCTTCGAATGGATCCCTTTGCTTGGCGTTGTCCTTGGCTTGCCTGTTAGTAAAGACATATTTATAATATCTATGAAAGAGGTGCTAATTAAGGTAAACCTTATTTAAGCAGCCTAGTCGAGATGGAATCTAAGAGACAGGTAGAAGGTTTAGATGTAGACATTGTTGAAATCAATTGGTGAAGGTCGATGAGAGAAAAGCCATCTAAATATAATATCCTATATTTGAGGATAGATCAGTACTGGTGTAGGGCAATCTTGCCTCTAATAGTTAGAATCGTATCATTGAAGAAGTTCATGAAGTCATTACTACTGAGGTCTATAGAGCAGCTGTAGCGGGTAGAGAGGCCATCCTGCAACTGCAAGGTAGCCGGTTTGATCCCTGGCCTCCCTATAGTTTGCATGTCGAAGTATCCTTGATCAAGACGCTGAATCCCCAGTTGCTCCCTAGGTGCTACACTGCGTCCACTGCCGTAGAAATATGTTAGATGAGGAATGTGATAACGTTTTAAGGAATACACAGCTAACCACCAAACTAACCGAGATTCTTCCAAATTGGTGGAACGCCATATGCTTTTAAGCTTTTGCGATGTTTGCTTTAATTTGCGGGTCTGAGGGTTATACCATGGAGCAAGCCTCCTTTGTTTAATTATCTTCTTTTTAGAGGGGCTATCGAGTCCAGTGTCATTTTCAGTGAGCCAGTAGCACCATCAACAAGATGGTGCTACTGGCTCTGGGACGGACTAAAATTAAGCACAGGAGTCCTCTGTTATATTGAGACATGGTATTGAATCAAATACAGAAGGAATATCAGTATTATGTATAGAGACAGGATACAAATTTCAGATAGAAAGTCAGAATACGGACCTATAACAAAAATAATTGGCTCTAGTGTTTTGCAGGTTGGGTGTGAAAGACTAAGAACAAGGCTTGTAATGAGTTATAATTTAATTTAAATTGAGGGATTATCAGGCAAGAGGTACTCATAACAAAAAAAAAACAGTTAAAAAATAGATTGAAGTGCAAATAAATCAAATGAAAAAATTCACCGCTGAATTAAGCCTTTGATTTGTGTGTGGTCTAAAATAGAGATGAGAGCTGCCTTTTAATTTCAATCATGAGCAGCAGTTCACACACTTAACCACCAGGTGTATGCTGTGGTATGGTGCATACTAATTCCTGTTGATGTGGTTAATGTGGGGTGCATCACAGAGTAGACTCATTCCGGGCAGGTAATTGAAGGAGTCTGTCTCATTAGAGCGTTCCCGTGATCAGGGCAAGATAATTAATTAGGAGAGATCTGAAGTAGCCATTGCAGTATCGAGGCATGGTGTGTGAGGCACACAGACATGACCATACATGAATCTCTAGTCAAGCGTTGTAATGAGCAGCATCTGATTACTGCCACTAATTAACAACACACACACACACACACACACACACACACACACACACACACACACACACACACACACACACACACACACTAATATCCCATAGTATCTCTCTAATCATCATTCTGTCATTGTTACAGCTCTGGCTGCGTGATCTCTGTCATTTAAAAGGTTAATGGTTCCACTAAAACTAAAGTTCCCTTTAGGGAGTGTCTCACTCACACACGCACTTGCTTTAATTAACAGTAAACACACACATACAGACTTAGAAAACTGCAGTCAGTTTATGATAGATAATGGACCTGAAGCACGGTCCTGCTTACAGTCAACCAGCTCAACAGTGAGCTGCCTACTCTCATTATATGAATAATTTCTGTCATATGCAATGAGTGTGTTGTAACTCTGTTACTGTTCATTGTGTACACATGACATATATTGCTTATGTCCATCCTGATAGAGGGATCCTCCTCTGTTGCTCTCCTAAAGGTTTCTTCCTGGGGAGACTTTGGCTCAGTGGTAGAGCAGGGTCGTCCTTCAATCAGCGGTTCAATCCTCTGCTTGTCCATATTGATGTGTCCTTGGGTACTTAACCCCAAATTGCTCCTATAGCTGTGCCTACAGTGTGTGAATGTTAGTCCTGATGGGCAGGTGGCACCTTGCATTATAGCTCCTGCCTTCAGTGTGTGAATGGGTGAATGATGACAAGTAATGTGAAAAGCTCTTTTGAGTGTTCGGAAAACTAGAAAAGTATTTTATCGTTCCTTTTTTCTCCCCATTAAGGGTTTTTGGGGAGTTTTTCCTGATCCGATGTGAGGCCCCAGAACAGAGGATCTGTTGTATGTGTACAGATTGTAAGGTCCAGGGGCGTCGTTAGGCCTGTTTTAGGGGGGCTGAAGCCCCCCTAATATGTTCTTCAGCCCCCCCCCCAAATATTTGGCTTGAATATCTCTCATGGACAAGTTATTTATAACTCTAAAATGCTACATATGTGTGTGTGTTCTGGTTTGTATGTTTTCTCCCCCTTCAAATTCCAATAGCCTACTTAACAATACGGCACTAGGACCTTGGGGAGGCTGCTGCGCTGGCTTTCTCACTGCCAAGTAACATTTCTCATTAACTACAGCAGGACTATACTAAGTAAACTACACCAAGGAGTTTAGCTCCATATAAACTACACCAAGGAGTACCATCATACAACATTTATCATTCGACAATTAAGATGTACTTGAAATTATATATATTTGACACCGAACTAGTTCATCTTTATCTCAGTGATAGTGTCCAAATGAGCATACAATATCACTGGTTTGTAAAAACTACACAGACAAGAAAATAGATGTAAATGTTGATCAAAACCGTATTCCCTTCTGCTCATAATAAAACAAGTAAACAACTCAAAAGTTGACACTGTCAGGTCCATTCTCCATCCATTGGATTTGGGAGTGACGCGGATATGAAAGATAGTTTATCCGTCTTTCCTTTACAAGCAGGAAAAGTATTTCTCTCTCGTTATTTGAGAAAAATTCATATTTGTACCTTTTGTGAATTGCAAAGTGTCTTGTAGGTTCATTTAAGAATTGATTGTTTTAAATGTTTGTAGATGTTAAAATGCCAAAGAGTTATTTTTTCTCGTGTAAAAACATATTAAAACTTAATAAAGTGACATATTAACTGTCTTGCTCAAAAGCTCACAAGCCAACTCTGTAATCCATTCTATCACATAACAATACACTGTTTTTCTCACTTAAAGGAAATATTTATGTTGTGTAATCCTTACTCTGTGATGTTACACTTTTTCTTGAAATTGGTTCTTTTCTTCAGCCCATATTCAGCTGTGATTTAATGTGGAGGTGAACTCTAGGAGGTTCACTGAAAACGATTTTCTTTACAAAAAGTAAAGCATAATCACAACCACCAACACAAAAAGCACATTAGAGTGCTTTATTAAATTGGACCTCAGGTTTTATAATAATCATCCCATAACGGTTGTAATATCTATTCAATTAAATGCTGTGTTCAGTTGTGCGTTATAGAAGAACTAACTAAACTGAATATCAAATAAATAAATAATAACTGCAAAAACTAATATATAAGACAAAATAAGAGACCGTATGAATCCAATTGCCACCATGAATTAGTTTTTTATTTAAGAGCTCCTTTCCTTTGTTTTTTAATTTCCTTTGTGTCATTTTTTGGCATTTTATATTAATTATACATAGTGACTTATTTATGAAAATACAAGCATTTAAAAAATAAATAGCTGTTTTATCTTTGTACTGTGAGTAATGGGAAGAGTTTCTAAACAAGGTGTGTCAGACTGCAGACTGTACAACCCACAGCCAAAGGCAATGGCCTAAATATCGTCAGTTCAGCAGCTGCACAGGGGCCAAAAGATTACCTTCCCACACCGTAAACTGACAGCTGTCGGCACTGAATCCGTTACAGTGCTGTGTTACGTGGTAAATAAACCTTGAGAATGCCTATCTGCTGTACGTTAAAGACCAGACTGGAGATGTAATCACTTATCTTTGTACATTTGTTATTTTTAAAAAGAAAACACATATAGTGATATTTACAGGAAAAGACAGGAAACCTTCAGCTCCCTGGCAATCTCCCTCCTTATTTGGCCACCTTATTTAGGTTATTGTAAGGAAATGAGGAAGTATCGTCTCAATAACTTCTCATTTCTTCTTCACATAGCAGCCGCTCACTCATCCATTGAGGTACTTTTAAAATGAGCAACAGGAATAGAAAGAAACAGGGCGTCCGGCAAAAGGTCCGCTCAAAAAGGCTTCGCTCGCAGCCAGTTAGAACGGTCCAATAGAAATGAATGCAATTAAACTGATTTTGTCACTGATTTTAAACAGCTCGCATCGCACTCATTTAGGACAGTCTCGAAGGATGAATCTCTTTCGGATTAGCATAGGTTTCCCTTTGCTATTATGGAGTTGGAAGAGGGATTTAAATCAATAGCAATATAATTGTTGGAAAATGCACACATACTGTAATCTGTGTCTGTGGCCGCTGAGTCTGTTAAACTTGCGTTGAAAAATGTGGCACTTTGGCTGCAGTTGTGTGTCTCTGTGCATGTGTACACACGTCCAAGCATTTTCTTTCTTTTCATGGCTTATCTAGGCTACATGTACATAGAGGAATGTAAACAGTGAAGATACAAGATTTGTAACACTTTCTAGAGTAGCCACAAGTTTCTAGATGACAAGAGTAGTCAACACATTCTCACTCCCAAAAAACTATTTAAAAAAAAAGGTTTTTAGACTGGTCAGGGATAGCTTGTCAGCTTCTTCTAGTTGTTTTTCAAAATCAACTTTATGCAGTTTCCACTCCTGACACGCATACAGGGTCTTTTTAAAATATACTTCCAACTAGGTTAACTTATTTTTTAGACTTACTTTAGCAAAAAAAAGTACTTTGTTTGTTATGTTTTTTTCTTCTTCATTTTACATGACTGACTTTAGTAAAGAACAAACATCACAAAACAAAAGTATGGTAAAACCAGTTAACATTGGCTTCACAGCCGTCTCATACAGACAGTAATGGGTGCCTGGGCACTGACCTAGTGTTGGCATTTGACGAGTTGGGAGTGAGAATGGGTTGTATGAGTAACAAACAGAGTAAGAGTACACTGTGTTGAGTGATTGTGGACAACCACCTGAACTGGATTTAAAAATGTGGTGGTTGCATGTTCCCTCAGGGAAAACGACCCACTATGTAAACAGTGTTCAAGTGTTTTCATGTGTATTTCTTCTTCAAACCTTTTTTATTTATGTGCTTCGGTATATTTACATGATTCTAGCAGCGTGTGAATAAATGTGTGCATGTGGGCATGCACGTGCCTGTCCTCTCTATAATAGCCACACTGCTATCAGCCATAGCCTCTCACAGCTTCTGTGGGACAACCAATTCCCTTTATCAGGCTACTGATAACAGGCTTTAGCTCTGGTCTGCCGTCCCACATACAGCCCATCACACACAGAGGCCACTAAATAACTAATTAGCTTCTCTGTGGGGGTTGTGGTGGGGGGGTGACCCACCGCTCTGACAAAGGCATGCAGCATTTTAATGTAAAAAAATGAAATCAATAAAGGCGTGGGGCGGCGGGCAACTAGCAACCGGCCCCCTCTTAACATTAACAATTATAGTGATTAACAATGATACCCAGAGCTCATTATTCACAGGCAGCAGAGAGAGAGAGAGAGAGAGAGAGAGAGAGAGAGAGAGAGAGAGAGAGAGAGAGAGAGAAGAGATAAGCTTGTTTATTGGAGAGGGCCCTTTTCACAAGGTGCAGTCGTTCATCATTTGGGCCGAGGGGGTTGATGGGATGCGGTGGGAGGTGTGGGGGGTTGAGGGGCACCACAATTAAAAACACACTGTGACCTTGTGGCTGGAAGGACCTGCAGAGGTGGACAATTTAAACAGGGTAAAGAAACATCAAGACGGGGTAGCAGCCAGTATCATCATCATCATCATCATCATCATCATCATCATCATCAAAGTATTAGTAGAGTTGGTTACTGCTGTATTTACTAATACTGCTGGCCTCCCATGCTATGGCAATTTAAATCCTCTTTGCATTCAATTATGTTCATGTGGTGCCATTTTCTGTTGTCTCGTGTCTTAGCGGTAAAGTGTGTAGCATTTTGGGGATCTATTAGCAGAAATGGAAAATTGTATTCATTACTATCTTTCTTTTTTAATTAATCTATAAACACTTGAAACAGAGTCCGCCATATTGCACTTCCATGTTTCTTCAGTAGCCCAGAATACTCTTCTGGCTCTGGAGACAACCTTTTGCGTTTTTACTTTATGAAGCCCAACGTAGTACCCAACACAGTTGAAACTGCGATACCATGAGCCGCAGAGTGCAAAAGGGTGGCAATGCCAGCCCCTGTCTGACTTCCTTTGCTCCTGAAGTAATGTCATCATGGTAAGGATGGTCTCTGAGCGAGGCGAACAGTGTTACCACGGTTTAGAACACAGCAGTATATGTTTCCACAGTCTTGGAAAGGGAGGAGTGAGCGTATGCAGTTGGTTTTAATCTGGGGCCACACCGCTCAATGCCGCCAAATCCATAATAAAATAGCCTAAGCTTTTATTTGCTTCAATCACTGAACTCAACCAGCGTATGTTTGAATCAACTGAATGATTGAATTGAGCAGAATATAACTATCTAACAATGTGTTTGTCCATATTGACAAAAGTTACCCGTTATCTAATTGAGACCTGCGTTTGTTTGTCAAAACGTGTGGCCACACCTAACGATTAAAAAGGGACTCGATTGGGGCTCAGCTTTTAATTTATGGTTAACAATACATCACAATTTTACCAGTCTACAAACCTTTTTTTTGGGGTTGAGAAAGGCCTAAGAATTCCTTTTAGTATCAGTATGACATGCCTCACATTTAACAACTGTCAGTCCCTGCTGTGTGCCATCTGTGTGTGTTTAATTGGTGCTAATTAAACATGTCTTTTCATTAGCGTTTAATACTAGTATGTTTTCAGGAGGAGGTTTTCACCTCCCGCAGCCTCTCTCAATGTCTCCGGTCTTTTCATCAATCCCTCCTCCTCCCCTCTGCTTCTGTCTCCGCACTCCAGCACTATTGATGCTTAATGAGCCGTAAAATATAATTCAGAAATGATAGTCGTCTGAAAGAGATGGAGGGAGAGAGAGAGAGAGAGAGAGAGAGAGAGAGATGGAGAGATAGGAAGACAAAGACAGTTTATTTTCAGCAGTGTTTCCATATCCGCATTATCTCTTCTTCCCTTTCACCGGTGAACCAGTAGCCTGAGAAATTCCGCCATGCACAACCGGGTCAACACAGGTTCAGAACTGCTTTTAGAATACATTGTTTTGGCACAAACAGTTTGAAGACTATGATTATTGCTGATGATTTTGATATTCCACCGTCATTTAAAAAAAGTTAAAATAGAAATGCCTATTGAGGACATTAATGTTTGAGTAATGATTTTTGAATGCCGATACCATTATTCGTATTCGTACTATTGTTTCAATTAATACTTTTTCATATGCAATTACAGTGAAGCTGTGTTTGGCTCGATTCTTGATCATAGCTCTCTCCAGCTAATACAAATATGTATACAAAGGTAAACACTCAGGTAGAGAGGCATAAACAGGAAAAACGTGCAGAAATTTAAATGAAGTAATGAATATAATAGGCATACAATAAAATTAAATAAAATATAATACGATGGTATATACGTTAAGGTATTAGACGTGGTATGAAATGGAAGTGTACGTGCTAAAGGTAAAGTGTATGCATTATGAAAAGAAAGTGCATGTAGTGTAAAAGTAAAGTGTATATGGTATAAAATATAATTGTACGTAGTATAAAGGTAAACTTTAAAAGTTTAAAAGGAAAATGTTCATAAAAATAAAGTTTATGTAGAATAAAAGGGAAATTGTATGTGGTATAAAAAGGAAAGCATATTAGTATAAAGGGAAAGTGTAAGTAGTATAAAGGAAAAGTATGCTGAGTGTAAAAGGAAAGTGTGTGTTGCATAAAGGAATAGTTTATGTAGTATAAAGTGAACGTTTGGGGAGTATAAAGGTAAAAAGCACTTAGTATAAAAGAGGAACATGTGCCTTTTATAAAAAGATAGTGCAATATAGGAAAATTATGTAGTTTAAAGCGAAAATATCTGTAGGTTTCAAAATAATAAACTCAATATAATAAATGTAATAGATTATAATATAATTTTAAATTAGTTAATATATGATTGTAATTATTATACCATTTCCAATATTTGATATTATATAGAATGGACTGAGGATTGGTTATTGGCACATACTGATAATATTCATAAAACTAATACTCTATTAGACAGAGGTGGCAAACAGTCATAAGCTGTTTCTGAAATCACTTCATATTTACTATATAGCAGTGGTGGGCCGTCAGGGCCTGCTAAGCCTTCTCTGCTGGCCTAAACAGAATCACACAGTTTAAATTTAAATTATCAAATAAAATAAAACATATATATTTTTTTTTAATAATTAAAAGTTATAGCTATTTTATAATGTAATTGTTTTTCACAAATACACTACATGTATTATAATTATGTTTTCCCTATTAGCTTATTTTCTCATTGCTCCTATGTTCCTCTGTTGCTCAGCTTGCTGGATGGCAGCTGGCTGGAAGCAGAGCAACAGAGCGCATGCGCAAGAGCCGGTTAAACTACATGACGAGGCCAGCTAGCTGGTCATTCAGCGTGACCATTAACGTGCGCTGTGATTGGTCAGCGGGGCACACCAGGAGGTGGCGGAAATGCACCTTTTGTTGGATAAATCCGCATTAAAAAAGAAAAAGAAGAAGAAGCAGCTTAACTCTTAGGCTGATGCCTGAGAAACGGATTAGCTAGTGGTGATGTGGTGAGTGGACCGCATGAAACACGCAGCAGGACACTTGAAGCTCACATTTAGAGGAGACAACGAGGAGGACGTGACTCTGCTGTAGACAGGGGGGGGCGCGATCAGCTGTCAGCAGGCGTAGGTCAAAATCCACGGCCCGCCACTGCTATATAGTGCATTATATCCGCTGCAGTGCCCTTTACTGTCATGTTTAATGTAATCAAATCCATGAGTTGACTTGAGTCCCTATCAAACTGAATTAAATGTCCACCAGCTGTACACAAGGTACCCCTTGAATGAAATAAATTAAATTTATTGTAAGTCTTGTTTATGTTGGATACTTGCTTGATTAACATTTTGTAACAGATTCATGTGTATATAATTTTATATAATCATCATTAGGTCATAAAGCTTAGCTAAGTTAAGACATTGTAGACAGTTGATGTTATTTTTTGTAAACGTAATAAAACAGTTTAATGAAGCCCAGTTGAACTGATCAACTATAGTAATAAGAAAGACTCAAAGAGAGACTCATTCACTTTTTCCTCATATGTCATTTATATAATTAATAAAGAGATTGTGATAATATACACTGTTCATACGTATAAAAAAGAAAAGAGAAAGAGAAAAAGACAGACACAGTTGTACTAATATTCTAATGTGTTCAGTGGGTTTCAATAGGCCACATTATGCAGCTTAATCTACTGATGTATTCTGCTCCTTCACCTGCAGCAGTGTGACAATAGCAAGCTTTTCTCCTCCAGCACAACTCCACAGCTCAAATTGAAAGCTGGCCTTCATGTACCGGTCAATGATGGATGGGTAAAACAGATCTTATCTAGTGAGAGTGGAAGTCATACTTTAAATGTACTAGCTGCATTGGGCTGCCCATTGTGTTCTTTTTCAATATTATGGAGAATATCAAGATAAATGGCCAGCAGTGTAACACCCTGTGTATTCTGTGTGGCCCAATCTCAATCTCCACCCTTACGGACTCACGGACTTTGAGGCGCGCTCCCGCGAAGTCTTTGAGGGTTTAGGGGTGTCCCATTGTCACATCGTCGAGTGCTTGAGGGCTCTCTGGCAGACATTTGGATCCCTTTATGATCCCTTTCCGTAAATTAGCATTAGACGCTGACTTTGCCTAAGGGAATTACCCACAGTTCATAGCAATGTGACGTTAAACACGCAGTTCCCAATGGAAGCATGAAGACGTAAAACAGAAGAAGGTAAACAAAGAGACACGTGGGCGTTCAGCCCGATAAAATACCTTTACGCTACAACATTACGGATTAAAGATGGAACATAAAAACACATGAAATCAGAGGAATGCAAGCAGAATATATATATATATATAATAATATATTTTTTACATTCATCAAACATTTCGTTTTGACAAAAACGAGTAAATAGATAATTTAAAATGACTTCTCATCTCGTGAGGAAGACGTTAAATAAAAAGTATAAAATAAATACACAATTGTACACAATATTTTTTTAAGTAGTCACGTGATGTTGCAGCAAAGTGCTGTCCCATTCATATTCACACCAGTTCAAGCCCTCACAGCCTCTCACACTCAGCCACTTAGCAGGTGACGTCAGTAAATCCCTGAGGGTTCAGGGTTTGAGGGTTTAGGGTGGAGATTGGGGCTGCGGTCGAATAGTCCATTTTGGTTAGGAACCTTCCTAACTGAGTGAAATGACCCGGAAGTACGTAAGTGGCCGCCATGATAAGTGCCGGTCGAATTGTCCAAACGCAAAGGAAAGGAGCTTCAATGCTTCCTAACTTAGCTCCTTTAGCATAGGAACCACTGGACCTTCCTTTACGAAAGGAAAGGAGATAATGCCGACCCACAATTCCTTGCGGCAGCAACATTTAAAGTGACGTATCATTCGGCCGTTCACGAGAACAGACGATCATGACTGACAAACGCAGATCATGTAAATAACCGTTACTATAACTTGGGAATACTTTCAATAATCTATTAAACCTGCTGGCAAACAAACGTTACGTTGCTGAAAACTGCTGTAAAGTGATCAAACTGCTGTAAAGTGATCAAACTGCTGTAAAGTAATCAAACTGACGTATTTGATATTCTCTCTGGTGTTGAACTGCAGCTTCAGCCCTCATTCTTTTATTTTATTTGACTTCAAGTACAGAAGCTTTAATGAAAGAGTTAAACTGGACAAGCTCTTCAGTCTGAGTCATGTTTCTGATTATCATCTTTTTAATCAACTATTTTGTCACGTTACAATAAAACATATCAAGTCAACACGAGTTGTGTGGTGTTTCATAAACTGTTGTTTGCATATTTTTATGATCCGATTATAATCTGCATGTAAATAAACCATAACAACATAAAGGGATATGAGACACACATATATGACACACATCGTTGTGGCATAACGTATTTAATTCAGCATGTTTGAAACTGAACAGAGAGACAGTTTAGTAGCTTTGTACTCTATGAAAAATACGTTGGTTTCACTTTCATATTCCTTCGTTCATTTCTATTCCAACCTTATTAATAAAGTAATACTATGAACCGGGTTGTTTATGTCGTTATGACACAACACTGTAAGAAGACGGACGAAGTATCTAAGCTGCGCTTTTTGTAGTCCATCTTCGGAACGTAGTTTCACCGCTGGCAGACTCTTGACGGCCGTCCCAAAAGCTCTTATTCAATTCGGAGGAGCGAGGATCGAGGAGCGAGGAGGGAAATCGGAGGAGCCATGATCGAGGAGCCCCGAGAGCAGGCTTCCAGGAAGTGTTTTAACGCTGGACACGCCCCCTCACTGTTCATCTGTTATGTGATTGGACGCTGCAGCTGAGCGGACTGATGCTGGAGTTTAACACCAGAGTGAAGACGATCACAGATTAAACTCAAGCTATATATCATATCTGTTTTCTTTTCTTTCTGGTTAAAATATGTGCATTGTAGGTCTGAACAACAAAAGGACCACAAACAACTGTCTTCAAAGATTTGATCTTTTGTTTCCCTCAATAACTTTTATTATGTATGTAATTAAAATCAGAGAGCGCTGGAGAGAGGAAACACTTGTTTACAACACGTAATGAAGAGAAACTATATTTATATTGTGGGTTATTTTATAATGATGTCACAATCAGAATGTCAAAACATACCGACGTAAATAATAAATAAATAAATAAGACGCATTCCGCTGGTAGAAATGGATCCTGTGAGTATAAGCAGAACACATCACAGTATATAAATACTCAATGCAGTTTATTAAACGGTAACAGACGACAGAGAAAACATCTCCACTCTGACATCATGATAACTTTGTCTTTATTAATATAAGTAGTAGTTTAACACCATTAAATCAACTGAAAACATATGATCATTTTGATCAATATTTTAAGTGCATTTTTATTGGAATGTTCGCTAAAAACTCTCCGGACAAAACTCATCAGCTGTTAAAGCGCCTGACAGCTGATCAGCTGTGATCAGCTTCAGGCGGCCGCAGTCATCATAAACCGACGTCGCTTCACGTGACGCTTCAGAGGAAAGGACGTCTCATGTCTCAAACATATTAAAACATATTTCCTCGCGTCTTCTCTCCTCGCTTGGTTTCCTTGTGTCTCTCCATGCATCCCTGGTGGGAGGGACTTATGCCGTGTTCACACCAAAACAGTTGCGAATATTCGCGAAAAAGCGAAAAAGCGAAAAAGCGAAAAAGCGGAGTTGCGAATATTCGCAACGCCATTTCGCCAGTATCGCGCCGCCCGGCGAAAAATCCGCTTTTTCGCAACCTAACGCGCCTGTGCATTGACTTAACATGTAATCTGGACGCGTGAATATTTCGCAACTCTTTTGGTGTGAACACGGCATAAGACGCAAGGAAAGGACGCAAGTGAGGGAAACGGGGATGCAATTTAGAGACTTGGGATGTACCCAGTGTCTTCCCAGTGTTTCCTGATTGTTTATTCCCTTCACCTGTTTGTTAATGCGTATTAATTATTGGATGCCTGGTGTAGCGTCCGGAAGAACTTAGTCAAACAACTTCTCTCGTTCTCGGAATTTATTTTCCTTGATCACAAGTAAAGTAACAAGCGCTGCAATCGCGATAGCAGGGAGTCGTCCAGTCAACACGCAGGTTGACCAAAAAAACACCCAAACAGCCGGAAGGTCGTTTCTTTAATACACGGTTTTCCGTCATGAACATCTAACATTTAATTGGCTCTAACTTGTCTAAGAGGAGGAGAATCGTGTCCTCATCTTTTCTCACAAGGCTGGAACGTGCAACGACCAGTCTGCTTCCCTAATGTCAACATACTGATAAACAGGTGTGAGTGTTGTGGTGCAGAGCGTGGAACCTTGAGGAATCTTGAGGAACAGACAACCGGACAAGTCTGTCTTTCCCTTCTCAGTTGCAGGATTCTCTTCTTTGTCTCCCACGTCCGCCCTGTCTCCTAAAAATTACGTTTCCCCAAAACTAAAATGCATTCTCAATTACGTTCGACTAGAAACTTATTTTCTCCCTGATTACGTTTGTGTTTGACAAATACGTTTATAATCAATGTATGTTTGTTTTATTGTTTTGGTTTTCTTGCTTTCCTGCTGAATTTAAGCATATTCAAATTTCTAAGCTCTGCGGTGGAAAAGAAACTAACAAGGATTCCCTCAGTAGTGGCGAGCGAAGAGGGACGGTGTGAGACCGGTAACGGGGCCGGTCTGAAGACCGCTTGCCCGACGGTGTGAATACAATATAAGTCCATGCAGTTAATGGAAAGATGAGTGAACAAATGTGTGCGTTATATACATTAATACCATACAGGTCAATCTCGTACTCAAGGTTTACTTCATAAACACACAGATACATGGGGCAAAAGAAACAATGTATGTTCATAGAGCAGTCAGAGGTTGATGTGTTGCTTGCTAGCAACAGGTTATGGCTGTGGGGACTGCCCCTTGTTCTGCTGAACCATTTTCTGAAACCCAATAGTCCGAAAAATGTCCCTTTCAAAGGCCCATTTGTCCAACAGCCGGTTATTACGAAAACTAACGCCTATTCTGTATTGTGAAGGCCCATTGATCCGCAAATGTACATTCCCCCTGCAAATAACAGAAGTTTGTGGCTATTTATTATGCAGAAGGATGTCTAGATCGTAGAGCCAGTTAGCATCATAGCTAATCCAATATTAGCATTCAGCAACGTCCTGGAAGGATAAAACCAGGGCATTTCTTTCTCAAAATGCGTTCTTGTCTGGTCTTGTGGACTTGTGAAATGGCATAAGTAAGTACTGTTCCAATTCTAAAGTCCCCATCTAGCCAAGCACAGTCCAAATGTGACTTGCCCATTTTTCCGGGGAGGCATCGAAGGTGACTTGTCCATACATAGGACAGCCAGAATGCATTTCGTAGCAGGGAACAATGGCGTAGAAGAAAACATTGAAAGTGGACATTTTCGAAATACTACTGTTGTTGAGTCACAGAATGTAATTTTTCAACGAAAAGTTAGATGTTTGAGCATCAAATCTGTGGTCGGTTTGGCAAGATTTACCCGCCCTAAAAATGTGTCACCTGGCTCTGATGTCTCCGTAGTGGTTAACTCTTCCCAAACGGCAACACTGCATTTTGAGTGTTTACGTTGTTAAAATATTCATATCTTCGCGATAATACATCGCAGAAATATGGTTTGACTTCTACCAGAAACAATAGACTTCCTTCTTCCGCTGCCTTCCTCCTGCGACATCTTACGTGATTCAGACAAGAGATAGGGGCATTGGCGCGTCATATGACGTGGTGCAAAAAAGTACTCGTCACACACAATCCTTCACTGTGATTAGTTGAATCATGTGTTAGTCGATATTTTGTGAAATAAACTAACCAATGAACACAAGAAAATCACAAAGAACAAGCATGGAACTACACACCTGAGCTTTGAAAACACGCTGGCGTTTTCACTCATAAAGAAGAGATATATTATGGCGACGCACTTTACTACGGAGGAAGCTGTGGCGGCGATTTTGGCAACAGGAGCGTCAAACCCTGAAGGCTTCGACTCCTGCGACAAAGAGGAATATGCAGACAGAAGGGATCCATTTGAAGATGGGTAAGTATATTTAGCTACTAAACTTTGCGTTGCAATAGCATATTTACGCTAGCAGAGTGAGCACATTTAGCTGGTCCCGCCCGGAGCTAAGCCAGGGACAACGCGGCTCCTGGAGGAGTCGGTGAAATTCACCGAGCTGTGTGCAGCTACGGATGATGTTATGAACCCAAACACGAGGGCGTTTCATGTGCCGACATTTTTGGGACTTCCACAACAAGTATAAAGCAAAACTAGTGGTTATTTATTCCATGGTCAATAGCGGAAATGAAAGCTCTTTTCATGGAGAGAAGCGACGGAGATAAGCCACACCCCCCTTTGACGCGCCTTCGGTGTGAACACCCTTTTATTGTCGAGCGAGTAAACTGCCGCGGTAAATGCGGCGCGATAGTTTGGTGTGAACGCAGCATAACGCAGGTACGCACGTAGTTTGTTTACATTAGCAACGTTTAGCACAGTTAGCTCATGCTCTGAGCATAGTCCCTGCTGGATCTCTGTTACGGTTTTTGGTGTACAATCGTAACTTTCTTTCAGTGAACTTAGTAGTGACTAGTAGTCATTTATTTTACAGAGAGGATTCACATCTGCAGCAGTGGACAACATGCAGCTTCGCTCCAGCCACCAGCACCTACGCTGCCGTGGAAGACTGACGACGACCCGGACACTGTTTACCAGGTACACAACTCAGCTGTACATGTACACCTGTTGAACTGTTCAAACTGTGTGAAGTTAGTATTGACTAGTAGTCATTTATTTTACAGAGGATTCACCCCTCTAGCACAGTCATCCCCACCAGTCTGTTTTCAATTTCTGAACATGTATATTGTGTAAATATATATTTTTAAATGTATAATACATATTTTATTTGAAAACAAAAAATGTTGTAATGGTCATTTTTCCTTTGCACACACCCCATGAAGCTTTATCTGCAGTATGAAGTCATTTCTCAGTCCCATTTTTATCATTTTGGTGAAAGGTGACAGACCACATTTCTACTCTACGTTTTAGACATTTATTTACATGTATCTACCATTGTATTCATATATTTCACTGCTTTTGTGAACCTAAGACCTTTGGTAAACCAAGTTATGAAGAATTTCCAAAAATCGAGATTCAATTTTTCAGCTTTAGAGTTATTTTCTCTTTACACTTTTGGGTATGTATCTTATATGCAAGTGCCTTTTTTAAAAGGTGAATTAAAAAAATTATGTAAAATCGAGAAAATGATCTCAGTGTCTGAAGGGTTAATAATGGGAATGTGACATCCATCAACAGCACAGACAGTATTTGGAAATCCAGCTGTTTGAAAGTGTAACTGGGATGTGTGAAGTGCTTCCCCTTTAGGCCACAAGATGTGATGGGACAGATGTGTAGTGACCAGGGAACAGAAGTGGTGGAGATGTGAATCTGTCTGTCTAACCAGGAGTCATATCGGGGTGTGGCAGAGTCGACAGACAGGCGAGAACACTGTTTGAGAGAGGTAGTTTGGTTTTCTGACTGTTCATGTAGTGCGGTCCCAGCATGTCATCACGTCCTAGTTAGGAAAGAAGAGAGTCAAACTGACATGCCAATATCAGAGATTATAATTGGGCCATTAAAATGCTGTAACTAGGCCTACCTCCACGTGTCCGCTTGAGAGTCTGAAATGACTTTGGAAGTCGGTGACACTGTACAGAAGGACAACCTCCTCAACAAAATGCAGTATTTTTGGAACCAACTTAGCAGAAGAAGAATTAAGCTGATTCTTTACAGATAAAAAAATAAGCAGTTATTTCATTATTGCGATTGCTGATCACTGAAAACCAATGCCATCCTTTTTATGAAATTATAAAAAATACTGCTCGTTTTAAATTATGTGATAATTACATTCTTTGATTATTCCACTGTTTTTAGTTTTATAATCTTCTTAGAACTTGAACATCATCCATGAGTATACGATGCTAAATTGACTGTAACCATAAACATATGTTCTGGTTCATTTTAAATATTTAGATAAACCTTCCTCTTGTGTTAGCTTTCTGTTACCATATATTGTGTTAACGGTAGGGATGGGTATCGTTTGGGTTTTTTTCCGATACCGGTGCTAAAACGATACTTCTAAAACAATACCGGTGCCTAAACGGTGCCTGAACCGATACTTTTTTTATTGCCAAGGCAATTTGTTTTCTTCAAATTGAACAATATATTAACCGTCTAAAGTATACTATAAATAAATGAATACAAAACACTTGACTTCAAACTACAGCTTCAAACTTTTTAACTGTATGTGCACTATCTTTTTAACTAAAAAAGCATCAGGTGGCCTGATAGGGACCGTGTACAACAGAACTCCACTCAGAAACAGTTGTATTCTACAAACTGCTGCTTTACTGGACTACACGTCATCATTTATATCAACTGGAGAGCTTTTCTGAACCAGACGTAGCTGCTCTTGAATTCACAAACACCAACTGAACCGAGGAACAAACACGTCTCCTAATAATCTCACTTTGTGTCGCGGCTTGGAGCGTTTCTCAGCCGGTGTTCTTACCGGTGAGCTGCGGTTCCTCCGCTCTGACGTTGACTTCCATCAGCGAAACAGACGTCTCTAGCAGGAAGTTTAGAGTTCATAGTTCAGGAGTCTTTTCTGCAGCTTTCTCGTCCAGATTCCAGCATTTAAAACAGACGTTTCCTCAACGAGGTTTGGTGGAGGAAACGGAGCGTTTCTCTGTCGGAGTTCGGCTCTTCTTCTTTACACGCAGTTGTTTTGTTGCATTTGCTGCACGTCGCATTGTTCGAATCACACAATACAACCACACTTTTGACCGTTTACCTTCCGGACTTTTCTTTGTTAAAAGGTTGATGGCTAGCTAGCTACTGTAGCTATACAACCTGCTGCCAAAACGGACTCGTCAGAGTAGTGTAAAAAATGTATCTATCTATCTATAATCCAATTTGTTTCTCATCTCTTGGTTACCTTGTCAGGCTTCCTTATCCAGGAAAATATTGTTGTATGTTTTAATATCTTTGGTGTGGGCCTCTGGGCCGATTTTTTTTTTGACTTTTCACCGCGAATAGAAAACATATACATAAATTAAAAACAAACAATAATAACTACAACAAAAGGGGTCTGGTTTGTTCTATCCTAAAATAGATATCCTAAAAACATGACAAATCCTGAGAAACATTCAAGTGTTTCTCATCTTGTTCTATTGTTGACGTGTAAACATCATCCATTTCTCCCACTTGTCACGACATTGCTCCTCTTGAGCTTTTATTCTGTGGGTTAACAGTTCCATCTCATATATTTCAGTCACAATTTTCAACCATCCATCTTGTAATGGTGGTTCTATTGTGTGCCATCTCTTTGTAATAGCCTTTTTACTAGCTGCTAGCAGAATTTTCAGCAGATATCTGTCTTCCCTTAACGCAGTATCTGTTGTCATATTACCAACGTAGAGAAACATACAGGACTTAGGTGTGTCGTAGCCCAGACTTTTGACAATAACCATATGGACATTTCCCCAGAACTGTACAATTTCCGGACATAGCCAAAATACATGGGAGTGGTTTACATTTACTGCCCCCTATTTCCCCCAACATGGTTGAACAATAAACAGATATTTGTTTATAATTTGGGGAATAATAAAGAATCTGATTATATTTTTCCAACAATGTTCTCTCCAAGTTCGCGCAGATGTTGAGGAATGTTATATCCTCCAAATAGTCGACCATTCATCTTCTGTAATATTCACACCAAGTTCCTGTTCTCATTTCAGTTTTATTTAAAATGTTGTATTTCCTAGTTTTTCCATAGCAAGTTAATTTTGTGTTTTATTTCTCTGTCAAGAACCCGGCCCTAACAACACAAAGGTCATAATTTCAACCAGAGCATTTTATAATTTAGTGAAAAAAAATGTTTTTGTTTTATTTTGTTGAAATAGAGGTTCCTGACAAAGTCAACAAGCCTTGATGCAATAAACACATTGTATGTGGTTCTTTTATGCATTTAAAACCTTAAACGGGTCGGTGCCGACCCTAACACAAGAGGAAGGTAAAACAAGTCACCTTCTTGCAGTGGCGGGCCGTGGATTTTAACAGTTGATCACAGCACAGCAATTAAATGATAAAATAGCTATAACTTTTAATTATAAAAATAAAAAAAATTATACAAAATTAAAATGATAAAATAGCTATAACTTTGTGATTCGTTTGGGCCAGCAGAGAAGGCTTAGCGGGCCCTGACGGCCCGCCACTGCGTTCTCGGCCCACGTCTAACTTCATGGACAAGTAGAGGGATCTCTTCTGCCTTAATTTCATTCGGCGATCAAGAAGGCAAACGCTATTTCTTCCGCCATAGTTTTCAAAATTAGGCCTGTAAACTACTACTAAACTAGTTCCTATCTGAAGTAGCCTTCAGATTACCTTAGGTCGTAAGGATCCCCAGTGAGTGAGTTTAGTCAAGTGAAGTCAAATCTTCGGCGTATCTTTTTAAGTAGGCTGAATCTTGACAAACCGACCACAGATTTGATGCTTAACCCTTCGGGGTCTTAGGTCTTTTTCTCGATTTTACATAATTTCTTAAATTCACCTTTAAGCCTTGCAACGCGAGTCTGCGCTGAACAATGTTTACGTTTTGTAAATATTCATAGCTCTGCAAAAAAACGGCACAGAAATATGAATCAGCTGTTATTGGATGCGCCAGACTATCGCGCCCCCTGCTCTGTGAGCTCCTACGTGATTCTCACAGGAGCGCTCAGCCTGTGGAGTTTGTGTCGAGCTCTGCCTTTCACCGCGATTTGTCGATTCAGGTGTCCGTCGACATTTTGTGTGAAACTAACCAATGAACACTAAGGAAATCCCTAAGGACCTACCCAGGTGGGGATTGTTGTGTCAAAATGTCCATTTCACGTTCAACTCAGGCAGTGTGCCAAATACCCAGGGGCAATCCAGGGGTGGGGGACCCCTGGATTGCCCCCCTATGCAGTGCTCCAGTGTTATGCTGAAGTCTAACACAGACAATACGCAATAAAATGTCATGGATGCAAGCAATCACATCACACACTTCATTAGGGCTAATACAGTTGACAATAAGGCCACTATCATTCTCTTTGACACATTTATCCTGATGATGTAACCATGATGTTGAGGCGAAAAAAAAAAGTCCACTGCTTTATAGGTTGTTACGTTATTGATGGTATTGCTAGGTTTTTTAAACTACACATTTGCATTGCAGACATTTTGCAACCGCGCAACCCATAAAAGTCTTACCAGAGGTAACTAGGTAATCAATGGCAAAATAAAAGGAAACGCCACAACGATGTTTTTCAGTTTTGCCAGGGACAAATACATTTTTTAATGGGGCCCCCGCAAAAAAACATGGTGCAGTTGAAGCTTTCAGAAGGTCTCAAGTGTCAATCAAGGGATCTTGTTGGGTCCAAGTAGTTCACAAACTTCACATAGGTTAAGGGCAACAGTGTAGTATGGATCAATTCATTCTAAAGTAAATCCAATATTTGCCCGTGTGAAATATGTTATACCACACCACCGTTGTTCTAATTGTTTTGTTTGAACAAAAACTAATACAAATTATAACTTGGTATTTGTATGATCGGATGTTGACATATTTGATGAAATTTGTATATGAATAAAAAAACATATATCCTGAAATTGGTGAAGCTGTCAAACCTCAAAGTTAAGCAAAAGCAAGTCTATTAATGCTGAGAGCTAATTAAACTGAGAATCCGGGCAGATGAAGGAGATAGACCTGCGAGTGTGTGCACATTGATGTAGCACTTAGCCTGAGGGTTGAGGTGTTTGACCTGTGTTTGACACAGTTAAAACCCCTCCCTCGTCCTCATCCTCTTTCTCTCTTCTCTTCCTTCTCTTCTCCATTTGTCATCCTCATCATCAGAGACTGACAAGGAGCGGGGACAGAGAGAGGGGGAAACTCACCTCTCCACACGTACACACAACGAGCATGATGCAAATCATTCAAAACAATGATTGGAAGTAGTGGTGTGCAAAAAAACAAACAAATCTTTTTGGTGTCAAATATGTACCTGGTCCGCCTGTTGAACGGACGTTATGAATCCTCGCCTTATCCTTTTCGCTGTTATCGTAGTGTACTGCTCACTCTGCCTGCTATGGTGCTGCAGCTGCTTAAATATTGGGATCGGCATACATGGACCCAACGGCACTGAATGAACGAGCGAGGAGCGATTGAAACAGACTTAAGTTGAGACAGATGGCAGGTACATCACAAATGCTCCAGAAGCAACATAGAAAATAATTCACATTGGTCCAAAATTCAGAAACCAAAATAATTACGTCGCTGCTGATGCTCAAAAGCAACCAGCTGACTTTATACCATGTCCCATTCATAGCATATTTCACTGGTTAAGAATCACAGCAGCTATCCATGTATGAGCTAAACAGAATCAGACATTTTGCTGATTCACACCTAGAATAAGATCCAGTTGTGCATTGTAGTGCGAGCATAATATTGTAGGTTACGGAGTAGACTGGACTAAAGGTTTACGTTAAACCGTAGACTGGACATGAAGGTTTACGTTACGGAGTAGACTGGACTAAAGGTTTAGGTTACGGAGTAGACTGGAAAGAATGAATACGAAAAAAATTCGAAACAAATAATCAAGGTCGGAAATATGTTTTATTTTGAAATATGACCGGATACATCCGTCTGTGCGTATAAACCTCTTGACACATGTCAACATGATACCTTACCCCAAAAAGTAAACTTAAAAATACGTTTCAACTCTGCCGGTGTTCTGGATTAAAGTATACTGAGATCGCCAAAAAAGCTCTGAAAACCTGCTTCCATTTTCAACATCCTGTCTTTGTGAAGCAGGTTTTATGTTACAGAGTAGACTGGATATAAAAGTTTAAGTAACGGAGTAGACTGGACATAAAGGTCTGAGTTAAGGAGTAGACTGGACTAAAGGTTTAAGTAACGGAGTAGACTGGACTAAAGGTCTAAGTTACGGAGTAGACTGGACTAAAGGTTTAAGTTAAACCGTAGACAGGACATTAAGAACACACGTCGGGTGTCGTCTCCTGTCACCTGAGATGGGACTGACTCGTTGCAGAGAAACAAGCTCAGGGCTCTCACTAATTCGGCGAAATGGTGAGTTGTATCTGCACTTTATTATTGTCTTTATGCCGGTCGTATCATTTCATTACCTCATATTTATTACGTCATATTTATCGCCCACACCGTGAAGGCCGGTCCGTGAAAATATAGTCCAAGACGAAACCGGTCCGTGGCGCAAAAAAGGTTGAGGACCGCTGCTGTACAGAACAAAAAGCTGTGTGTGTGTGTGTGTGTGTGTGTGTGTGTGTGTGTGTGTGTGTGTGTGTGTGTGTGTGTGTGTGTGTGTGTGTGTGTGCGCGCGCCTTCATTCACATCATCACACA
Organism: Myoxocephalus aenaeus; assembly: GCA_038501785.1. NCBI lineage: Eukaryota > Metazoa > Chordata > Actinopteri > Perciformes > Cottidae > Myoxocephalus > Myoxocephalus aenaeus. Next base: position 5,650,336 of record JBAMJR010000025.1, read on the forward strand.
TCATTTCTTCCTTTCTACTATTGCAACCATCTGAAAGACATATACCTCCTCTCCTTTCCTTTCTTGTCCTCTCCTGCTTCTTTTTTTTCCTAGTTTCCTCTTCTCTCTCTCCTCTCCCCTATCTATCTGTCTCAGTGAAAGGCCAGCGTGAGCACAAAGGCCTGCCGTGGTAGGTAGTTATAGAGCTCCATTGTCACACAGCCTTTCACTATCTGCTCCATCTTAATAAGAGCAGTCATCATTTAGAGTCTAAGTCGCTCTCAGTCTCCGTGCTTTAATTATGACGTATCGATTGTCTCGTTAAGTCTAGTTTGGCTTAATGAAATCTATTGTTACCTCTAATTCTGCCTTCCATTGTCCCTCCTTGCAGCGCACGGTGTGTGTGATGTGGACCTGGGCTCTCTTTGTGCTGTCTAATCTGACTGTGTGTGTGTGTGTGTGTGTGTGTGTGTGTGTGTGTGTGTGTGTGTGTGTGTGTGTGTGTGTGTGTGTGTTCTCATGTCTGTTTATATATGTTTGTGTCTTGGTTTATCTGTTTGTCTCTAGGTGTGTGCGTGTAGATCTCTGTGTGTTGTTTGTGTGTGTGTCGGCTTCGATGGGTCCCCGCTCTAAAAGGCGCTGCTGTCACCGTTTATCTGCTGCTTCCTGATTCCCTTCCATCGACTCTCAGCCAATCAATTCACTAAATGATGCAATTATACGCCCTCCCTCTCCCCCTCTACATTTAAAGTTGAGAGGTTTATTTTGGATCAATCCGGACCACTTTGTGTGCAAATTACACAATTGCATTGCCTTCAGATTCCTTAGGCAGCCCAATTGGAGCGAGCCGTGGGTGTGAATGCCTAATGAGAGACCCTGTCCTTCAAAAAGGCTCTGTCGAACACTGGCAGAGACAATTAGAGAAGCGGCAGCAGAACCAAAAAGGCCTATTCCTGTTCCTTTACAGGACTCCACTCCTCGAGCTTTGCACCATATTGGATTCACAAGCAAGTTCCATTCACCAAATTCCATTGGTTTAAATGCTGCTTAAATTTAAAACCTGGTGTCATTTTATGTGCCATACAGTTCAGACCATCAACAATTTTCTTTGACCATCCATGTCAGCACGTGTTCTCACGATGCAGTTCACAAATAGTTTTACTGGAAACAAACTGTTGAAGTCCCATCAGGACCAACAGTTTCTTTCTAGCTGCAGTCGGGTTCATCAACAAAGAGACATCCAACCTCAACTGCCTATGTCACTCACAGTGGCCAAGGAATGGATGGTGATGGAAGTAATTGGTGGTTTAAGGAGGATGTGCATTCAGATTTCAATTGGAAAATCAGTAAAAACAGCCCTTCAACAGTCCAAAATGAGGCGCCGATGCACTGGAAGCGGTTTGGTTACCACCAAAAACACAAGTATTCCCTGTTGCTTTAACAGAGAACAAGGTTGAATGTCAGTGTTATTTTAGAGTCACTCTATCACAAGGAGAAGGTCAGACTGAGAGTAAATATTTCCACAGACTTGTGGCTGCCACACAAAGGTGTAAAGATTGTATGCATCTATGTAGATGTATATGTAGATGTATGTAGATTACAATGGATTCGAACAACGCAAATTTCCGCCGGGAAGTATGACGCGAAGTATGACACGAATGACGCACGCTAAAAATTCAACTCGGGCGAAATATTGTGTTGCAAAAGCTAGTCAGCATTAAGCTGTCCTTGTTCAGGCAAAGATGGACTTTACATTTCCACAGTAGACTTGGGAGAAGTGATTACCTGCAGTGCTTGAATCTCTGTCTGGTTTCCCATGTTGGGAAGTGATCAATGCCATCATTTCTCTCATCAGGAGGCACACTAGAGTTTGGCCTTTTGCCCAAAAGGCTCGTACATTGGGCATCTGTATTAAACCCATGTGCCTGCTCATTTTCTTTGGCAGTTGTCTTGACTGACTTTCCCTGTTTCTGTACACTGTACAGAAACAGAAACTGTTGTGTTTTTTCAGCAATTTTCTGTAGCATTTACTTAGTAACGAACTGTTTGAAATACATGTTGGGCCCTCAACCTCTGTGCTCGCCTCTGTACTCATTTGCTCTACACTTTCATTCTGCAGTGTTGGGCCACTTCTGCGCTGGTCAACACTTTCATCTTGCAAGTAGTCATCACTACTATCTGAGCTTCCCTCAGTAAGCACTGCATTAGGAGTCCATTCTTCCTAATCTTCATCATCTTCCCCTAACTGCTCCATGTCACTTGAATTGCCATCAAGAATCATGCTGATGACATTTTCAACACTGTACAAACAAATGATTGTTTACTCAGAATTTCTTTTTTTAATTCGGCAATATAACAAAAGATGATGATATAGGATTTTTTAATTATCTATAAAAAACATAAATGTACTATAGGCTTGCAAGGTGGTGTAGTGGCTAGCACTGTCACCTCACAACAAGAGGGGCCTGGGTTCGGTTCCTGTGTGAAGTTTGCATGTTCTCTCTGTGTCAGCGTGGGTTCCCTCCTGAATGTGAGCGTGAATGCTTGTCTGAGATAGACTGGCGACCTGTCCAGGTGAATCCAGAGGTTTGGATAATGGAATGGAATATCTTACTCTGACATTTCTACCTTTTAATTAAATTATCAATAAAGTGTATTTGGCATTGTGATATGGCATATTCCAGATTGCATAATTTACAGGTGAATTATTAGTTGGAATGCTTCAGCAGCACATCTTTATTCAACGTTTTATATTTCTTCATATTTTGAATGTCTTCTCTTCCTACATATTGACAGATACAGTAACTGTTCGGCTATTAAAATATTCAGCTCCTTGTTACAGTTTAAATGTAAAAGTATACAAATAAATATGCAACCAATAACATTTATTTAAAATTACAAAGCTACTTTAGACATTAAGAAAAAAGTCGGTCTGTTAGTCTGGACATTAAGCTTTATATAATGTTTACATATGTAATTACAGAAAATTATTATCATTTCAATTTGTTAATAAGAAGGAAAAAGAAACACTGTATAAATACAACATTTTTTTTCTAAGTTTGGTTTACAATTAAAACAACACAAAGGTACTGTACACATTTAGAGTTATATTAATTAAAGTGAGGAGTGGTTGTTTTTTTTAAGTATACAGAACCTTTTCCATTTGGATTCAGCTATATACAGCTGGGTAACATATAGTTTCATTAGTCTGTATTGTTTTGCTAGCACACATATCTTTGTTTCCTTGCCGCACAGAACTGTCAATTCAGAGTCAATCCTGTTCAGGTATGTTATCACATCAAATTGCCACCAGGTCAGGCTCTCAGGTCTTATATTATTATATTATATTACAGATATTTAGATGGAAACGGCTATTTTCAAACCAATGACATTTTTTAAGTTAACTTGCATTGTTAGCCCTATGAATCAGCCTATAACAAACCAGTGGCCTTCCCGCTGACCTGCCAGTGTCTCATTATTTATGACCCAACCCACCGGATAAACCAGTGGGTTCACTGGATGTGTGGATTCTGAATCACACAGTGCTTCGCTGGTACAAGCACAAAACATGTTTCTTCCGCCCTACCTTTCTTAGTCTCCATATCACCTTCCCCTTGCAACGTATTTTAAACTTACAACATCTCCCCTCAGCAGGATCTCTAACCTCTAAACGACTTCCTCCCCTGTGAATGACACACAGACTGACAGCTCCGCTGCATTGCTAGGGCTTTAAAGGAGTCATTCACCCAAATCCCTGTCTGACCCTGGCCTTTTGCTCTCTTTCTTCTGCGCTTAGTTCAAGTTCTAACACCAGTCAACTAGAAAACACTCTGATCCCCGGCCATGACTAGTCCCCTGTGTGTGTGTGTGTGTGTGTGTGTGTGTGTGTGTGTGTGTGTGTGTGTGTGTGTGTGTGTGTGTGTGTGTTTGTGAGCTGGACAAATCTACCAATCTATTCCCCAGCAGCAGTCCTGAGCAGTCAAACATGGCTGGCAGTGCTGGCTGACTGGAGGGATGATGGATGGAGGCTTGGTTAGCTCTGCATCATGTACTGAACATCAAGGGTGCACATATGGCAGGCAGGAACAGGTCTGCAGTTACAAAATCACAGGTCAGAGCCTAGGAGGGAGACGAAAGCACAGCAGTGGCCCACACTAAGACTGGAGAGAAAAAAAAGTCTACAACAATTAATAAAGATATGAGCCTGCATACATAACACTTCAATGCATTAACATGGGCAATCCGATCAAGAGAGGACAGCTCTAAATACAACGATAGCGTTCTGATCACTCAAACCACTTGCCGAGGTTGTCTGGGACACATTCGACTACATATCTTGTGTCGTGTAAATGCCAATGTGTACTGTTTACCCCGACAAGGACGTAACAGGAAACCCCAAATCAGCAGCTCTCCTTCTGATCTTCCTTTATTTCTCAAGTTGGTTCTCAAGTTGCTTAAGCTCTCCATTGAAAAATATTACAAGAGTGTCAAACATCTAGACACACTTGTTTTCATTGTGTGTGGTTCAGACTCTTTCAGACACACACTGGAAGAGCATTGCTGCCTCCCGCCGTTTGAACAAATGAGATCTTTGCAAACAGAAATGATGTATACTTGTTCATTTGCATGTAGTGCAGGAAAATGAGATCAGATCACAAGTGGTCATGTCAAACTATGGCGCTTTACGTACCCTCTAGTTTTTGACGTGCAAGACTTCAAAAACTCAGTTAATCTGACCGTACTAATCATGACGAGACAGGAGTAAAGGAGGAAGTCAGGTGAGGTAACCTGCACAGGGAGGAGGGCATGATGGATGGGTCAGATAAACCATTTTTTGTGTGTTTTGTTATGTGGGCAAATGGGACTGTAATCTTAATTTTGGTGTACAATTACAATAAAATAACCGTGAAACGTAACTACGTATTGAAGCCTTAAAAAAAATACTCTAAAAGGGTATCCGGTGCCAAGGGGTCCAGACCAAGACTCCATACTGAATGTGACAAGTTAGGAAACGTGTTGAAAGTAGTACACCTACAGACTGCTGCCTTTAATAATTAGTTAAACGTTAAACATTACAACAAAAAAACTACAAATATATAAAGTAAAAGTCAGCCAGCAGTTTCAGAGAAGAAAAATAGGGATCAAATAATAATGATTGTGTCTTTGCTTCTATTTTGCTTCTAAGTTGACTGCTGTTACTGTTGTGAAAACTGCATTAAAATTTGACTCCGTAAACAGGAAGTGTACCGTTACATAGAATCAGAAATTCTGAAAGCGTGTTACGGGACACGGGCACGTGGTTAAAAAGCTAGTATATCTGCGTTTTAAAGTTCTTTGATTGGCTGCAACAGTCATTGTTAATGTTGAATACAATTATAATCAAGACATTTCCGTTTCTGACTTTCTTTTGGTTGTATTTTTCTGTCACTTCATCCAGACCTCTTCCCTCTTCAGAGGCACAACAGCTTCCAAAGACAGCAAAAACGTCATAAAGAGAGTGAAGTGGAGGAGAGAAAAAAAAGTAAAGTGTTGATGAGGAAGGAAGAGACAGAGAGATGGACATACTGTACAAAAAAAAAGAGCTGGGAGAAAAGGGATGGACAGAGAGAGCAGGCGAAGGAGACAGGAGGAGGGACATGCAAACCCAAAGCAGCTCTGTGTTGGGAGAGGAGGGGGAGGAGGAGGCCCAGTAAATCAGCCAGCCTCTTGTCAACACCTCCCACCAGCTCCCCCCCAGGGGCTTCTGAAGCCACTGAGCTGAGAATAACAAATGGCCGTCATTGGCCAGGCAAAAAGCTGTGATTATAATTATCACATCCCACACTGACCTTGCATAAACCTTAATCCTTCTCCAATGGAGCATTTAAATAGGCTGCCAACAGCGACAGAGATGAGGAGCAAGGGAGGGGTGGGCAGGGGAGGGAGGGAGGTGATGCGGGAAGGAGAAGGAGCAATGCGGGGAGAAGTAGAAAGGGAGGCGAACACAACATGTAAAGACGAGGAAGCGGGAAGGGAAAAGAGCTGAGAGGGTAGAAGAAGATGGAAGCAAGTTGTGGAGATCAAGAGGAGAGGAAAGCGAGAGAGCGGGATGATGAGAGAGAGGCAGGCGGAGCAGGGAGGGTGTCGTGGTTCAGCTGCACACCAGGAGGTTCAGAAGTCCAACACCAGGAGTAATGAGGAGGTGAGACTGCAAGTCAGTGATCACCGGAGAAGAGAGATCAGGAGTATCGTAAAAAACAAAAAAACACTGCAGGATTTCAAGGGACTCCATACAACCTTTTCAAGGGAAGAGACTATGGATGAATAGGTTGAAGATGTTTAACTAATATGTATCACCATGAAACTTTCCCAGTTGATTACTTAAATTAAGACAATTCTTTTTTGTATTACAAATTTCCTGAAATTGTATCTTTTCCATAGCACAAATTTGAAGATAAAACCAGGTTAAACATTCTTGTTTCATTTAGTTGACATATTAGGATAATTCAATAATTAATTATCATTAAAAAAAAAAATCTGAAAATACTGCCAACAGCTATAAAAAAAGGTATAACAAAATTCCATGTTTTTATGAATTAAAATATTGATATTTAAACGCATTCAGGCTCTGAATGTTATATGAACAAATCCCTCTGTAAAATGCTTCAGAAGATAGGAATGAATTGTGTGCCACTAAAGTTAAGATTTCTGGCAATATACTTATGATACAACACAGTATATTTATTCAGATCTCTCCATATGTGTACGTAAGGTGCCTACATAAGGCTAATATTCCTCCTATTATCTATGCACCAGTTTATCTGTACAATGCTTCTATTACTCCGACAAGAACTGCCCTACACACACACACACACACACACACACACACACACACACACACACACACACACACACACACACAGGCACAACATGTCTGTATTCCATCCGCTCGTTAGGAAGGTGTACTGTTCAAAACACACAGTTCTATTTGGTAGTGCACCATTGTGTACTTTTTAAAAGTGGAAATGAAGTGATCATTTGATGAATGAAAGATTGACAGAACAACATCTATAGTAGAGCCATAATGCTCTCTCTCTCTCTTTCTGTCTGGGTGGGTGCACGTGAGAGAGGGCAAACCTCAGGGAGGTCAGAGGTCAAGTGGTTTGAACCTGAGGTCAATTGAGTGGTGCTGCTCTCTCGCCAATAACATTTTACACACACTCACATGAACACACAGAGGCAACCTAAACAGGTCATGAAGAGCTACACAATGTGCTGCTTTCCGTACTGCTCTGTGTGTCTGTGTGTGAGTGTGTTCTGGTGACACCTTTTATTCACTATTTTACCCTTGTAACAGCATTAACAACCACGATATTTGAGAGCACTTTATTTTACCACATCCCCATTCATAAGCTGTATATAAACACCTAATAAATGCTTTAAAACACAATCATGTTATAAAGCAATGTATGGTGGATGTGGGTGGGTTATTGTTTTAATGTGTTTGTCAACAGCAATGTTAAACATCCATAACGTGTAAACAAATAATTAATTGGCAAATGAATGTAACACAGTTATCATATAAAATGTAGATATTTATATATATAGCAGTATTTATTGGCTTAATTTATTATTTGTATACATTATAATGATATGTATATGTATGTTATTATTAATATTATGAATAAATACCTCTCCATGACAGCTAAGCAAACTATATGTGTTGATGAAGGCCATGAGATGTATTTGAATGCTCCAAAGAAATCTAGTGAGGGCCCCTTGAGCTACGATTTTTTTGTCAAAGTATTATTCCCAAGATCCGGAATAAACCTTCAAGCTCAACCTGGGTACAAACAGTTATTAAAAGCTTTATAACACTATAATCAAATACAATTAAACACAATTGCAGCTGTGTAATCACTCATTAAACAGCCAATCCACAGATTTATAACAGGAAGTTCAGTTTACTTGTCAAGGAGTGAAACAGTATCATGTGAGCTTTGTCAGATGTCATTAGGGTTGTTTTGGCCTGTGGAGTCTTATTAATAAATTAGGCAAGTGTATCGTATGTAAGATGAGTCGCATTATGGGAGGTGTGGGATCCAGTTTTGGTAATTGGTAAATGATTTGTTATATAACAACACAATAAATGAAGATCCCAATTTCACTGCAAGAGTATTTCGTTTTTATTTTGTAGCTTTGGTGCATGCAAGGAAAAATTAAACTTAAAAAAGGAGAAGCACCAAGTATCATTAAACATTCTCAACATGTTGTGTGTATTCTGCTTATTAATGCTCAATAGTAAAGGTTAGATTCAAGTGTTATAGAATATTTATGATAAATGTGAATTTGTGTGCTCATTCAATTTCAATTCATTTTCATTTTCATTTGTTACTATTGTTATTATTGATATAGAGGTATGTTTATTCCTGGCCATAGCAGTGTGTTGTAAAGAGATAAGTCATTTTTAAAAGTGTGGGAGAAATGGGAGAAACAATCAAATTGACGTATTACTGTAATTCAATTTAAGAGGAGAATTACAATCACAGATAGTATAAACTAACCCGGATTTAATTAACTAACTGCTCGCATTGCTTTACATTACACTCACACTCAGACGCACACACACACAATGGACATGCTGCATTCTGTGAGTGTGTACAGTAATTGCGCGTAAACATGCATACATTGTTCTTTCCACACAGGGACATACACACAGATATGAGTGCACGTGGACACAGCGCAGGCCACCAGTGCTGTGCTCCCAATCCATAAATCATAATGTTTCAGCAAAAGCAGAATTAAATTTCCCTGCAGGCGTCTTATCAGGCTGAGGAGGGATATACAGCCCATCACCATGCTCGTTTATTATCTCTGTGAATAGGCTGTGGCAGGATAGGGCTATAACCTGGTGAGAGCAGGCATGGGACTGGATTAGACTATTAACTGAAATAGCATATCAGGGCTAAGTCTATTACCTAAAGCACCGGTATCATGCTCCCCTCCAGATATTCACTATCATCATGCAGTCTCTTTAAGTTGTTCCATTATGATCTACAGTATTCTCTCTCTCTGTATAGATTTGCACAGTTGAGTGAATTGGCCCAACGCTGGCCCTGACCTGAAGTTTTACCTTGCTATAGTATCGGCTTGCCAGGCTCATTATTACATCCCTGTTGCAAACAGCCACAGCACCCTTTATCGGAGGTTCCCTGGTGCCCTGCAGTTTGGGAACATTAGTAACTAGGAGGGGTACATCAGTCATTGCCAGACTTTTTATTGTAAATTGTGATGTTTTAAGCTGGGCAGAATCTTAAATAAAACAACTTAGGTTTAGGCAATACAACAACTTGCTTAGGTTTAAGGTTTGGGTTAGAATAATTGCGTCTGTTATATATTTGTGTTATGTATGCAACATGAGTGAAGCCTTGTTACAGTGGAAGGAAACAGACCTAATTTGCATTTATTTTTTGGGAGATTTCAATTTGCTCGACAACTGATTGGAAACAGAACTAGTGTGATGCAGCCAGAAGGAGACAATACAGCAGGCTTTTTGCTCTGTCATCCAGTGTTGACATTCAAAACAGCCAGAACCACATTTACCTTTAGACATATTCAGGCCTTCAGCCACAGTGGTCACTGCTTTCCCTGCAGCTGAGCTCCATCCAGTCACCTAGATTTAATATATCCTCTATTTGTAGTACTGGCACATAGTATATTTCATTGAAGAGTAATACTAAATAGCATTATGAAAAGTATTAATTGTTGAATAAATCATTGAGATTTTCCAAAGGACAGCACTGCATATTCTTAAAATCGGCTGCAGCTCAACAAAATCAATCAAAGTAGCACCCCGTAAATAATTGCTATTGTCATTAAATTTGACCATATTCTCTCCAAATGTGTGTTCAGCAGCTAAAATCATTACAAATCAATTCTTTAAATGGTTTAGAGATTTGCAACCCACCAGCAGTACGCTATCTGAGATGATATTTTACGCTAACAATGAATTATGATCATACCAATTTGTTAATCTTTTCCAGATTACACCACCTGCTGAGCTTGACATTAGTTAGACATCAGTGTGCTGAAGTCAGCAGGCAGCTAATGGGACATTTTCACAGAGCAGGACATAAATACTTTTACCTTTTAATAATTCAATTCTTGTTTCACTATTCTTATGTCTATGTATCTCTATCTTCCTCTGGGATACATGTATAAAGTACATTTTTTATACTTTTTATTTCATCACATGAAATCCATATCATGCTGTATGAGATTCAGCAGTAACAACTTTTTTTTTTAACTCATTACATTGTATTGTGGATTTTACACTAAAAAAGCAAGAAGATGTTATGTGTCAGAGCTATTTCCTGAAAGTAGTCAAAGGAAAAGAAGCTGGCTTTAAGAAAAGTAAGAAGGAGCAACCATAAGCTAAGACATTTTAGATTAATATTTTTTTAACCAAAGAGCATTTGTGCTTATGCCTTAAGAATAGGTGAAAAAAAGCCAAGATAATCTTTCATATGTCCTCCTGCAAGTCAGATGGTTCTGATCACTGCAGTGTAGCTACTGAATGTTTCCAAATGTCATTATTTTTTTACATTGCTACTAGCGCTAAACCAGGAGAACTAATGCAAACGCAATGCAGCGGCTAGCACTGTCACCTCACAACAAGAGAGGGTTCACAGGGGTTCGATCCCCGATCCCGAGCGATGTGGGTTCACTCCGGGTTCTCCGGCTTCCTCCCACAGTCTAAAAACATGCAGCTCAGGTTAATTGGAGACTCTAAACTGCCCGTAGGTGTGAATGTGAATGGTTGTCTTCTGTTGCCCTGTGATAAACTGGACACCTGTCCAGGTGAACCCTGCCTTCACCCAATGTCAGCTGGGATCAGCTCCAGCACCCCCGACCCTGAATAGGATAAGAGGTTTTGAGAATGGAATGGAATGGGAAATACTGGCGCAGCATCAGGTGTAATACTCATTTGGCCACAAGAGGCTGAAGTGTACCACTAGCCCACGTTCTAAATAGGAATAAAGGCATCCGTGTTTTCTTTCATGTGTGTTTTAATTTACATAACTTAAACAATACGTGTTTAAGAGTGTACGGAGAAATCAAAACGCATCTGGAAGAAAACATGACCGCTTTTACTCCTATTTAGAAGATTAGCCCCATTCGGCCCAAAAGGAATATTTCGACAACAAATTCGTCCTTTTTTGCAGAAATTCTGAAATCACCTAATTTTACTCACCTGTTTTCAAAGATGACAAAGGAACTTTGAAAATGATCCTGGCAAAATCTTTTATTTCATCTGTTCTTAAGTCATAAACGCAGGAGATAAAACAATAAAGATCCAACTTGAAAGTGGATGATTAGAATGTGTTTTTCTCACTTATCAATTCAATTCAGTTTATTTTGTATAGCCCAGAATCACAAATTACAAATTTGCCTTGGAGGGTATGTGTACAATCTGTACACATACGACATCCCTATCCCAGGACCCCACATTGGATCAGGAAAAACTCCCCAAAAAACTGAGGAAAAAAAATTCACAGGGAAAAAAGGAAGAAACCTTGAGGAGAGCAACAGAGGAGGATCCCTCTCCCCGGATGGACAGAAGCAATAGATGTCATGTGACCAGAATGAACAACATAACAGAGTTACAGCACATTACATGAATATGACAGCAATTATTCATATAACTTAGTAGTAGGCATGAACTACGATTCAGATAACCACGATCATGTCAGAGAGGGGGGGCATCAGCAGGGCCTTCAACAGGAGATAATGGAGGATGCAGAGCCCAGGCCAAAGGACAGGAGGCAGCGCCAAGGAAGCTGTGGGCAGAGGGCAGGAGGGAGGGGGGAGGGCCAAGGACGCAGGAGGCAGGAGGCAGGAGGCAGGAGGCAGGGCCCAGGAGGCAGGGCCGGCTCCAGACACAGCCATGATCCATGGAAACTTGAGGAGAGAAAGCACAAAGGCTCCGGGGAAGAAGTAGAGTTAGTCATGTGCTTTGAAGAGACATGAATTCATCCAGGAGAGAGAGAAGAGGAGAAGAGGAGCTCAGTGTATCCTAAGATGTCCCCCAGCAGTCTAGGCCTATAGCAGCATATCTAGGGGCTGGACCAGGGCAAACCTGAGCCAGCCCTAACTATAAGCGCTATCAAAGAGGAAAGTCTACTCTTAAATGAGGTGACTGTGTCTGCCCCCCGGACTGAAAGTGGAAGCTGGTTCCACAGAAGAGGAGCTTGATAACTGAAGGCTCTTGTCTCTCATTTTTTTAAACAGACTTTAAAAATATGAACCTAGCGATTAATACATACTGAATGGCATTTCACGTGCACATGTGAATATGAAGTTTTCCAAGTGTACTCACTCAGCTGTCTTCTTGGCCTGTGTTGAGCTAACCTGTGCTCAGCTTCTGACTGACTGGCTGATCATCAGCCTAAGAGGAGGAGACATCTGTGGCTCTGACAGCTGATTGGCTGTCAGAGCCTCCTTGGGATGCAGCCATGCATTGGATTGGTTCCACGCCTCTCAGTCAAACTGACATGCTAATGTCATTGAAGTAGACAGTGATAATGTCATTCCAGGTAGATAATGTGTTTTGACTAGGCTGAGGTAGCGGGATGATTGCGGTGATAATGAATCTGGACAATAAAACTGCAGTTAAAGGAGATGATCAACACTGACAACTCACCGATGAATAACTTTATTATTTTCTACTCTGATTTAACAATTTCCTCTAATTTGTCTCCTTTAATCTAACCTTTATTTAAGCAGGCAGGCATTTTAGAATAAATTCTGATTCAAAATGACAGCCCGGCTGTTAAATTACAGCTGCAGAACTGCCAGCTGTAATTATATTGTAATACCAGTGGTGTATAAAGTACCCAAAAGCCGTACTTGAGTAAAAGTAAAGATACCTTACTGGAAAATTACTCCAGTAAAAGTAAAAGTCACCTATTAAAATACTACTTGAGTAAAATACTTAAAGTATCTGATATTTTTTGTACTTAAGTATCAAAAGTATTTTTCTGATATAAAATGTACTTAAGTATTGAAAGTAAAAGTACAAGTACATGCTTTTAATAAAAAAGCAATGGGTCAGAATTTTGAGAATTATGAAGTTTATTCTTTTAAGTGATGTGGCCACCGTGACCAAGGACCAGGAGTTGTGTTGATACAATAACTGGGTTGGCTGGGATCCATCCATATATATTATGTTCAACATAATATATTGTACCTAAGTATACTTTTGCATCTACTATGAACTTATCATCATAATTCTCCAAAAAGCAATATGACACTATGAAGGACTTGTAACAGTGTGGTTATAAGTATGCTCATTCCGCCCGCCGTGGGTCTCCTGGTACCGGTCTGTGGGTCTCTTGGTACCGGTCTGTGGGGCTCTTGGTACCGGTCTGTGGGGCTCTTGGTACCGGTCTGTGGGTCTCTAGGTACCGGTCTGTGGGGCTCTTGGTACCGGTCTGTGGGTCTCTTGGTACCGGTCTGTGGGTCTCTTGGTACCGGGCCACAGAAAGAATGAATGAAACATTTAAATTAAATTAAAAAAAAATCAAGGCCGGAAAGATGTTTTATTGTGAAAAATGACCGCATACATCCGTCTGTGGTAACCTCAGACGGAACCTCTTGACACATGTCAAGATGTTACGTTACTCTAAAAATGAAACGTAAGTCTGTTACAACTCTGTCGGTGATCTGGAAACCAAGGCAGAGTATCCTGAGATCGCCAAAAAAGCATGAAAACCTGCTTCCATTCCAACATCCTGTCTTTGTGCAGCGCGTTATAAGTTAAGCAGTAGACTGGACTAAAGGTTTAGTTAGCAGTAGAGTCAGTAGACTGGACTAAAGGTTTAGTTAGGAGTAGAGTCAGTAGACTGGACTAAAGGTTTAGTTAGCAGTAGAGTCAGTAGACTGGACTAAAGGTTTAGTTAGCAGTAGAGTCAGTAGACTGGACATAACGAACACACGTTGGGTGTCGTTGTCTCCCGTCTTTCCGAGGTTGGACCCGGTCTGTGAAAATATTGTCTTCACGTAACCGGTCCGTGACGCATAAAGGTTTGGGAGCGCTGGACTAGAGGATGTAGAGGGAAAATGCAAAACATTGTGATTCGCAAAACCTGCTTTTTCTAAAGATAGATTTGATTTTGTAGCGAGTAACGAAGGTTTCAGGAGAAATGTATCGGAGTAAAAGTACCAGTTTTCTTTGCAAAATGTAGTGAAGTAAAAGTAAAAGTAAACAGAAATATAAATAGTAAAGTAGAGTACAGATATCCCCAAAAACTACTTAAGTACAGTAACGAAGTATTACTATACACCACTGTGTAATACTATGGAAAACATCGGGACAGAAATAGCACAGTGTTCTTGAAAGTGCCGTTTCATTCTACAATTTCAATTATGTCTCTCAGTGAGCTGCACTCTCTTGAAAACCACATTCTAAAAATATGTGCGTAGATATCAAAACAATGTTTTCATTGTATTTTGGGACAAAATATATATTTTTATAAACAAGAGCCTGAAAGAAGAAGTTGCAATGTACAAAAAAGTACTGTATGCAACAGTACTTTTTTAGAATGATGTCACATGCAGTGACATCATTCTAATCCCTTTCAGTTTAGCGTAAATGTGATTGCAATTGTACGTGTTGGTCTCATGTCTGAGTGTTTTTACTTACTCTGATCTTTACATGTTCAGTTACATTTCAAATACGACTCAAGCCTGAACAATACAGTTTCAACAAGGCATCAAATTCACCAAATGAGATTTTTTAATTGTGAGAGAATGTAAAATATACCTTTACTTTTCAGCTCACTGCTGTTCTCCAGCTGTAACTCTGCCGCCTCTCGTGCTCTTATGTGGCAAGAGCAGTTTGACTCTTTTCGTAGTGGTCCTGTCATGGCTGTAACCGAACATTTACATCATGGAAACTTGTGTTTAAAACAACTTTTATAGATAGATGAAACTAGCAATGTCACAGGTTACATGTGTGAAGAGAGCTTTCTCAAAGGAGGGGTAATGTTCATCTTTCTGGACCAATCAGAGAGCTAAATACACAATGACCATCAACAGTTGTGAAACATTCTATAATAATATTAGGTCTGGGAGATATGTTGAAACTTGATTAAAATATGAGTATTTCAAGTTTTAGAATAAATCTTGCAAAATGTCAACACAGTGAAACACATTTTTATTTATTTATTCTCACCCCCAATCTATCACATGAAGGACCCCTTGGTGCCACTCTGTAACCATTTAGTCTCATTGTTCAATGTACAGGGTAGTCCGATACACTTCCACGGGTAGTAAATGTTACATTACATAAGTTAGGTATGTTACGCTACTGGTTTAGATCAAATTCATGGTTCAGGTTCAAATTAAATAATAAATACTATACGTGTAAGTCCGTTTCACATAAAATAAGTAGGTGGTTGTTTGAGCCAGTCTTCCACCTGGACCTTCTGCCTATGTGGAATGTATTGCTATTTATACGACATCATCTTACTTCCTCCTGTACTCTTGTCATAATTCATTAATATGACCAGAGGCAGCTCTGCATGTCCAAAACTGACGCTGGAGGAGCGCATAGTTTGACGCGTAGGGACACAGACCAAACTGCCTTGTTTGAAATTAGAGTAAAGCTATTTCCAGAGAGTTAACGACTGTCCATAACAGCTCCTACTATTGCATTATACAACTGTCCAGTGGAAACCTTGCAGCTTCACTGCCAGTTATGCAAGTGTTTCCTACTCTAAACTCTTTTATATGCTGATTCAGTTCAACAACGATTGGCTTTTCCTCACATCTGTGGCAGTTACAGGGCTGTGATGCGAGGTGGGTGTTTGTGATAGGGCCCAGAGAGGCTGTAATGATAGGCCACAGCAACCAGCCGCTCCCATTGAGATGCAGATCTGTGCTAATTAATTCTCATGTTTAAGGGAATTAAACATTATTCTGGAGAAAAGAGCGCGCTCCGGGGAGGTGCCTTAATATGTAGCCCAGATAAAAGGAGGAGTGTATTTTCTCTGTGACGGACATACATTTATTCACATTTCCCCAGCCAATTTCATTTCAATGTAAAATGAGGAGACGAGGTTAGGTAACGCAGAGAGGAGAGTTAGCTAATAGAAAACAATGACCGGTGTTTTATTCTCCAGAGGCTATTCTGCCGCTGTCAGCGCTCTCTCTGCAGCCGCACAATGCCCAGAGACAAAGAGAGAGAGCAGCGGGGCCAAGTGCCTCTTCTAAAACACACAGCAGCTTATTAACCCCAACATGCACACACACGCACACACACAGAGCGCAGCGGCGGGCTGCAAAGCGATATCAGGCAGTAATATATTGAGGTTATATTCAGGTTGTAATGGTGTTATTAAAGCAACAAGCTCAGGCTGAATAGAGAGAAAATCCCATTAAAATAATTATAGAGGGCTGGGATATCAGTGTGTGTGTGTGTGTGTGTGTGTGTGTGTGTGTGTGTGTGTGTGTGTGTGTGTGTGTGTGTGTGTGTGTGCGTGTGCGTGTGTGCGTGTGCGTGTGTGCGTGTTCATGTTAAGAAAAGTAGTGACAAACAGAACAGCCTACCTGCACTGCATTCGTTCGCATACAATATAAGTCTGTGTGTGTGTGTGTGTGTGTGTGTGTGTGTGTGTGTGTGTGTGTGTGTGTGTGTGTGTGTGTGTGTGTGTGTGTGTGTGTGTGTGTGTGTGTCCTTGGCTTACTAATGTGTAGTAATTGACTCTCCTAATAGTGATTGCCAGCTAATTTTATTGCTGCTTTTCGTCAGCCTCCAACTTAATTAGAATGTATTGCTGCGATACCTCTTAAGAAATAATTATCCCTCCATGTAATTATACAGTTACATTGTTACAAAAATAATGGTCCTACTGAGGACAACTTAAAACGGAATTATTTATTTTTAGTAAAGAAATAATTGTATTTTCATCATTGCCAATGGCCATGTATGTTTTTTTCAAATTAGATCAAATATATTAATATAAATTAAAGGTTAGAAAAACATATCCTGTTTGCAAACATATAGTTTTGTTCTGTCAAAGTCTTGAGGGAATGCTGGAAATATGGGAAAAGCAGATGATGGTACAACGGGACACTGACACTACATCAGTGATACTCAACTTGCGGCTCACGGGGCCCTGACAGGGTGCCAGGTGGCCCACCAACAATTTTCTCGTACACAATTAAAATAAGTTGATTCACAATGGGATTTATTTTTTATTTTGAATAATGTGCCATAATTGAGTCAGAGCCAACAAGCATAAAAATAGCATAAAAATAGAGATGGTTTAACCGGAAAAAAAAGTACCAAGAGATGAACCTCTGGACACCTAAGTCCTGAATGTCTTCAAATCCAAACTAGTGTCAAGCCTTGTGCCAAGTTCATTCAGTTAATAAGTAAAGTCAATAAGATAGTTAAGATATGGGTCTTTTAATGTTTACTCATTTAATCTGATAACATTATTAATGTTTATTTATTCACTGGCCCCTCTCCTCTTGGTATTTTGTAAAAGGTCCCTGACAAAGCAAAGTGAGTATCCCTGCACTGCATTTTTCTATATTTCTTCTACTGGTCTTCCGTCTCTCAATACTTTCTGCCTTTCTCTACCCTTTCTCACTTTTATCCCATTGGTTCCTACTTAAGATTTACATTAACTCTTCAGCTTACAAATATATAGTTACATTTTAACTGGCTATACGAACAAAATATACGCAAATATTTCGCAACTCTTTTGATGTGAACACGGCATTAGATATCATAGATCCGTGATTTTATTCAAGATGGAAGAATTATAAGAGGACATTTGAGAAGACGATTTTAAACGGACTCTAACCGAAGCACCGAAGTGGACCGAGCACCACCTGCTGCTCCACCCGGCTTACAAACACCGCAGAGGACCCTGTAGTCCATGCTGCCTGTGGCTCACTGAACAAGGTAAATGGACTATCAAAGTCAGCATTACCGTGTTCAGTCATTTTGTGCTGAATTAACATTGTATTGTATTTATTCTTTGCCGATAACGTGACTTGTTGTTAACCGCATGTGGCAAGCATGCATGCTAATGCATTCAGCTAACTTTAGCTAGCATACTTTACTCTCTGGAATTGCAACATTTTATATAGTTATCTTTCTGTCGAAATGTATCACTAACGTGTAGAGTTATTTAATTTTTAAAGTGACCGGAATTAATTTCTCAGCAATTGAATCAAAGTAAGTGAAGTTAAGCTAGCTAACGGGAGCATGGTCACATTAATTTAACCTTCAGCTACCGCTATAGCATTTGCTTTGTTATTTTGTGTGACCCCATCTAAAGTGAGGACTATCTATGCTTTACAACACATTTATAAGCAGTGCCTTAAAGCTAACAAAAGTCTCAGTTATCTTCCCAACAGAAAAGGGAAATAGACACAACACAAAGTGATAAAGAACATTAATATGATGGTGATGGTGGTGATGCCCGTCAGTGGCATGAGTGGTGAGTATGTTTCATAGTTTGTACATACACATTATTGATTAAGAGTATTTAGTCTGCCAGTAAGCTAGCCAGTAAGATAGCTAGGGTCCTGGGCTTTATTGATGAACCCAACTTCAGATGGGAAGAAACATGCACCCTTCCGATTTCCCTCAGGAGTTGGTGGAGACCAAAAAACAGAGCTAAAAGAGAGTGAATATTGGACTTCATTCAACATGTGGAAATAACAAACTCAAAATTCTTAAATAGAAATAGAACAATAATTTCACAGCTTTAAAGACACCCAGTTGTAGTAGCCGGTCAGGCACAGCAGGCAGTGCTGTTTTCAAGAGATCGCACAACATAAAATACTTGTAATTAAGTTACATTACTTAAATTAAATTACACTGCAGTAACTGAATTACATTTTTACAATAATTGTATGTGTAGTTGCCATTTAACACTCTTTACAGAAAATAACAAATATATAAAATGTGTTAATAAATCACCAACAGTGTTCTCATGCAGTGTGTCGAAACTCTGACTGTTAAACCGCAGGCAATGAAGACATGGCCGTATAAGTTTGACCATTTCCTGTCACTCTTTTCCATCAACATCATGCTTATTAGTGTAAACATCTCAAAATGAATTGATTATTTATGAGAATGGCAACCTATGCCAAAGCCGTGTAGTTTCACACTACTATTAAACCTTACAATTAATTCATAGTCCGAGAGCGAAGTGAGTAATTGTTGCAAAACAAAGTCACTAAAACTGCGACCTGCTTACTACTATCAGCACTACATAATCAACATACAATGAAAGAGACATACTATATTCAACCCCCTAAATGCTGGAAGACAATAGAAGAAAGAAATGTACACAACAATGTTATGAATAATGATTGTGGCCTACTGACTTAACAAGGAGAACGCACTGCTGCAGATTGTATAGCAGTTCTACAAACGTTTGCAGGTTTGTAATAAAAAGACATGGTCTTGTTGTGTTGCTGCTGTGTACACAGGCCTACTCGGGTGATCACCTAGCTTTGCCTTGACTTATTGTCTTGTATTGTCTTGTATTGATGAGTTGCATCGGTCTTTATCACACATTTCGACACGTTACAGTAGGAAAAGCACCAGTGTAAATAATTAAATAAATGATGGCAGAGTGTAATTTTGCCACTCCCGTTTCAGGGAGCTGGTATTGTTCATGCTGGCTCCCTGTCAAAGCTTAATGGGTCACTTGACTTTACATACCATTTAAATGGCACATATTTTTCTCATTTTCAGGTTCATACTTGTATTTGGGGTTATGTTTACAAGCTTTAATGTTTTCTCAAATTGGCTGGCTGAAAATACCTATATTCACCCTCCATCTGAAACGCTCTGCATAGCGCCTGTCTCTTTAAGGCCCCCTCCCGATAGTCCAGTATGATATGATTGGCTTGTGAGAAAAATATGGTGTACCTTTGCAAAAAAAGTGGAGTGTCATAGTAGACACACTGGGTTTAAAGTGACAGCAAGGGGCCTGACCAAGTGTCAGTATGTGAAGAGTTGGGATGAGAATGTGTTAGTTTGTCTGCTGATGGAGCTGAGCAGGTTGGTACAGGTGCTTTCAGAGCGTTTTCAGAAACAGCTGCCGCTGGATTCCAGGAAGATGAGAGCTAAGAGACTGAACCAAAACAGTAAAGTTGTGCATGAGAAAACCAAAACAGTTTTGATGTGAAAGACTGCAGAGCTGGTAATAATTCTCTGAGTTTTTATTACGCATTACCCGTTCCACATGATATTTCACACTTTCATTGTGAATGATGCTGACGAGTGCAGCTTAAAGGGAACATAATGAAAGAATCTCATTAACTTAAGTGGATGCTATAATGACAAGAGAGAGAGATGTCACCATCATCATCATTGAGCGTTGATGTTTGGAAATCAGGATGGACATTTTTGTACGACAACGAAAACCTATTTATTTATTATTCGCATATAATTAATGCCATTCTTATTCTTTTAAATTATTCCTTAATTTCCTCCTTTTAAAAACCGAGGTATTTTTTTAGGATTCTGCTCGAAATAACATACCCAAACTAAAAAGGGTGTATCTCTGCAACCACAAGGGCTATTTGAATAATGTTGGTGTTATAATAAAGGCAACCCATGTTAGCTTTTGTTCAGATGTGTACATATTAGTATATATGTTACTGGTTAAGAGTAAATAAAGATTGAAACACAGCAAAAGAAGTTTCAGGTCCGCCTCACCCTATATAGGTGCCATGGTGCTTAAAGGGTTTGTATGTCTGTTTTTTTTTAACTTATATATTAAATCATGTACTTTCTTTTTATTGTTTAATTGTATTGTCTATTTGACCATATTTTTTTATTGAAAAGCACTTTGAGCTTCATCTTTTTGCTTAAGTGTCCCTGAAACAATACACTGATACAGTAGAAACCATGAATTAATCACACATCTCAGTTCATATATCTGATTGACATTTTTGGGGCTGTAGCACTTGCCTTTACCGAATATTAGAGTCTTCCTCTGCTTTTATTTGATGGTCTTTGCTGTGTTCAGTCCACTGTAATGAAACGATTACTGCTGTGTTTTCTTTTCTTCGCTTTAGCAGAGCATTCTAATTGAGAGGAAATTTGAGAAAATTGTTCCATTCCATCTACCTGCCTGCTGTGCATGTGTGTGTGTTTGTGTGTGTGTTTGTGTCTGTGTCTGTGTGTCTGTGTGTGTTTGCTTTCAGCAAAAGAGGAGACAAATGTGTGTATTTTAGCAGACTGAAATTCTGTATGTAACGATTCAAGTGTGTGTGTGTGTGTGTGTGTGTGTGTGTGTGTGTGTGTGTGTGTGTGTGTGTGTGTGTGTGTGTGTGTGTGTGTACACTGATAGACATCAGAAAGCTAGATAGCTGAAGGCATTAAGGGAGGAGAGGAAAGGAGGACATTAATCTGAAGAAAATTAAAATCTGGAGCGGTGCATTTAGGATGGAGAACGACCGCCACTTCTGATAAGAAGTGGTTAAGGAGACCACAGATTAAGATAAATGGGCAGGAGAGACAGAGGAAAGGAGGACGTGGGGGAGGAAAGCCAGAGGAAAGGAGAAGAGGAGGAACGAGTGGTAAAGAAAAGTAGATTGTGAGAATAGTTCAGGGGAGGAGGAGTAATGAGTGAGGGAAGAATGAAAGGAAGAGGAGGAGGAACATTTGTGGGAACAACATAAAAATGATTGAAAACGCTGAGAGAAGAGAGAAAAAAGGAAAACAGATATACAATGAAAAGAAGGGATCAAAATGGAAAAACAATGGAGAAAAGTGAAGAATGAAGGAAGGCTGTAGAGGAGAGGAGAGAGGAGAGACAAGAGAGGAGAGGAGAGGACTGGAAGCTATCTAAAAAAAATTCTCAGACCTGAGCGGGCTGCTAATATGGCCTCTATATGTGTGTGTGTGTGTGTGTGTGTGTGTGTGTGTGTGTGTGTGTGTGTGTGTGTGTGTGTGTGTGTGTGTGTGTGTGTGTTTGTGTGTTATGCAGCACATGTAGATAGCAGTGGCTCTGTGGTCTTGAGCATCAATAACATCAGGTTATCTGGAGTATGGTCTGGTCTCACACACACACACACACACACACACACACACACACACACACACACACACACACACACACACACAGTGAGTGATAGCGGCGCCACAGAGGTGGCTGTCTGAGGTTAGCAAAGCTGTGCTTAACAGAATGTTGTAGATTTAAGACTGTGGCCAGTAGACAAGATGTGGAGCAGATTTAACTGCAGCCTGCAGCGTCCGCTGCCCACTGACTCACTGCACAACCATTTACATGGAGAACACCTGACTGTGTTTCTTATATCTACTTTATTAAGTATCATTTATTGTTTAATTTTTTCATTTTGGACACACATTTTTCACATAACCAGTAGCTTATGGTGGCTAATGCTAGCTAATGTATGCAAGCTTTAAACAGAACTGATGTTATTGATCTACTTACTACTGTTATTACATCTTAGCATTTATCATTAACCCATAATTGTCACATCGTCACATAGGTTAGGGTAAAAGTAATCATGAATTAAATGTAATTACTTTTCATTTTGAAATGATAACAAACTTTTAACAATATTATGTAGTTAACTATGTAATATCTATACTTGAGCTATGGTTGTGAAAAAATGATGCCAGACATTAATCCACATAGTTTAGCCCTAACCCTGGCAGCAGTTTTGTCTGGGAAAAAAGCAAATAAATATATTTATAACATCATTAGAAAATAATATCAACTTGTGTTTTTCAGTGTGACATTTGTGATGCGATCTCTACCTCTACCTACTTAATGTTCAGCACATATCACAAACAAAAACTAAAAAGCTTGAAGGAAGAAGCTGATCTGAAGTCTGGCGCTACGGCGGCATGCCAAGAGGGACCAGGCTGTGGCTGGGGTGGGTATTGCCATTTATTATCCTTTGGGGTCTTTGCTGGCACCTCTTGTCACCAATATTACTGATGCTCGGTAGTATTTAATCGTTTTCATATCAGCATTAACATTGTGTAGCCTTTGTGTTTACAGCATGCTGGTACAGCGTTTTGAGTGCTGAATGGCCAACCGCAGAAGACATGAGCATCCATCCAGCTGTCCTATTTAACACCACGGTCAATGTTCTGACCACTTTATTCAGTACGATTAAACCCCATAATGGATTGTAGGATCCATCAGGTACTCTTAAAATGTGTTTGTCAGGTGGACTGACAACTCTAGACCACACACAAACAGACACACAGTCAAACAGGGTTTTGACTGGTACTGTACGTGCATTGTCAGGCAGTCACTGGCCTGGCCAGTGTGTGTGTGTGTGTGTGTGTGTGTGTGTGTGTTTTTCTTCCCCAAAACACATTATATGTGAAAAGAAATATTCGTAAAGACCCACTATTAATCCTGGATATGGTATTCTCAGGAAACGTACAGTTTCTCTTTTGACATGCAGGTTTACTTACAGTACGAAACAAAACTACTTAGTTAAATTATGGCAACAAAATAACTTGGTTAGGCTAAAGAAAAAATCATGGTTTGGGTTAAAATAACTTTGTTTCTTACATAAAATAACTATGTTTGTCATGCTCAGTAACTATGGGAGCACCATCATCAAGACAGCTGACAGGAAGAGACTGAACAAACTGGTAAAGAAGCCCAGCAGTGTGCTGGGGTGTCCACTGGATGCGGTGGAGGTGGTGGGAGACAGGAGGATGATGGCCAACTCGTTTAACCCCAGTTGAGCCTCAGCCATTTTTCTCAAAATTTTTGAATGGTTTTGCATACACATACTAAATACAGAATATCTCCTCAACCACAAGGGCTATTTGAATAATTTCAAAAGGTATAATATTAGGGTGACCAGACGTCCTCTTTTTCCCGGACATGTCCTCTTTTCGAGACCTAAAAAATGCGTCCGGCAGCGATTCCAAAAACGTCCGGGATTTTGCCTCGTTGGATATTTGTGTTTCTCTGGGTCTTTCACAAACTAGTTATTACGCCCTTACAAGTTTTGGAAATGGTATCTCCCTTACGTTACACCTTCTTGCGCGAGCTCTGACTGTAGAGAGAACTCATTGGTCGACCGATCTCAGTGTTGCCAGATGTACGATAATTATCCTCCAAATACGACCATTTTGAGCCTTTGGTACGATACTTCGCCATTTCCAATCTGGCAACACTGAGCACCTTGCCACCTCCACTAGTTGCATTGTTTACAACAGCACATGACATCTGCAGCCATGCCGAAACGTAAATGTAAGTTCACGGACAAAAAATAAAATAAATACCCATGTTTTCGCCTCGGCCGTGATGCTTCGGAAGCTGAGTGCATGACATGCAGAGCAGGCACTTACGTGGCAAATAAAGGTGGCAGCGATTTGGAAGCTCACGTGCACTCTGCAAAACACAAAACTGCAGCAAGAGGAGAGAGCTCATCGAGTAAAGTGACAGACTTGTTTGTGAGTAAAACAGACACTTCTGTTACGGCTGCAGAGGGTACCCTTGCTTTTCATACAATAAAGCATCACAACAGCTACAGATCAATGGATTATATGAAGTATTTATTATTTAGAATTTTTTATTTGTTATCATTATTGCTTCAATATATGGACAAGACACATTAAAGAAGCACTGGACTAAATGCCACAAAAAAGATTTGTTTTACATTTGCACTTTGCAATTTTGTTCGGACGGAGAGTCATTTGTGTCATTTTTGTCATTTCATTTGTGACATTTGTATGCATTCACATATATTCATATGCGGCATGCTATACACTATTATTTATTATTTATTTTTAATATGTATATGTAATATATATATATCTTACATATATATTATAAATTGTAATTAACAATTAATTAATAGGTATTTTTCTTATGTATTATATATATACTTATATATTTATATAGATACACATATAATTGCAAACAATTTGGTCACAAGTAAAAAGACACCACTGTAGTTCAAATTAAAAGTTAAATTAAAATCTAGAAAAAAAGTTATGAATCTTAACCTTTCCCTCAGTCAAACTGATGTAACGTTACTGTGAATAAATAATAAACTAATAAAGATTGCTCGTTAGATCCTCAAAACAGAATTATATCTCATGTTTAACCGCTACGAAGAAATCGGAGCCAGCGGCTCATTTCAAAAAGTCCTGCCGGGATCAGGCTGCTCTCGGCGGGCAGCAGAGCGCTGACGGCCCGGTGCTGCGGGGCTCACGGTCCCTCAGCAGGACCTCAACCCGTCGGCGTATCTTTTTAAATAAGATGAGTCTGGACAAACCGACCACAGATTTGATGCTTAAACAACTAACTTCTCACCTGAAAACATCCTAAAAGTACATGTTGTGACTCAACAACAGTAGTATTCAGAGAACGTCAACTTCCAGTTGTGAGTTTCCTCATCAAGTACAGAGAAGAACGCGTATTGAGAAACGGCCGCTGGAGACATCTTAACACTGATTGGCCAAGACTCGACATGTCACATCAAATATTTTTTATTCATGCTTTTCTCCGTGTTTCACTCCAATCTCAGAAACGCTGGCCGGCCAGTTCACATATTTTGATTTCAAAACGTCGAATTTCGGCGAAAGGTGACAAGTTTGCAGGTATGCAAAAAGGAGGACAGGGCATTGAAAATCCGGAATGTCCGGCCTAAACCTGTGCAATATTAATATTAATACACTGTTCATAATAATAGTTATATTTGTATTATGTCTGTATATATATATATACACACCGCGTTCCACATTATTATGCAAATTACACTTTGCTCAGATTTACCTAAATAGTAATGCAGTCAGTAACATTTTCAAGTCATCAACTGTTAGAGTATAAGTCAAATTCTATTGAACAAACCTCCTAATGATAACAGTATTTTTTTCAAAAATAAAAAACTCAAAATGCAGTGTTCCAAATTATTATGCAGAATTTCAGAGTTTCAAGATATTTTATAGGTTGTAAAGAACAAAAAATTGTCATTTGTTGAATTTGCAGCATTAGGAGGTCATATTTACTGAAATCAAGAAAAGTTTGAATCAAAAACATCTTAACAGGTCAAGTTACATGTTAACATAGGACCCCTTCTTTGATATCAACTTCACAATTCTTGCATCCATTGAACTTGTGAGTTCTTTGATAGTTTCTGCTTTAATGTCTTTGCAGGATGCCATAATAGCCTCCCAGAGCACCTGCTTGGATGTGAACTGCCTTCCACCCACATAGATCTTTTGCTTGATGATGCTCCAAAGGTTCTCAATAAGGTTAAGGTCAGGGGAAGATGGGGGCCACACCATGAGTTTCTCTCCTTTTATGCCCATAGCAGCCAATGCCCCAGAGGTATTCTTTGCAGCATGACATGGTGCATTGTCATGCATGAATATGATTTTGCTACGGAAGGCACGGTTCTTCTTTTTGTACCACAGAAGAAAGTGGTCAGTCAGAAACTCTACATACTTTGCCGAGGTCATTTTCACACCGTCGGGGACCCTGAAGGGGCCTACCAGCTCTCTCCCCATGATTCCGGCCCAAAACATGACTCTGCCACCTCCTTGTTGACGTCTCAGCCTTGTTGGGACATGGTGGCCATTCACCAACCATCCACTACTCCATCCATCAGGACCATCAAGGGTTGCACGGCACTCATCCGTAAACAAAACAGTTTGAAAGTTAGTCTTCATGTAGTCCTGAGCCCACTGCAACCTGTTTTGCTTGTGAGCTTGGTTTAGGGGTGGCCGAGTAACAGGTTTAAGGACACTTGCAAACCTCTTGAGCATCCTACATCTTGAAGTTCGCGAGACTCCAGAGGCACCAGCGGCTTCAAACACCTGTTTGCTGCTATTCAATGGCATTTTAGTGGCTGCTCTCTTAACCCTACGCATTTGTTTGGCAGAAATCTTCCTTATTTTGCCTTTGTCTGAACGAACCGCTTGTGCTGTGAATCGGTGACAAATTTCTTCACCGTCCGATGATCACGCGCAATTCTTTTGGAAATATCCAATGTTGTGATACCTTGACCAAGGTATTGCACTATTTGCCGCTTTTCAGCAGCAGAGAGATCCTTTTTCTTCCCCATTTTGCCTGAACCATGTAGCTTGCTTAATAATGTGGAACATCCTTCTTAAGTAGTTTTCCTTTGATTGGGCTCACCTGGCAAACTAATTATCACCAGTGTCTGGGATTGATTTCAATCATCCAAATAGCCCTGAGACACAATACCATCCATGAGTTTCATTGAAAAACCAAAAAATGAATGTTTATGACCCTTAAATACAATTTGCCTAATAATGTGGAACGCGGTGTATATAATTCAGTATTTTACTGTTTTCTACCGTTTATTATTTATATTACTTGTTTTGATTTTTTACTATGTTTCTTTTGTGCACTTTACCCTGTTTGCTGCTGTAATCCTGAAATTTCCCCACTGTGGTACTAATAAAGGAATATTTCATCTAATCTAATCTAATCTAACTGCCGGTGAAAGTCCTGTGTTTGTCTAACCTAGTCCTCCAACCCACCCTACGCAGACTTTCTTGCTCTTCATACTATACTAGTATACTATACTAGTACTATACTATACACTTATATTCATAATGACGGGAATGGGTTTACATTGGAGTTAGTTTAAAGCCCAGTGCGTCTCATACAGACACAGAAGGGCACTGATCAAGCGTTGGTATTTGTTGATGTAAGAGTGAGAACGAGTATCCCAGGTCACTGACTAGGTCTGAAAAATGAAGCCTGTTATTAGTCGTCAGAGTGAGTGAACAGGAAGCTAAATGTGGAGATGCTCCAGGACAGTCCGACAGCTGTATGCCTGGGCATGGGATGTGAATTACAGTATGTTGAGGTGTGTATGATGAGGTGTGTTTAGTGGCTATTTTGTGGTGTGCAGGTGATTTTCAGTGATAAGGTTAAGGTTGGCTAGCTTTCCATTAGCCTGGACAGCATTCAGTCACCTTCACTTTCACCCTTCCTCAGGCCATACATTAACATTCCTCCGTCTCTGCCGTGTGTTTGTGTGTAGGTGTGTGTTTATTGGTGTTTGTCTTTCCGTTATTTTTGCCTGTCTGTGTGTGTGTGTGTTCCCATGTCTGTGTAAGTGTCAGACTACGTGTGAGTGAGTGTTAATCTCCTCAATATTGCCTCCATGAAATTGACATTTGACTGTAATTGTGTAGCGACAGTGATCCGGTCCATCCTGTACTCTGATTGGATGGGGATATTACACACACACTATGACCAGTCACACTTCCTGCCGGTTTACGGCATACAGCAAATATAACATCGAAACAAATCCCCACAGTTTTACCCTGAATGGGAGGGACGGCAATAGGGAGAGTGGATGGAGTAGGATTATCAGAACACCATAAAACTGGAAAGAAACAAAAAAGAAATGATGGAAGGAATTAGGGACACTCAAAGGAGCGAACAAGAGGAAAGAAGTGTAGAATTGAAACAGGCTCAAGAAAGACCTCTAATCTCTTCTGTTTTGTAACTATATTTTATCATAAGACGTGCTACGGTAACGTATAGTATCACTTCCTTTTGTCAGCGTATCTGTTATCTGATAGCGTACTTTTGCATCTCCAGTTAAACCAAATTAATAGTATATTTTTCAGTACGAGCGGCTAATTACCTGCTGTACATTTAAACTTCTACTAGCTCTGCTTAAACATTCATTGCTCTCTCCTTTTAGCGACTTCTCACTTAATCCTACAGTTTTTTACTACAGTTTTTTACTCGTTGTACAGTTGTAAATTTTCCGACCCTGCCGAAAAATTTGCGTGACACTGAGTTGCGAAAGCCAATCAGCGCTGAGATGTTTCGCCCTGCCACTGTTGCATCAGCCAGACGCAGTTCCTGGTGAAGTCGGTGAAATTCACCGAGCTGTGTGCGGCTACGGATGGTGTTATGAACCCAAACACGAGGGCGTTTCATGTTCCGACGTTTTGGGGATTTCCACAACAAATATAAATGTTGTTGTGGAAAATGATAGCTCTTTTCACGGAGAGAAGCAATGGCGCCAATATTCGCTTTTGGTGTGAACACAGCATTATTGTCGAGCGAGTAAACTGGCGCGAGTAACGCGTCGCAAATATTCGCAACTCTTTTGGTGTGAACGCAGCATTAGTGAGGTAAAAGCAAGGCTCCACACCATTGAAGCTCCGTCACTACTGTAGTTAGCCAGCACCCCCCTGTAGCCGGTGCAGGCCGTCCAGACGTAGCTTCTACGAGCCGTCCCTTGTCAACCCCTGAGCAGCCGAAGATAATTGAAGTCGATGCACAGATCACCACCACATTTCTAACAGGTTCTCCCCATCCAGTGACACAGCCCATGAGAAACCAACTCTGGTTATTGGCAAATCTATTCTGATAAACATGAAGTTAGTGAAACCAGGGCCCATAGTTACATGTGTTCCGAGGGCCAGAGCAGGCAACATTGAATTATATTTAAAACTGCTGGTTAAGGATAAGCGTAAATACAGTACAATTACGCCACTCAGAGGTCACTAAAGTTAATGTGTACATACGCAAAAACAATGTTGGACTCCGTAATTTTCTCTGGCCCTCTCCCAAACGTAGCCGCATGTCATCATTCCACCGCTGGTTGTCGATGTGGTGCCTAGCAAACAATGTGGACTTCATAGATAATTGGCAGATTTTCTGGGGAAAACCTGGTCTGATTAGGAGAGACGGCATTCATCCCACTTTGGATGGAGTGGAACTAATATCTCGAAATCTGACCCAGTTTATTAGTGGAATTAATCCATGATAACCCAGAGTTCAGACCAAGAAACAGAGTTAGAGTTTGCCATTAGAGCAATGAGCAGTTACCCACCTAAAACCACATATAGACTGTGTCTGCCCCACGGCCACTTAAATTAGTTAAATCAATACTTAAACAGAAGATAACTTACACAAAAAAATACACTTATTGGAACAATAAATATGTATTGTAACTGTTATACAATGAAAGTTAACACCACCAACGCACTAGTGCAACAAAATAGGAAAATTAAATGTGGACTCTTCAACATCAGATCTCAACCGCTCCCTATTACTACTCACACTTTGCACTGGCTCCCTGTAAAATCAAGAATAGACTTTAAAATCCTCAAGAATAGACTTTAAAATTGGTAAGGCACCATTATATCTTTTATATAGCTTGCCTAGGCGAGGGGTCAGCAACCTTTCCTATCCAAAGAACCATTTTGCCCCAGTTTACACCAAATCAAATTTATCTGGAGCCGCAAAAGCTGTTTGATATCACAACTTATAAAGTGTTATATACAGTCAGGTCCATAAATATTTGGACATTGACACAGTTTTCATTATTTTGGCTCTGTACACCACAACAATGGAGTTGAAATAAAAAAAATAAAAAAAAAAAAGGAGTTTTTTAAGGCAAAGAAGTGGAATGTTCTGCAATGGCCAAGTCAATCACCTGACCTGAATCCAATTGAGCATGCATTTCACTTGCTGAAGACCAAACTGAAGGGAAAATGCCCCAAGAACCAGCAGGAACTGAAGACGGTTGCAGTAGAGGCCTGACAGAGCATCACCAGGGACGAAACCCAGCGTCTGGTGATGTCTATGGAATCCAGACTTCAGGCTGTCATTGACTGCAAAGGATTTTCAACAAAGTATTAAAAGTGACAATTAGATTTATGGTTATATTAATTTGTCCAATTACTTTTAGTCCCTTAAAAACGGGGTGGCCACATTTGAATTTGTTGTAGTTCCTACACCGTTCACCTGATTTGGATGTAAATACCCTCAAATTAAAGCTGAAAGTCTGTGGTGTACAGAGCCAAAATAATGAAAAATGTGTCAATGTCCAAATATTTATGGACAATATTTTAATATGACTATATATAATATAGTCATATTATATATATACAAAAACTTTAGTTTGCTCAGTTTGCTACAGCAGTTGAGCAATCGCTCTTCTTCGCTCATCTGCAGCTCGATACTTTTCAGCAAGCATTTCAGGAGCATCACAGTTTTGTTTAATGAATTTAACACTATGCTGTCCTTCATGCTGGTCAGTATTTGAGACTCTTTCATTATAGAATATATTTATCAAGATTTACGTATCCGCTTGACTAAAACAAACTTACATCAAGATTTAAATTGTATTATCAAAGACTACGTCCAGCAAACTACCAAACTGGACTTAAGGGGTTTTCGCCTGACAATTAGTGTGTCTGCTCTCTCTCCCTGTCTCGAGCTCTCCATGTTTCCTTCCACCTCTAAGCACCTTGGACAGGACCTACAGGCATTCCACCGCTGATTAAACCTAATAATTAGCTCTCTGTGTGTGTGTGTGTGTGTGTGTGTGTGTGTGTGTGTGTGTGTGTGTGTGTGTGTGTGTGTGTGTGTGTGTGTGTGTGTGTGTGTGTGTGTGTGTGTGTGTGTGATTTTTATCATAGTTTTGAGGACATCCTATTTTTCTCCAATCATCAAGCAGCTCCCTGTGGGCAGACACTAATTAAAATCAATAGTCTCCTCAGACTGACACTGAAGGTCCAGCTACAATGAAGCAATGCGACCAACAGACAATGTTCACTATCTTCAAATTCCACTGCTTTCACTGTGAAGGGCTCTTTGCAAAGAAACTGGGAAACACACGGTCAAAAACAAAAAAAACAAAAAACAGTGATACATAAAAGCAGCTATTTGCAGTTTAAACCCAAAACTGTTAGTGTCAGTGGTCGTAGCCTGGTGTTGACAGTGAAGTCTCTGTTAGTGTGGGGTGAGGGGATGAGAGAGGGGAAGAAGTAGAAGGTCACAGAGTCTTTGTTTACCTGGAGATGTGCTCCAAGATAAACACAAAAACCTTTTGAATATACACAACAGGCAACGGTATTGAGCTACACCTCTCTACAATGCTGCTAATAATATAGAGTAAACTATAGATAATGTACCTGCGGTACGCATTTTGGGGGACTCATACGCAACACCAGATGATAATATTTCTAAATATGTAACGTAACCCTTAATGGCCCACCCTCAACAGAGATGAACAACCTGAAACGATTAAACTTAAAGATGTTGAATTACTCTACATCAAAGGTTACAAACCTTTTGGCAACTGAAAGCTACCTGAAGGATAGAGATATGGAGGCTACTCGTTTGATATATTCTTCCCAAATAATATACATTTGCTTGGTTTACCTTTAAAGGTGCTAACAGTACTAATGCTGCAAGTTGAACAGGGAAGTTTTTCGAGTTCCCAGTCGTAAATTTAAACTGGAAAGCCACCTGAAGCCGGATTTCTGACTCGTAAAGTGGGACAAACCCTACCAGCCCCCAACGTTAAGATCCAAGATTGCATTATAGATCAACTGGTAACTATGCAAATATGGGGCAAGAATTATTTCACCTACAAAGCCTTAATTGGTGATGCACCATCATATCATAAAGAGCTCATAGTACCATATTACCCCACTAGAGAGCTGCACTCACTGAATGTGGGGCTACTGGTGGTTCCTAGAGTCTTAAAAAGTAGGATGGGAGCCAGAGCCTTCAGTTATCGGGCTCCTCTTCTGGGGAACCAGCTTCCACTTTCAGTCCGGGGGGCAGACACAGGCACCTCATTTAAGAGTAGACTTAAGACTTTGCTGAAGGTTTCTTCAATTTTTCCCTGTGAAAGAGTTTTTCCTGATCCGATGTGAGGTCCCGGGACAGGGATGTCGTATGTGTATAGATTTTTGATTTTGGGCTATACAAAATAAACTGAATTTAATTGAATTGAAAAAAATATATGCTGCAGTCAGGGGAAAAAAACGTTGTCGGAATTCTACCGGGGACTTTTTTAGAACAAGCAAGCGTGGAATTTGGGCCTCTAGTGGCCATTGACATAAAGAAGAAGTCAGGTGAGGCCGTTGCTCTTGTCCTGAGTGAACCCAAAAGTCTGTGTTGAATAATGTTATGTTAAGCAAAGTACTTACGGAACATACTAAATTTACGTAACATAGTTGTGTCACGTATAAATTATGTAACAAATGTACATAATGACATTTTAATAGGGGGTTTAATAGCCATTTCTCTTTGATAAGAATTAAAGGACGATGATCTTCTTCATCACCTCAATCAAGAGTTAGTTGCCCCCTGTGGAATTATGTCAGAAGAGTTTTATGTCAGAACAATCCTGTGGTGCACAGGAAGTGATGGTGAATGTACCGCAAAGCCTGGCTGGAATTTTGACATGACTTAAATCTCAGATTATTTTTACATCAACTCAGTATGATAACATTCAGCAGAGTAGATACATGTTGCTCTCTCTGTTCAGCTCTCCATCACTGTTTATCAGAAATTAGGATTACACATATCAGATATCCAAACCTTGCACAGGTATAAGCACGTGGTACTTAGACTTAGCACTTGCAATTCCATCTTTTGTTCTTAAGGGACTTTACATAATTGTCTATGTTTCCCCTCTGGTCAGAGATGCAGATTTTCAATCGGCAGCAAGAAGCTTCTCCAGGATGCCAGGAGTTGTATCATTTTGATGGCAAAACTCAATACCTAGGCTGTAATTCTCTCACAAACAACACCATACAGGTAAATAACCATCAGCACTGTCAATCTAAAAATACTGATATCAAAAAAATGTAAGAGAATTGGAGGAATTATATTGTCTCTTAAGCATACACAGTGTGGTGGCCTCTTGCACTGTGTATGTATGGCTGATGTGTTAATAGTGGGATGGGTGTAGGTGATAACAGGGTAGCAGTGTTCCCATCACACATATTAGTAGCTGCTTTCTATCCATCCATCACACACAGCCAGTGTGCCTGAAACACACCACCAAATAGACACATTCATCAAAGCCTCTGAAGATGGCAATACACACACATACACAAACAAACCTTGGCCAAACCTACAGTAAGAGCTTCTGTGGCTGGTAGTGCAACACACACACACACACACACACACACACACACACACACACACACACACACACACACACACACACACACACACACAATCTATCTCGTGCCCCCCCCCCCCCCCCCCCCTCTTTCAAATAGTGTTGTGGTTGACAGAGTTGTATGTGATGAATTGTATGTCTCTTCCAGACTTCTCAAAGTTAATTTTCTAAAGACTGCTGCCCATTGGAGAGGAGAGGAGATGATAGGAGACTGGTCAGTGTGTGTGTGTGTGTGTGTGTGTGTGTGTGTGTGTGTGTGTGTGTGTGTGTGTGTGTGAGGGTAGGTGGATGGGGGATGAGATGTCGGTATCACTCAGCTGGTTTTCTGTCTGAAGGCCTTAGCCAGTGCTGACGGCTGTTTAAATGAAGGCTTTACTCTCATTCGCACCACTTTGTGTCACCGAGTGAATTACAGTAAAGTGCATTATTTTACTGACAGTATGGCAGCTGTGGAATCGTGCTTGAAGGCCTTTTTGTGAGAGCACTGGTGTGGCGTACAGGAAGTGATGCAATTCACACACACAAAAAAACAGCATGTAGTAAGTTGGTGGTCACTTGAACATCTCTAGAACAAAACCACAGCAGCACAAGGCTGACCCCGGACCGCTTACCCCCTTGTGGTGGTTTGTTTGTGCAGCTGTGAACACAGCAATCACACTCTGGCACGGACAAAAACAACCAGCCCGAGACCACCTCTTCAAGGTCTCCATGTGGTTAACACAACCATTTGCTGTGTTTTACGAACCAAATCTGGTACGGTTTGTTTGTGATGAGAACATGATCCGAATTGATCCGACAGAGCTGGAAGAAGCATTGAAGCTTTTGGGGGGATTAAACCAGCTCTGTACTGTGCTATCGGAGCACCTATAGGTGCAGGCTGTATTTAAGACCACAGGCATACCTGATGGAACTTTGGAAATGTCTTGTGTAATGTGTGATGAGCATACCACACATTATTTCACAGTCGCGCCTCGTTTTAAACTGTATTGTTTGCCTAAAGTGATCAATCGACTCTTTTATAGTTTGTAAACAATGATGACTTTAAATAAGAGAGCGCAACTAGTTTGGCAACGGAAGTATGGCGAAGTCCAATAGCAAAGACCATCTACATTCGCAGGAGCAATCTGAAGAAATTGCCTTTCCAGATACGTGCTATATTAGTGCTATTAGCAGGTGGTCCGATACTAAGTGGCAAAACACATGTGGAGAAACCTAGCATGTAACGTGACACCAGTGAGAAATTATGAGCATAAAAGTCATTATTCTTACAACTCAGAACATACAGAATGTCAAACACCATGACATAGACTCAGAGATTTGACTTTTATGAATTTAAAAATGGACCCCAATGAACATTTGTCTGAAAGTAACCAGTTAAAAAAGTTGTACCTTCTATAACAGCTGAGCACTAAGAGGATTGTGAGTGTTGATTTCATTATTGTACTATATTATGAGTTGATAAATGCAGAGAGACAAGAGGGGGATGAAAGGGAGAGGGAAAAGAAAAGATGAAAGATAGAAAATAATGAAGGAACAGAGGAGATCAGTTAGACCTATCCTGTTTAACATTGGCTGTATACATCTTCCATCTCACTCTGACTTTCTCCCTCTCTCTCTGTCTCTCTCGCTCTCTCTCTCTCTCACACACACACACACACACACACACACACCATGACAATTAGCTAGCTAGCAGTGTTTGTGTGTGTATGTGTGTCTGACAAAGTGATGCCATTATCCCCCTCTGACAAAAACCTCTCTGAGGGCAATTTCTAGAAATTATTTCAACAATGGAGCACGCCAAATGTCAGCATTCACTAATTATGTTTATGCTAATTGTTAATTAGTGTCTTAATGGGATGATCTTAATTAACAAAAGGTTTGCGGCTGGCGCTCGCAACAGGACTGCCATAAAGGAGATGTAATTGCTGCACAGTGCTGATGAACATGGATTTATTGGGCATTTTAACTACAGTGCTTGTCGTTTATTGTATGATGGATAGAATGAACAAATCCAGCAGATAGAAGAGAGGAGGTGTGTATATTTGTGTGTGTGTGTGTGTGTGTGTGTGTGTGTGTGTGTGTGTGTGTGTGTGTGTGTGTGTGTGTGTGTGTGTGTGTGTGTGTGTGTGTGTGTGTGTGTGTGTGTGTGTGTGTGGGCCTATACTACAAAGCGAGTTCAACGTACTCAGTTAGTTAACTAATCTGAATAACTACAATATCCTACAAAGCTGTTTATCAACTCGGTAAATAAAGTCTTCCAGTCTGGCTTTGCGCATGTTCACAGAAAAGGGGCACAGTTTGCAGCGTATCTAATCACAAACAAGTATTCTGACCGCAAAACAACGCATTTTAATGTCAGAGAGTAAACTATGATATTAGACAAATCTGAAGAACTTAAACACATAATTCAGTCTGAAAGTAACAACAACAAAAATTGCAGACTGTTATTGCGTTAATTAATAGATGTATAATGATTCAACTAGAGCAGAATAGATCTGACTATAGTTACATTTGTGTATTATAAATAAACGGATGTTTTCTGATAGCGTGAATGACACTATTTTAGCCTTATTCTTTTAGCTGCAACCCCGGCATGTGAAATGGACTTGGGAGCAAATCAAAATTAAATATAAAAACATAATTCAAGGTAAGAAGTTTCCTTTCATAATTTATAATCTAAGCAAAGTAACGCAAGGCAACATATCCAGTCTGTGGCACACTGCAACACACGGCTCAAGAAGCTGACACACAAGTGGATATGTGATATGAAAATATGATATAAGGATATAGACGGATTTTCTTTCTATTTGCTCCCAAGTCTGTTTCACACTGCCGGGGTTGCAGCTAAAAAATAAGGCTAAAATATTATTATACATGCGAGAAAAATACATCTGCAACACAATTATTTTTAATATAATACACACATGTAATTATTGTCATATCTATTGTGCTCTAGATGAGACAATGATATTATAAATCTATTAATTTACACATTCACAGTCCTGACTGAATTTAGCAATTTAAACTGTGTTGCTTTTAATCTTTAACTGACTTTAACTTCTTCGTATTTGTGTAATATAATCTAAACATCCACGTGCCGATCTTTGATCCTTTGATTGGTCAGTCTCCGGAGCGGGTTAGGCATAAATTAGCATGGTAATCCTGCCTCTGGTAAGAGGTGAACCTCGAAGGACTGAGTTAACCTTATAAGAGTTGTTTACCTAATAGGTGGGTGATGGCAGAATAACTATTTGTTGAGATAAAAAGAAGAAGTGCAGTTTACTAAAATGTCTGGAAATCTATGAAAAGAGGTAGTTTCAGTCCTAAATATATATGTATGAAAAATGTGTGTGTAGCTTTGTTCTTTGTATGTCTGCCTTTGAGATACATTACTACTCGTTTTGATATGTGTTAGCGTTAAATAAATAAGCTTTATTATTATCAACCACACCAGATATGTTTTTAGATTAACCTCAGACTAATAGTCAACAGTCAAGCGTTAAGTATTACAACTACACAGAAAATAAGGATATCAATATATATTTACAAACACATATGAATAAATCTGAACGAGGTCTGTAAACTTACAGACCTCGTTCAGATTTATTCATATGTGTTTGTAGTTACAAGTAGCATACAGATCTAACAGGAAGTAACTTTACTCTTACTTTTCTGTGACTTACTGTGTATTCTTTGAAGGCAGTTAAAGTGACACATGTCACTTTAACACACATTTACATTAGCGTTATCTGTTTGTCTGAGCACTTTATCTTATACTTAATGTAATACCCATTGCACTGTTGTTGTCGTTGATTGTTGACTGTTGTTTGTCTCGTCTAACGTCTCATGTCTATTGCATGCACCTTCCGCCTAGAAAAATTCCTTGTTTGTGTAAACACTCCTGGCAAATAAACGGTTTTTGATTCTGATTCTGATTCTGAAAACTGTCCGACTTGACCATGTTTTTTTGTCAACGCCCCCTGCTGCTGCCGCCTGCTCTCGTCTGGATTCCAGAGCCCTCAAACAAGCCTGTGGTGAGTATGTTTTTTAGTTGGCTGGCACATACACATTATTGATAATGATTATTTTCACCTGTTTTGGTCTACTTTCAACTAAGGTGACGCAGTGGCGCGTGCCTGTCTCAGGACCTCTAGTTAGTGACTAGCTTGCTTGCTAGCTGGCTAGCTATCAAGCTAGTCACAGCTTGCTAGCTGGATAATTATATAGGGTGACCAGACGTCCTCTTTTTCCCGGACATGTCCTCTTTTCGAGACCTAAAAAAAGCGTCCGGTAGGGATTCCAAAAACGTCCGGGATTTTGCTACGTCCGGGAAAATAGTTATTACCCCCCTACAAGTTTTGGAAATGGTATCTCCCTCACGTTCCACCTTCTTGCGCAAGCTCTGACTGTAGAGAGAACTGTCATTGGTCGACCGATCTCAACGTAAATATAAGTTCACGGCATGCTACACACTACTGCTACCCCCCCCCCCCCCCCCCCCCGCGGCGAAGTGTCCTCCTCCTCCTCTCTCTCTCTCTCTCTCTCTCTCTCTCTCTCTCCTCCTCCTCCACCCCCCGGAACGAAGTGTCCTCTTTTTCACAAACTCAAATCTGGTCACCCTAAATTATAATCAATAATGTGTACGTGCCAGCAAACTAAGAAACATACTCACCCCTCGTGCCACTGATGGGCATCGCCTCCCATCTCCTGACCGGCATTCTTTCTGGCCCGTGTACACGCTCCCTTTCGACTTAGTTCAGAGGTTTGTGTGTCATTTATAAAGGCTTTGTAAGGCATAGATAGTCCTCACTTTAGTTTAGGTCACCAAAAATACTTAACTAACGGTTAACTAACGACTAGCAACTACCTGAATTAATCCTTACATTTATAAATGCTTTGTAAGACATAGATAGTCCTCACTTTAGATGAGGTCACAACGACTAGTAACTACCTGAATTAATCATGAATTGCAGTATTAAAACACGTTTATAAAGCATATGTTAACATAGTCCCTAAACATTAGTGCATATCTAAATCATATGTATCAATAAATGCATGAATACATGACATTTAAATACATTTAATACATTATCTCATTAATCATCTATAAGTCCTTAATAATCAGTTTGTAATATATATTACTTAATTTACAAATGGGGAATACATCATGTATAAAGTATGAAAACTCAATCATGAAATGCATAATAGTCAAGCTTATTAATCAAGAATAAAACATTTATAACTGTGTTTATGAAATGCATACTAATGAGTTACTAATGAGTGTTCATGTTGGAACAATGCTTTATAAATTATGAATTAGGTGTTTACTCATCTAATGCTAAATTGCGAGTAGTTATTATAAAGTGTACCAAGAATGTTGTTCCTAGCATAGGCTAGCTAGCTAGCTAGCTTTATTGTTGCAAATGTAATTGCAGCACACATAATTTCATAGTCAATATCACTGAGCGAAGTTAGTAATTAATCAATTATTGACTATTCATGCCATTTAAAGAAACATCATGGCATCCTTAACATTGTCAACAAGTAATTAAAAAGCAGAGAGGGGACCGGGTTCGGATCCCGGTCTGGGCAGTCCTCCTGTGTGGAGTTTGCATTTTCTCCCCGTGTCAGTGTGGGTTCCTCCACAGTCCAAAGACATGCAGCTCAGGTTCATTGGACTCTAAATTGGCCGTAGGTGTGAATGTGTCTGTCTATATATATGAGCCCTGCATTTTTCATGCTATTAAGTATAATAGCATAATATTAAGTATACTAGCATAATATTAAGTATAATAGCATATACTGCAAGTATTTATTTTAATTAATCTCAGGGCCACGAACAAGCCTAAGCTTTTCTTACATAGCCTTTTTTGAGTGTGTTCATATTTGTGTGTGTGCGTTTAAATTGTGGTCAGTGTCTCTGCAGTGTGTGCTCCAAGACCCATGGCTTGTGTTTTACTATGAGTGTGTGGTGGTGGGGTCATAAACCACAGAGTGGATACATTGTGTTGTGGAGATAAAAGATTCCAGTGGACAGATCAATAGGCTATATCAGCCTGCTGTTAAATTACTGATAACATTATTTGCTTTATTTGCTTTTTTTTTCTGCTGCTGCACACATGCCACATTTCTCTGCCTAAGGCTCTAATGTTACACTTGACAGCTGTGCGTGTGTGTGTGTGTGTGTGTGTGTGTGTGTGTGTGTGTGTGTGTGTGTGTGTGTGTGTGTGTGTGTGTGTGTGTGTGTGTGTGTGTGTGTGTGTTTGTGTGTGTGTGTGTGTGGACCTATATGTTCTCACAATGATAATAAAACGAGGAAAAAGCCTGCAAGTTTTGCAGTTCCTGAAGTGTAAACGGCAGAGCTTCAATTGCATTTTATTGCATTTTATTGCATTGATGTCAATTATTGCTTAATGCTAATAATTTTTCTCATTTAGTTTTCATCTTCCTACCATCGCCGTTTCTATGGCACTTTTGCAGGACTGTGATTTTTAGGCTGGGTAAATTGCACATTCTGCATAGTGCTCTCTGATATCACTAGAAGGGATAATGAAAGACACTATTTGTAGCATCAAATGATAGTGACACTATGCACATATGTATGATGGTGATTGATGTAGCATTCAATTTACTGCAGCTGAATAATGATGCAGAATGTAGGTTTGGACCGGAGCAAAGACAGCAAATAAAGATTTGTGTGTGTGTGTGTGTGTGTGTGTGTGTGTGTGTGTGTGTGTGTGTGTGTGTGTGTGTGTGTGTGTGTGTGTGTGTGGGTGTGTTTGTCTGCATTTGGAGATTTATTTAGTTCCTTGTTCAGTCTGTAACAATAGCGATGGCTATCAGTTTAATTCTAAGGCTTAAGAGAAAGTGATATGTCTGGCTTTCGTCTGTTCTTAAACAGAATTATCTGGGTTTTATTTGGTTTTATCAGGTTTACACTCACATTCAAGTGGCAGCCAGCAGCAAAACTAAATCCTGCTTTAACAGGTACAAACAGTCCCTTCTCAAATTCTCATTCTTCAGTCATTTAATCTTAAACAACTGAGAAAAAAACGGCTTCATTTTCTCATTAACCCTGCTCATTACACGTTCTTTGACACAGAAAAGTAATGTCAGAACGATTTTTTTACGTGTGGCCCTGATCCTCTTTTGTACTATACAGTTGTAATCACAATTATTCAACTCCATTAAAATTAAAGCAATCACAAGACATTAGTGAAAGCCTCAGCCTTGGTTAACAGTCAAATGTTTAACAAAACATACTTTAGGGATTTGGCGAACATAATGTTGAGCTTATTAATAGTACTAAGTATGAATAACATTTCACCAAAAAAGCTATTCAACCTCAAAGAAAATATTTTATCAACCATCCTTTGACCTTTTGACCTCCTTTTTCTCAAGCTTCTGACACTGACACCTCTCTTTTGGCCTTTGAGCCCATTCTTCATGTGCAAAGGCTTGGAGCTTACTCATATTCTTTGGTTTCTGTGATGCCAATGCTTTTTTTATCCTGGTAAAGATTTTCAAGAGGAATTTGCATCCATGGACTGAGACAGCCACTTAAAAACATTCCAGGAAGAATTCTTGAACAAAGCTTTGGTTGATTTGACGTGTACTTGGGGTTACTGTCTTGCTGGTAAATTGAATGATTACCAAACTTCAATTTACGCACTGTGTGAACCACATTCCTCATCAAAATGGTGCCTGGACTCTTGGCAAAACACCCCGACAACAGGATAACAGGATGGTTGTGCAATAATTTGCAAACCTTATTTTCTAGTGATTAAAAATTGCTTGGTCAGTGCCACTTGGCATCTGATACATACACACAGCGGCACCTTTAAGCATCTGTATGAGATGCAGCAGGCTTTTTAAGTAACTCTAATGTATCCGCATCAGAATTAGACAATCAGAGTGGAAACCTGGGGAGCAGGTTTTGTGGATGGTTGGGTCAAACAAACACTGACTTCCGCCCAGGAGACCATTGTTCATGTCCTGAACGAAACCAAACACATGTGGCATTAACTAAGTAACAAACCTTTTTTTTTTTACCCAAACCATGATCTTTTCATTAACATACTTTTGTCGCCAGAACCTAACCAAAAATAGGGACTCAAGGATTTAGGGATCATTTGTTGTCATTATGCATCACAGCAATGCACAATGAAAATCAGTTGTAGCCCATCTGTAACACAACAAACACATGCCAAACAGTAGTACAGTCCTTTAGTGCATTTTTTATTTGCATCTTAAGGAATGCAAACAGCAGCAATAAAAACAGTTAACTAAGTAAACCTGCTGTGGAAGTGTAACAGAAAGTGAGACAGTGTTCCTGAATTATCCAAAACTGACCCAGAGGGGAACCTGGAGCATCATACTTTGAAGCACAGGTTCATTGACCATTATATTTGATGATTGGGAGACAGAATAGCAATTATCTAGAAAGTCTCTCAATGTCTCTATGTCACTCAACTCATACAAAAGTGATGGATTAAAATATCTAGATCTTCAGAACACCTTTAAACCCTTTCATACTCAGCAGTGTGTAATAAACTGTATATTAGACTGTATATAAGACCACAGCGTATCTGAAGGTCAGCACCATGGACAGCACCCTCTCCAGTGTGGTCGTGGTGAAACCGTTCTGGCCTGTTATGCTGATTACTGATACTGGCCTGAGTAGAATTATGATGATATAAGTATTGTTAATGATTTTACTGTAAGTCCTGTGCCTTACCTTGTTCACACCAGAGTGCACTGTAACCCACATGGTATTTTGGCTTCTCATATAAGGTTTGAATAGAGGAATTCAACTTAAACACTGTGCTGACAATTCTGTATATCTTGTCAACTTTTTATATGAGTTAATGCATTATTGTTATATTTCCTTTCATCATAGTTATATTTATATGTTCAACTATTAAATCAACACAGATGAGAATTCCTTAAAGTGCTCAGCTTAATAAAATCAACAATTCCATAAAAACTGAGTAAACTCTATGAACTGATGAGGAATGTGCAATAGACCCTTTTCCTTGAAAACAAGCAGGAAGTGGACCTTCAGTGGAGAGTGTTTTCTCATTTTCTATTGATGTTGTCCCAAATCATGTGGGTTTAGATTGAATACAGTCTTTAATGCTATTTAACCACTGGAAGGTAACAAATAAAAACATCCAATGTAGTTTTATCCATTTTCTTATGATCAGCACAGTGAAATCACAGTAATTTAATTTAGATTTCTTACTTCAATCCCATGATTTGTATTGTATTCTATAAATTAATTATTTTACTTTTTTAACTGTGTATGGAGCTGGCATAGCTTGGTTTTCTAATTAT
This sequence comes from Myoxocephalus aenaeus, assembly GCA_038501785.1. Lineage (NCBI taxonomy): Eukaryota > Metazoa > Chordata > Actinopteri > Perciformes > Cottidae > Myoxocephalus > Myoxocephalus aenaeus. The sequence goes on from JBAMJR010000025.1 coordinate 5,693,608, forward strand.
TAATTATCTAAGCTTGATCTCTTCATATTGGAACATCTTGTACTAAATATGAGGAGAAGTCTTTCTTACACTGTGATTGGATGTGACAGGAACAAGACAGCTGATGACTATAGAAACATGAAATGGGCAGACAAGAAATGGAAGTTGGTGATGTTTCCTGTGAAGATTAGATTTGGTCATATAATCCCAGTGAGCAACAACCGTGATACGAACGCTGATTTCTCGTTGAAAACTGGGTGATATTTGGGCTCAACGTCTAAGACCTCTTTTCTCGCTAAAATGTGGTTACAACATCAACGCGTCACAAGAAACCAATTTGTTTGAAAATGTTAATGATTTGTTCAGTTGTAGGTTGAACGAGAGATGATAGTGGTTACTGTGAATGTATTTCTCCTAAGTCACTTTAAAATGTCATGCATATGGAAGTATAGACTGTATGCTGCCAACAAGATGCTGCCAGGACATCGTAATGAGAGCAGAGGACATTCTGTTCATGTAAAATATGAGTGTGTGCTTACTGCATGGGCAGGTACTGCTTCTACAACTTTGAAAGTTGCACTGGTCCAGAGACTCCGCACCGGAATCTAACACTAACTACATACAGTCAGGTCCATAAATATTTGGACATTGACACATTTTTCATTATTTTGGCTCAAAAATCAAGATGTGCTTTAAGTGCAGACTTTCAGCTTTAATTTGAGGGTATTTACATCCAAATCAGGTGAACAGTGTAGGAACTAGCCTACAACAAATGTATAAGTGGCCACCCCGTTTTTAAGGGACCAAAAGTAATTGGACAAATTAATAGAATCATAAATCTAATTGTCACTTTTAATACTTTGTTGAAAATCCTTTGCAGTCAATGACAGCCTGAAGTCTGGATTCCATAGACATCACCAGACGCTGGGTTTCGTCCCTGGTGATGCTCTGCCAGGCCTCTACTGCAACCGTCTTCAGTTCCTGCTGCTTCTTGGGGCATTTTCCCTTCAGTTTTGTCTTCAGCAAGTGAAATGCATGCTCAATTGGATTCAGGTCAGGTGATTGACTTGGCCATTGCAGAACATTCCACTTCTTTGCCTTAAAAAACTCCTTGGTGCTCGAACTACTACTTTGGCCTGCTAGCTTGTAGCGTTAGTATGCTAGCTTTTAGCTACAGCAGCATGAACCAATAGTAAACATAAACGTGTGTGTAAGTTCATGTTGAAGACCCTCTTTGTAAAATTGGGTTTTTAGACCAGTGTGGGGGTGTACACAGTTTAAATGTGGAGGAAGTAAAACACATTATTCAAAACATTATTGTTTGGCATACAACAATAAACAAACAATATAAAATATTACACTGTGTAATATCCCATTGGAGCATCTTTCGGTTAAAAAAAGACCTGGCAAAAAGACATTCAAAACTGGTTCAAAAGTGCAAAAAAATTCCATCTGAAATATGTAGACCATCTGAAACCGGAGATTGTAGTTGTATTTAAAGTACATTGTTCATATTGTTATATTTATACAAATGAATTGTTGCCTGTGTCACATGGTCTTCTTTGTCCTGTAAGTGGAAACTGTTGATGTGTTTCTACGTATTTAATTTCTACATATTTTACTGTGAGCATTTTGAAGTTCAAAAGACGTTTAAAATACAGCGATGGATAAAAGACGTTTAGACCATTTCATTGGGATTTGCAGTATTGACTTTCAACTGAGAAATGTGTATGGGGTTTCTTAGTTTACCTCTAAAATGACAATTTTACTGATATTCTATTTTCAGCACAGTGTAGAGCAGGGGTGGGCAAACTTTTTGGCTCAGGGGCCACATTGAATTAAAAAATTTGACAGACGGGCCGGGCCAGTATCAGATGGATGGAGAGTGTTTGACAAAGGGGGCGTGGCTTATCGCCGTCGGGTCTCTCCGTGAAAAAGAGCTGTCTTTTCCGGTAGCGATTATGGAATAAATAACCACTAGTTTTGCTTTATACTTGTTGTGGAAGTCCCAAACATGTCGGAACATGAAACACCCTGGTGTTTGGGTTCATAATATTATCCGTAGCCGCACACAGCTCGGTGAATTTCTCCGACTCCTCCAGGAACTGCGCCGGTCTTATCTCCGTAAAACGGATACCAATTCTGCCATCCACCTTGGAAATAACCACCAGTTCTGCTTTATACTTGTTGTGTAAACTCCACATACGTCGGAACATCAAACTCCGTGGTGTCTGGGTTCATAATATTATCCGTAGTCCCACAACAGCGTCTGAATGACAGCCGCTGCACACACGAAAAGCCTAAAAGAGCGCTGTGCAATAAATAAGCATGAAGAAACATCAACGCTGGTCTGTTGTGGTCATCGTGCTTCGGGAAACTGAACTTGGGAACGGAGAAGCGCTACAGCGGTCTTTACTATAACTTATAATTATTTAAAATAAAAAACTTTTTTTTAATATATTTTTTTAATGTTATAATAATTATAATACTCGGCGGGCCGTATATTAATACTCGGCGGGCCGTATCCGGCCCGCGGGCCGTAGTTTGCCCACCTCTGGTGTAGAGGATAAACATATTCCATCAATCCATCCATTATCAGCCACTTATCCGGGGTCGGGTCGCGGTGGCAGCAGGCCCAGCAGGCCGACCCAGGCTTCCCTCTCACCCGCAACACTTGAGACTCCCAAACCTGATGTTCTCCGCCCTGAGCCTAGATATCTTGTCCGTGTAAATCACGAACAGGACAGGTGATAAAGGGCAGCCCTGGCAGAGGAGAACACCCACCAGGAACGTGTCTGACTTATTAGCGAGGATACGAACACAGCGCGTACAGAGACTAGATGGCCCGTTGCAACAAGTCCGGCACCCCGTACTCCTGCTGCACCCCTTACAAAACCCCAGCCGAGAGACCCGGTTGAAAGCCTTCTCCAATTCCATAAAGCACATGTAGACTGGTTGGGCAAACTCCCAGGACCCCTCCAGTAGTCTTGCGAGGGTAAAGAGCTGGTCCACTGTTCCACAACCGGGACGGAATCCACACTGTTCGTCTTGAATCTGAGGTTCGACAAGCGGTCGGAGCCTCCTTTCCAGCACCCTGGCAAAAGCTTTCCCCGGGAGGCTGAGCAGTGTGATACCGCGATAGTTCGAGCACAAAATGGGACATTGAAAAGTACCTTTTTCTTTTTTAGGTAGTCAAAAAGCTCCTTGGTGGCAATGCCCCGGGGGTGGATGAGATGCGACCTGAGACGCTGATGGCGCAAGATAGCCCAACAATGTCCATCTCATCCGCCTTGCCACTAGCTTTTTGACTAGCTAAAAATATTCAATAAATAATTAACTTTATGTGTGGTTATTAAACCACTTGTTTCAGCTCTAGTCTCCTCTGTTACCATTATTGTTGGGCAGTTAATTCATGTATCAGGATTCTGATCATTTTGGGCTCAGGTTTATTTTCTGTGCCTTCCTTTCATAGGCGAGTTTTGTTTGCTCAAAAGATTAGTGCTTTGTCTCGTAGTGGCGCTTCACATTGCCGCTTGTAAAAGTCTCTAGTGTCTCTGGAGTCCATAGTGGCTGAGTAGCATCTTGTGAGATGATTTTCAACGCATGTAATTGGTCGCTGAATGCCGTAAAGGCTAGAAAAGCTGCGCAGGTTAAAATATACTATATATATTTGATATGGTTACAAGATTAGAGGTCTCCGCCCGTGCTATCTCCTTGTGGGTCAGGGAAGACAGCGACCACTTTCCCATCAAAACCTGTTATAATAAAGAAAAAATAAGCAGCTCTGTGTAAAAGCCGTCAAAACAAAAAAAGGGCTGGGGTTTTATGTAGCTTTCACCAAACATTTAGGCCGTTTTAATTGAATTCTTGGCCCGCTCACTTTGGTCATCAATTGTTTGTTCCGAAGAAATAAT